>BPLQ01009397.1:0-600000 GCA_021605075.1 Caerostris darwini
TCACCTGCAACAAAGAATTTTCGATAATAATGCATGATTAACAAGGCGTATATTATTAGGAGATTTTTTAAAATGGAAGCTAATGTGGTACATGTTTTACACATGCTTAAAAGGCAGCCTACACAATTCAATGAAGAAACTTTTACGAAGAGCTAAAGAAAAAAAGAACTTCAGCTAAATTTACTGCTTACTGCATTATTCACCTGCAACTGCAAAAATTTTCAATGTCATCGCAGTTAACACGACGTATTATTAGGGGATTTTTAAAATGGAAGCTAATATTAATTTTTATGTTTTACACACTCTTAGAAGGCCTTCACAATATTCAATGAAGAAACTTTTATGAAGAGCTAAAGAAAAAAAGAACTTCAGCTAAAGCTACTGCTTACTGCATTATTCACCTGCAACTACAAAAATTTTTAATGTCATCACAGTTAACACGAATACGTATTATACTACTAAAGGATTTTAAAATGAAAGCTAATATTAAATTTTAATGCTTTAAATTTCTTGAAGGAACACATTGGATCGGAAAACGCTTTGTTATCTAACACAGCTCTTGGGAATAGCTTTCGTGAATAACAATAATGCAGAAATATTTTCTTATGCAACTTACTTCTATTGTTAAACCTTTAAATTGAATCAAATTTGTATCTAAAAAAATACATTATTTACTTTGTTATAATTAAGTTTAATTTGGTCGTTTCAAGTAGTTTGAAACTAATACGATATTTTTTTTTTTTGTTTAATTAAGTTGATTTAGATAAGATTTTGATATCTGAAATTTTTGATGATTACTTTTATTTAATTGCGAATGTATAATTACGGGAGTAAACTGTATTTTTCAACACCATTAATAAATGTTTGAAATTTCTCATTCACACTATGATGATGTTCATTTTTATTTGTAGTCAAAAATTTTACTAGAATTTTTTTTCAAATTTATTTTTCAATTTTGAAGTATTTTCAAGAAATATATAACAATTCAAATGTGAAAGATTTTGTAATCAAGGAGTTGCTTTTAATATGCATGGAATTCGAAAAAACTTCAAAATGATTTAAAAATTTTCCAAATTTTGAATGGTCACGTTTATGGCATGTGAATAGAATCCATAAATCATATATGTGACAGTAAGCTGTTGGTATAATTTTAAATAAATTTCCATCACATGGTTATTATATTAAGTATTAATAATTCTTTCATTCTCTCGGGAAATTAAAGTTAATATTAAAAGGATGTAAGAAACTGAAGCTTGTAAACAAAAATATCAAAAAATAAATTCATGTGTTCTAAAACATAAGACTGATGATAATCAAAGAGCTAAGAATGTTGAAAACCAGAGCAGATATGAGAAAGAGAAAAAACCTCAGTTTTTAAGGAAAAAATTATAGTAAGAAAGAGTGATAGGTGAAATAAAAAGTAGACTAAGAAAACGAAGATAAAAACTGAGGCAACAAAGAAATGAAAAAAGATAAAATAGATCTGTTAAAAAGAATATGAGTAATAAGAAAAAGGCATTGAACAAAGACAAAGGTAGACAAATCTTGAAAGAAAAATGCATATGTGCTATTTATTTCAGTCCAATAAGGAATGAATTTTCAGATCCTTTTATGATAGTTTAAGCTGGAGTTGGCGTTAGACACATTAAGCTTAATATTTCTCTCCTATATTAAAAAGCAAACAGAAGCATTTTAATTTATAATTTTATTATTTAAGATCAAAAACTTTTCTCAAAATGGTTAAGAATTCATTTAAAAATTTATATTGCGCTTTCCTGAAGAACTACTTCAATCTATTGTAGAATACTAGTGTTCAATCTACCCTCTTTATATGCATGCCCTCTTTATATTTATAGTAATATAATTTTTATACTATTATTATTCAAAATACTTAAATATTACTTTAAAAAACATAATTTTGGTTTGTCAATATTTTTTTTATTGAAAATGAGCTATGACTCCCACTTTTCTATTTATCATTAAAAATAATATGTTTATATATAAATATATAATATGCCGAAACAGAGAAAACTAAATAATAAATAAAAATAAAAATAAAAAATAAATTAAAGAAATAAACAACAACTACACAGTTCAAACCTTCATTGCACAAACAGCAATTGAGTGATATAATGACAATATAATTACAAAATATTGCTAATATTTTATTAAATATAATGATTATTACGTTAATATTATTATAACTTTTATTACATTAATATATATTGACTTCGTGAAATAATGTGTCCTATGAATCAGAAGATTCTAACAGTTCCCGGCTACCTGTAATGACTGATGGCTCCATCTGGAGAACCCCAGAAAATTTAAAATGCAAATATATTAAAATTCTAACTACTGTAAATAAGAATAATCTAGCTAAGACTGACACTCAAAAGGTGGAAGTACTTACAAATGATTTATAGAATTTATTTTGTGAAAAAAATATAAGCAACAAGACTGAAAATCCACCTAAACGTAAGTAAAATTGATGCAAAACTATTGACCAATAAAGACATCTCAAATCAGTACATATTTACATATATTATACATTACATATATCAGTACATACTTTATTTTTTCAGTACATATAGTATCAGTATATTTTATCTTTCTTTTAATTGGTCTACAACAGTGATGTCCAAACGGAAACCTTCATGAGTATTAAAATATTTAATGAAACATTTTGATGTCAAAAAATATTAAATATTTGCTGAAATCTATTGTAGTTTATGTCTATGATTTTGGTTAAACGAATATAAACATTTGCAAACTAAAAATTAAAGTTACAATACCATATTTTAACAATTACAAAAAAAAAATACAATTAAATGCATGTAATGATAATTTCAAAATAATTATGTTTGTTTCAATTGGTCTACAACAGTGGTGTCCAAACCATCAATTCACAGGACATTTATGAGTATTAAAATATTTAATCTGCCTGAAATATGATATATCTTTCTTTCAATCCATTCCACAGTTAAAAGAGAATTGTAGTAAAATATTTATACAATTTAATTTATTTACTTAAATAAATAGAAATATAAAAATTTAATATTTTTACGTATTTTGGCACATTTTTATTTTATTTTATTTTACTTATTTTTTTGTAACTCGGAGCATTTTAATTTTTATCTGCCAGAAATATGATATATGTCTTTCTTTCCATCCATGCTACAATTAACAGAGAATTGTAATAAAATATTTTCATGCATAAAAAAACAAATGCACTACCCTCCAAAAATTAAAATACACCCCTTTTTTTCAGACTCATAATTAAAAAGAATGAAAACAATGATAATAAATATGGTTTATAAGTCAATAAAGTCAATTGAAAGAATGATACTAATCGCTATTTTTTGTAACCAATGAAAACAAAAATTATTTCTTTCAAATATGAAATTTTATGACATATATTTGTGCATGATGAAAAAAAACAGATGCTTTTTCAGATTTTTTTTTCAAAAAAACAGATGAGAATGCTTTTTCAAACTTGAAGAATAATATTTTTATAATTGAAATTTTTAAGAATCAAATTTCGTATCGCGATGAGCACAACGACTTTATGTTTTATATCAGTAGCCGACACACCTTTGTAACGAAAGAACCCAATCTGTACTTTACATCAATTTAAAAGTTATTTGATAGCCAAAAATGTATTTTTTCAATCAAGTAACATTTAAGTTATCGTAATTCTCTGCTATAATTCGCGAATTATATGCTAAAACCTCTTAAAATTTCAGGGTACGGATTATAGGCCATTGCGTGCATTCTGTTGACACTTTTTTTTTTTTTTTTTTTTTTTTTTTTAAGAAATTTAATAAAAATCAATTCTATAAAAAAAAAAAAGCCCTCTAAAAATACTTTTTGCCAACAAAAATTGAAAAACTTAGTTGGAGAAAAATAAACACTCTTCTAAACACAAAATATGAAACATAACAGTTGTGGATGATGAAAAGGCCATGTAATGCTAGATAATGCCAAATGTAATGCCAGATAAAATTTAACGTTTATGTAAAAATATCGTTTGTGCCAGTGGGTGACAAAGGAATACAGTGACGTTATAGATAAGAAATAAAAAAGGCTTTTTTAAAAGACCATATTAGTATTTATAAATTTATTTATTTATTTTGAATTATTATAACATCAAAACTGCTCTTTAAAACTAAAAAAAAAAAACCATTTTTTTTTTTTTAGTTTAATGCATTGGGTATGAAAATAGAACTTACTAGATTGGATAACCTTTTGGTGTGGCAATGCAAAATGCATTTCTATTCAGTTTGAAAGAATTAAGGAGCTAATGGTCAGGAGTGGATAACAATTATAAAATTCAGAGGCATTATTATAAATATTAATAATATTAATTATAATTATATAAACCAGGAAGACAGAATAATAACTATAAGCGAAATTAAAATGATCTAACAGTTAGTTTTCCTTGCATCAGGTTCAGGATCAATTCGAGGAAAATAATATACGTTTGTATGGTAGAGGGAAAATCAGAAAGCTGTTGAAGATGGAAGTTGATACGTAGATTCACCAAGAAAATGAACAGTTTGGGGGTTGGAGGAGTTTAGTATTTATTTTACGTTTAAAAAGAGTATATCTGATTAATTGCCAAAGTTTTCTGACTGTTCTTGTCTTTCATTATATTTCTTAGTTTGATTGGGAATTTATGATTGGTTGCTTCCGTTTCTCTAGTTCTACTGGAAGGTTTTATGGCTGAGGTTATTGCGAAATTGAAATATTTGATGGCTTGATAATTGAAATATTTTCTGGGCCATTTTGAAACTTAGGATTTCCTGGGATGGAGTGGGAGATTATGCAATTAAATTTCTTCCAATTTGTAGTAATTAGTTCTCGTAGAGGAAGATTAGAGAAACAAGAGTTATTGGAGATTTCTATATGAATAGAGTTGTGGGCACTGGAGATATCGTTAATAGAAGTGGTAATTTCTGTTTTTGAAGTTTTTAATACTGCAAGATCTAGGGTGCTGTTAAAGGCATTTATATATGGTCAGGTAAGGATGCAATATTAAAACTGTTGTCACCGCACCAGTTTTAAAGGATGGCACAGTTTATGTTGTTTCTACCTGTGTTCCAGAAAAAATATTTTGCTTTAAAATCACCTATAATTATAATTTGGTGATTGGAGTTTGCTATATGATCAAGAACAAGAACGAATCGCCCGCAAATTATTTACTGCTCCGAATTATACTAGACTTTTTATTTTTTCGGACAAAAAATTTCCTCTACGGGTTGTACTGCCCTGAGGATTATAGACAGGAAAGTAAGATAAAATTATATTAAGCTGTAATATTAAAGTAATAAAAAAGCTAAAGTTGTTCTACCATTTTCATAACTCTCATTGGTTTCAATTGACATAAAGACTGAGTATTAATTGATAACTTCAATAACCTTTGATGAAATTCAATAGCTCACTTACATGCACTCACTTACTCGAAGATATCAGCAACAACAAATATAATTTTTTTTTCTCATCATATGTATAGAGTATTTATTATTCTATGCATAGAAAACCATTATGTCTTCCTTGTGTAATTCAAAGAGTATGTATCTGGTGCTGTGAAATCAAAATGCATTTTTTTTACTCAGTTCTTCTGTTTCAGTTCCAAAACAGAAAATTAGCTTTCTTAAGTTCAAAAGTCATAATATAAAATTGGTAACTTTATCAAATGGAGGAAAGTTTGATTCCTTCCTTCCTTCCTTCCTTGATTCCTTCCTTTTACATTGATATTGAAGTGATTTCTAATAAAAGCTGCTAAAAAGTTGCTCTACCATTTTTCAATTCCTACCGTTTTTGTAAAAAAGATTCTTTCAATTTTAAAATTACCATTTTGAAACAATTTTTTTCATTTTTGTGAGAGGGCCCTTCATCTCATCAATAAAATCATCTATTTCTTTTTAGAAAAATAAATTGCTTTTTGCTTTATTTCTTTTTCGTAAACTAAATGTGTAAAATCCTCGTTAATTTTTTAATATTAACCCTATAAAAAATATATAAACTAATCCTATTTTTCCCCCTATCTTCTTTTTTGAAAATTTTACTTATTTTCAAACTTTAATATTTTAATTTCTTAAATTATCGATGGTTTTGTCATTTGTTAATGTTTTTGTTAGAAAGAGGTCAAACACGCTACCGTTACAAATTTCTGACTAATTTTGCAGTCTCAGTGCTGAATTAATGTACATTTCAATCGCTTTCATTCTTTATTCAAGATATTTTCATCCTTTAAATAATTAATTTTATTTCTTATGTTATTATACGCATAATGTACAATCACAGAAGACTGTAAGTGAAATTATAGAAATGATAGATTTTAGAAGGGTTTCCTGGTTCTAAATTAAGAGTATTTGAAAACAGCTTCACCATGAAGGAGTTTTCAGTTTTCTTGAAAACTAAAGTTTATTTTTTCCCATTGTGTGCCATTTTACCTAACATAAACTTAAAAATATTGTATTTTGTTGCCTATGTTTTTAAAAATATTCTATTTTCATATTGTGTCCCTTTGTGTAAAGTTAACAATCCTACATGATCTAAATTTTTTTTTTTCCTGTATTATATTAAAATCTTTTGAGCTAAATAAGCTATTTTGACAAAATATGTGAAAAAAATTTAAAATTAATTGATGATTTTCGAATAAAAATTTTTTTCAGAGTTAATGTTATTCAATTCCTTTCTTTCTTTCTCTCTTATTTTATTTTGGAATTAATAGTAGTTATTGTAGTTATTCTTTACTTTAGGTACTTAAATGCACTGAATACGTTGAAAATTATATTTTACATTAAAATTTAATTCTAGATAAAAAGTTTATTATAAAATATTTGATTCAAGCTCATCTACAATATTTTTCACGAATTTTAGTACAATTATTTTGTAGAAAATAAATTCTATATCGAATAAAGAAAGTATTTTACTGAATTCTATATAAAAAATTATAATTGTGATTATAACAATTTGCTAAATATATATATATTTATAGTATGTACTTAGGTATATTGCTTGATGGCGATAGCAAATGTATGTTATGAGTATTCACAATCATTATGCTAAAAAAGGTTTATATTATAAAAAAATTAAATTTTGATTAAATATGGGAAAAAAATCAAAACTTTGACCTAACGTTCAAAATTCGAATTATCAAGAACTTTATTATGCATACATTATTTACTTGATATTATGTTTTCGCTTAATTTTTATTAATGAATTATAAATTCACATCTTTAAAACTTTTTTAAATTGGTAAAATGTAATAGTAGAAAATTCAGCCCTTACAACTACATTGCTTTCCTGTAGTTGAAAAAAAAATTTTGTTTTTAAATTTATTTGGAGAAGCTTATTTGAAATGCTATAATAAGTTCAATGTTCCATTCATTTGTGTTTAAAATTTAAAAAAATAATAAATTTAAAAGAAAATAAAAAAAAAAACATTTCTTCTCTTAAAAATTAATTTGAAATTTTTTGCAAATAATTTTTGTCGAGAACTTAATCTTCCCGACTCTACACGAGTCAATGTCAAAAGTAAAATATTATTCTTCTAACATTTTATTTTATTTTATTTTTGTTTATTTATTTATTTATTTTTTTAATTTCATTCTTTTTTTCAGTACATTTTCATCAACATAACTTGTAAACAATAAAAAAACATATTTATATAAAGTATTCAATTTAATTATGGTTTGGATAGGACGCTGATAATACATTGATACTAATGGAATTATTATTTATAACAGTAAAAAATATTTTAATAAAAATGACAAATTTCAAACTTTGTATGCTTATGTATATAAAATGGATTTCTTAAATTTCAACAAAGGATGGGAAATGAAGCAATCTGTTTTAAAAACAATTGTTAATGATACCTTTGAAAACATTTTTCAGTATATTTGAAAGTTGAAATACAATATGGAATTATTTCTGAAACGTACAGTTATATTGATATAGCTATACATAAATCTATCAATAAAGCAAGCGACGCATAATAAACTTTAAAAATTCGTTGTCGCTGAATTTTTATAACGATGGGTATGTCATAGGTTTCTTCCAGCTAATATTCGTATAACTACATATAGTCTATAGTAAGAAAGGTGATCAGTTCTAAAATGATGATTTTTTTTTTTGTCTGGCAACCATTTACAAACTTATTTCATTTCATCTACAACGATTTAAAATTTAATTTTAATGATTTAAACCAATAATCAATTTCTTTACTGCTTCTTAATCTGTTTTATAACAGAAAGTAAAACTTGCTGAAGAATTTCGCTTTATTCTTACTTTCTCTGCTATTTGTTAAAAACATTAATGACTTAAAAATTTGAATTATAATAAAAATATGAATATAAATGTTAAATTTTGTACTTAAATTTCTCTGTAGGATACATTTCAGTAAGTTATCAATGAGTTTCCGTATAGTTTTAGTGCGACGTTAATTCAATAAGTCAACTGAAACTTCGTCTCCTGCGCCGTATTACAGCGCCCTCTCCTGCCACCTGTTGAATAGCTACGCGTACCTGAAAAAGTTCCCCGTGAGGTGCGATCGACCTGACTCAATGAATGAAATCTACCTGATAGGTACAGACGCATCTGGCGGCCAGGTAAAACTCGAGTTCTGCTGTAGGTGTAATCTGGACATTTTATTTGTGTGTCGATATTTGAATTTATTACTGTCGTTTGTTTTTCTTCGTTCATGGGATGCCCACTGTCAAAGTAAAATGTCAAAATCTTAAGTTTTACTCCGCTTTCTTTTACGATGTGACAAGGAATTTATAAGCTGTTTTATTGAATTAAAAGAGCATACCGGTAAGTTGACGTTGCAATTCTCTGTCAATTCTTTTCGATTTGTATACGTGTTTTTTTCGGGGTGCTGCCGGCTTACTATAAAACACAGCACAACTAAACTTTGAATATGTATGTGGTTCCGGAATTAAAACATTGTTTTATGTTATTATAAAGCGATATTTTTTCGATGAGTTTGATTTTTATATGTACTTTAGTATAAAACTGCCATATATGCTAATGTAAGCGCAATTTTTGAATTTCCTTTTATTAACTTGATTTAGATAACTGATTGATTGATTTAATAATTTAAAATAAGAAAATAGTTTTCTTTTAGTTATACAGTTTTGGCAGTGTTGTTAACGAATAAAAGTTTAAGAAATTCACAATTATTTTTTAACCATTAATAAAAATTAGTTTAAGATATTCTTTCAAGAAAATCTAATTATGTGTGCAAACAGCTAAAAACAAATCCAACAGATTTTTTAAATATTTTTATAAAAATACAAGTAGAATATATCAATTTAATATATATATTTCTATAATATTTAAAATTATGTTATAAATATATATATAAATTTCAATAGAATATATCAATTTAGTTGTAATTATTAAAAAAAATTTTATACTACATATATTTTTTGTGTGTATAAATTGAACTCTACTTTGATTCTGAAACAATTTCAATAAAATTTTAAAATAACTATAAAAGAGTTCAAATTTTTATTTTCAGCGAGTATATGTATATAATATATTTCATTATCATGTAACTTAACTATAATGAAATCAAATTTCTGATATATATATATATTTGATAATTACTATCATGATGGATTAAATTTTAATAAGTATTTACAGTTTATGTAATTGAAAATTAGAATAATTAATATCAGGTTAAGTATGCAGATTTTTATTGGAAGTATTCCATATTACCTGTAATCAACATCTAATTTTTTAATGTATTTTATGAGAAATTTCAATATAACTAGAAAACTGTTAATTATCTGATGAAAAATGTATTTTGTAAGCATCTAACATTATGAAAAGTATTTAATAGTTTAGAAATATTTTGTTTTCTTTTGGTTTATTGTAAAGAAATTTTATGTGTTTAACTCCAATACATTATATGTATTCACTTTTTGAATGTTTTAACTTTATACTGTATATCATTGATATTGAATAAAAATTAAATGAATCGAATATCTTAAATTTGTCTTGAATGGTTATTGTACATATAATACATAGCTTAAATTTTTTAGATTATATTAGATATATTAGATTAAACAAAAGATTTATATATAGAATTATCAGTTATACATAATTTTCAGTATCAATATTGTATACTGTTATTAATTTCATTTGAATGGTTCTAAAAACTGATTTTTAATTTAATTATTTATATTTTCTTGTAGCCATCAAAATAATTTTTTATACCAAATTTAAGTTCTGTTTTCTTAAAGAGAATAAAAAATATGATACATGAAGGGAACTTAATAAATATCAAGGGAATTTTACTTTTTTTTGTCTACCTAATATAATGGACATTAAATTTTACAGTTAAAAATGCAATAAAAACAAACAAGGAAGGACATAAATAAATTTTATTATTGTAAAGAGAGAAAAGCTTTCTTTTGCATTTTTTTTTTTTTTTATTTAAAATATTTGCTTTTCAGTTTTATCAATGATCTGATTTTTTTTTTTTTTTTTTAATCCTTAGAATCAAATTCCTAACATAAAAAGAAAATGTATAAAAAAAATAGATAAACCTTATTTTTTTAAAAATATTTCTTTGAATTTACTGTAAAGAGAACTTAACTTCTCTTTTGAAACAATTATTTCTAAATAAAATTGATTACTTGTTTAAACTTGACTTAAAATGTTTGATATTTAGATAATTGATGAAAGAATATCAAGGCACATATTTAAAAATATATAGACATATCTACCTACCTACCTTATCTACATCTTTTAAATAAATATCAGTAAAAATAAATAATTGAAATTTATTTATTAAATATTTTTAATATTTTCTCTTTAATAAAACAAATGATTCTTATTAGTTTATTTGATAAGCAGTTATTTATTTAGTTTGTAATTATTTTGAAATTATATCTATATTTTTTAGAATGTGAAAAATATTGATTTTAATATATATTTAATTATTTTAATATAAGCACTTAATACTTAATCACTGAAATATCAAAATTTTTTTATCAAAATAAACAATATAAAAATATTATTTCTTTTTATTTTATAATTCTGAAATAAGGAAAAAAACCTTACATAACTTGTAATTAATTTAACTGATTGTATACCATGTAAATCGTGTAAATTTTTTAAACCTTTAAAAACAGATGTCTAACACTTAGACATCTGTTTTTAAAGGTTTAAAAAATTATTATTTTTTTTAATTATTCTCAGCTTTTAATTGTGATCAGATTTAAAATTTAACTGTGCTGCCTTTAGAAATTTAATTTAATTTTTTTGTTTTTTTAATTTGTATGCATTGGCACTAGAAGTAAGTAAATGTGAAGTATACTCATTGGATTAATACGTTATATAAAGATGGAGAAAAAAAATGCATTAAAGGTAAAAGTAAGCCATGTAATAAAATCAATAATTTTTACGAGAAAATATGGTATTGGGAAGTAAGACGATGAATACAGTTCTCTTGAAGTTAATTTTTCAAATGAGCAAAATTTAACTTAGTACTATAATGTATCTTTAATGAGCTAAATAATGTATGTTTTCCATTAAAAATATAATTGACTAATAAAAATGTTAAAATAAAAAAAAATAAGCTTTGCAGGATTAAATTCCACAGAATTCTTAGAGTACTGTTGTTCACTTGTAATGCTTGCAAAATAATTTCTGTTGAAATTTTTCTTATTTCTTATTTTTTTTTTTTTAATATGTATAGATTTATATTTTGACTTTTCACCTTAAATTATTTCAAAATTATATTTACAAATCATTATATATAAGATAAAAAATTTCTTTTAAGTTATAAATCTGATTAAAAGAATTTAAATTTGCTCCTTTTCAATGATATATATTGGGAAAACATTAAAAGATTTGGAAGTTCATTTAAAATTTCCAAAGTATAAAACACTAATATATTAAAAATTTTTTAAAAGAAAATAGAAACATAAAATTATTTCAGTGCAATCCCTTATAATGATAGGGTAATTAAATTTAATAAAATTACATTTTAATATTTTTAAATATTATTTTTTATAAAGCAAATTTCACTGAAATTTAAATTTTGTAATTTTTAAACTTTGAAGATTTGTGCAATTCAGTTTCTGTGGATATAGATTTTTGATCTTAAATGTAATCCAAGCTTTTTATGATTGATTATTTTGTTAAATCCATATGTGTTAGATATAAATTTATAAAATTTAGCTGATGTTTCAATGGTATGAAATTGATATGGTTTAACAATAATAGTGTTTTGATCCTTCTAATTTTTTCTCTAGTGCTGGTTTTAATTTGGCTAGGTTTTTTTATGGCTAGCCAGTATATTTGATATTTTTTGAAAAGTTCAAAAGTATCATATCTAAATTTTATTCTTGTTAAATTTATTGAGTGGTACAATAATGTAACAAGATAATTATAATAAAGAAGAAACTTTGAAGATTTGTGCAATTCAGTTTCTGTGGATATAGATTTTTGATCTTAAATGTAATCCAAGCTTTTTATGATTGATTATTTTGTTAAATCTATATGTGTTAGATATAAATTTATAAAATTTAGCTGATGTTTCAATGGTATGAAATTGATAACAAGATAATTATAATAAAGAAACCTTTAAAAGTATAATCGGTGTTTTAAAAAATAACTATCATTCTTTTCTGCAGTAAGGCAAGTCTAGTTAACTTCAGTGAGACTTTTATTGACTTTAAACTTCATGGGACTCTTAAAAAATATATATATATATATGTATAAGTTTTTTAAAAAATGCATTAAGTAAATATTGGACGAACAGTTCAAATGTTGTTTTCACATTATATCTTGAAAATTTAATACAGGACAGAAATTCAAAATAGTCCAAAATGTTATTTAAAAGAAATATCTGATTTAAGTCTTACACAAAATAGAATATTATAATTTCAGCTTTCTGGAACTTTTACAATTTTCATTTCAAGCATGAAATTTAATTATAAATTAAGAGTACAAAAATTTATATTTGTATGTCTCGTTTTTAATTTACTTCTTTCAGTGTTTATCTTTATGAAGAAATAACTTTTTTCTTAACCTGGATCAACTCAACTGTTGACATTTTACCTGGCTATTCATTTTGAATATTTAAAGCATGTTTAAATCAATTTTCTAAAATTAAAATAATGGTTAAATTAACACTGATTAAACAAATTAACAACTTTTTTAACCAGCTGTAGTTTAACTTGTTTAACCAGTTAAATTATTTGTAGATATTGCCTGATGGAAGTCATGTTTTTTTCCCACTTCTTCTTACTACATTGCCAACAACTGGGCATAGAATCTTCTGTTTATTATAACAAAAATAACCAGATTGTGTTAAGACGTTCTTTCCATCCCTCTATTGACTTAAGTTGATTTGTTTGCTTAAGTATGAAGCTGAATCGGCCCACTGTGATTGCTGTTTGGTCAATTTGTGCTATCTTTTGTAATGGTCCATTAAGCACTTGCAAATTTATTATAACTATTCATTTTTACTAACCGATAATGATGGAATCGGTTTGTTAGCTATGCATGAGGAATTGTTTTTAACGTCGTCGGCCTCTCTATTTGCGATTCTTTGATAAACTTCGAACTGATTATTCGTGTCATTCATTCATTTTATTTTTCCCTCTTTGTTTCCTGAATTTACATTATGACAAATATAATCAGATTGTGTTAAGATATGCTACCAGAAACCGAAACACATTATTTTGGTAAGGGTTTCTTTAATAATAAATAATACATCTCATTATATATAAACTTTAATGTTATTAAAACTCTCGGAAATTTTAATTTTAGAATCATTGAAGGTAAATTAATAAGTGAGTAGATTGGGGTATTGAAAATGTAAGAATATAATGAATATTTGACTATTCTATTAAACATTGGCAATACAAATTTTCAATAGTTTTTTGTTCTTGATGCCAAATACAAATTTAGTTATTACATTTTATAATTCACTTGATATATTTTTACAATTAAAGATACCAAGATTCCTTGAATAACACTCGTTATTCGCATTTTGATGTATACTCCATTTTTTTACAGAAGTGCAAAAAGTTAAACTCTTATCATTTTTATTAATAGTATAAAATGTTCGCTTGCGAATGGCAGGTATAACCAGATTGTGCTAAGATATGCTACCAGAAACCAAAACACCGGATGTAGCATGATCTGCCTTTTTTTTTACCTCCGTTTGTGGAGCAGATTTAATCTTGTGTGTGTGAACTGGAGGTAAATCTTTATCTCGAAGTTGGTAACCGTGACCAAAAGATAGGAATTCAATGACCATAGTAGTGAGTCTTTGTTCTAGGTATCTCATCTTTGTCTGTTTATAGTTTTTCTTAAATATCAATTTTCGTTTAAACATATACATTTTAAAGCAACATTATCTTTTGAAAAATTGTAACTGAAGGATTCTGGGAATTTGTTATGTTTACAATTTTCTTAAATCTCAGGACATAATCTCATTCTTCATCCAAAATATCAAATTTCCATCAAAGAATGTGTACTTTTTTTAAAATTAAAATATTCCCCATGCTGTTTTCGTTCTTGTTAAGCGTGCAAAACGGATCATACCAGTTTCCAAAATACCGTATAACGAACCGTTTTTAAATTATTCTCATTAGTGGTTTTTAAGAAGTATTATTAACCTCAACTATGTTGCTAATCGAGCAACTCGACTTTAAACGCTTGACATCATGCTGTGATGAATTAATGCCGCATAAAATTTGCAGTTACTACAGAAAAAAACCTACTTTTTTTATTATTTAACTTATCTGGGTGATCAGGATTTTCTGTAGTGGAATTATTTTCCTTTAACTCATGTATTTCTATTAAAAATGCGTTTCATAGTTTGTGTGATTTTAAATTATTTATCGTGCGGAATTTATTTTGTCATTAATTAAGGTATAAAAATGATTTTTTCTGTTTTCGTTCACCAAAATAAATGTATGTCAACGTCGCTATTAAGAACAGTTTTAAATTTTGAAATTGCTTGTAGAAATGTGAAATCATGACATTTTGAATATATTTTATGACAATTTCAAAATACTACGTTGTCCTCTTATTTTACCCATAAAAAGGTGATTACAATAAATAATGCGAATGTATTAATAAAAAAAAAAATAATAATTCTCTTATACTTTAACTTTTCGATTTTTTTATTTCGTTTTTTTTTTTTATGGGAAATTTCGGGTAATTAATTCCTAAATGTAGTGATTTAAGTTAAATTACTGATTAAGTAATTCTTACCGAAATTAAGAATATTTTATTAAAAATACTGTACCTGTATTATGTACCAAGTGCTATAAAGACAGAAATAATCGAGTTGTAGTTTTTATTTCACACAGACTAATGACCAGAGATGCAAAACATCTTTCGAATATACCCAAACACTCTCGAGAAGTCTTAGAATTTCCTTGAATTTTAAACAGGGTTGTTGCTATTAAAGTGTTTTCGCATTGAAACGGATTCTCTTATTAACATGTGGTCGATTTTCTCTAAATTGCTAAAACTTTCTCTGTGTATCAGAATTAAAATTTGCTTCTGTAACGATTAAATCTGCATTTTTAAACATTTTTTATTATGTACGGGAGAATACTTGGTATTTTCAATGGTCCTTTCGTTCCTAATTGGGTGCTAATATCAAAAACCATGCATGTAATAAATGTTTGTAAATTACAAAATTGATGAATCTCTTGTACAAGTCAATGTAGTACATACAGATGCAACTACTTGCAATTTAAGAATTTTCTAGAGTAAACTATGCATTTTAGATTTGAACTTTCTGGTATCCTACTGTATTAATATAATAATTTAATTAAAACATTTCTTCGTGCACATTTTTAAAACTGTATAGCACACTTGCAAATTGTAGTTGGATATGATCAAAATTGAAAATGTAGCATAAATCAGATCAAGGTCTCCGTAAGATTTAAAGTTAGATTCGTTGCAAGTTAAAGGAACAGAGTGAATGTGAAGAGGTGAGAATAAATATATTTTCCATTTATTCAGTTTTGATTTTTACAGAATTAATTTTTTATTTGAAAGAACAATAGTTGTGTCTGACGACATTGCAATACGATGATAATAGTTATAAGTTACAGTTAAAAAGAAACTGCAAAACTAAGTAAACATTAAATCATAATATTACTTCTAATATTAATAAACATCACAAATTATAAATTGATAGACAAGGTACATTTTTAAAAAATAGCTAAAAAAAGTGGGAAAGCCTGTTCGTTTAGAACCAGAGAATGAAAAAGATGAGATTATGCATTTAAGATCTTTTAATCATAAAATAAGTTGACAGATTTAATTTGACAAAAATAGTCGAAAACTTAATTCTGAGATTATATTGGACTTATTTATTTTTTTAATGAAAGGAAACATGTATTTCTAATTACGTTGGTTGATAACTTTCGGAAATTCTTTACTGTGTTGAGCGGATATTGCGTGGGGAAAGGAGAGTGGGTTAATCAATGATTGCCATATGCTTTCTCGCGACTTGTGTGGGGTGTAATCCAAATGGTAAGGTTACGCCCACTTTCATTCGTTAGGTTTTTGTTCGTTTCAAGGTCACGAGCTTGCAGCAATATATCAGATGTGGGTTTGTCTATAACATACATTTTTCAACACGTCTTTTATTTCCGTTGCAGTGTCGGTTTCTTTTTAAAATTTTGTTGAAATTTAAACTTGTGTGACGAAAATGGTTCAGGTTGTGAACGCATTGCTTTTGATGTATTGTCATTTGTTCTAAAACTTCACAATAAAATAGTTTTGCCGCAAAATTCTTCCTGTTAACAAATTTCCTCAGTGATAAAATATTATGACAGTGATCAAAACTCATCGAGTATTGGCATACTTTTTATTTTTGATAATAAAAACTGAATAGTCTATTGTCTGATTTGACATATTTTACTGTTTAGAGTAGTCTGGTATAAATTATGTATGTAATTACATTGATGTAACAGTGGATATTGCTGCAATATTAGTTTATCTAGTTTCACATAATTTCTACCAAACTTTTTCACAAAATATTTCAAGTATTTTCCGGAGAGAATTTATATTTGTTGGTTTACAAACTGCTATTTTAAAATTACCTGTACTTATAATTTTAGGAATAAAACAATTTTTTTTTAATAATTAGAAGTTATTTTGTATTTCAAAATTTGTTTTACTTTCATCCATTTGTGGAGTCTTGGGAGTTAATGCTTCTGAATCTTTTTTTTATATAACCCCTCATTATTTAAAAATAACCTATCCAAAAATAACAGTAAAATCTGTGAAAACGCTAATGACTGATTTTTATTACGCTGAATTTCTGTATAGATATTCACCCTTTAAAATATTTAGGGTTAAGTATGAGTGGTGAAAATAAAATAAAAAAATAAGGGGAAATAATTAAATTAAGGATAAATAATAAACTATAAAAACACAGATTTTTTTTAATCGTGCAAAACTGAAAAAGTAACGATCATAAATAAAATTAAGAATTTTTTTAAAAATAAACTGGTTAGAATTGATGGTTAAGAACTGGTTAGAAATATTGTTTTCGAAAATAAATAACTGAAAAAAAAACCTCAAATTTTTACAATAAAATCTGGAATCATGTTATTACAAGTAACTATTTCATATGAATTAATTAAGCTAATTGGATTTATTTTTCTTCTAACGCTAAAAAAATGAAAATTGATAAAGGTTTAAAATAGTCTGTTGAATTCAATGGCTTTGAGATTAAAAAAAAAAAAAAAAAACTTCAGTAAAGGATTTGTATATGAGAATATGACGTTGCCGTTTGGTACTTTTTAAGAACTAATAACTATTGATGTGCTTTATAGAAAATAAATTTTTTAAATGCAGCAGTTTAAATTACTTTTCCAATAATTAATTTACTAACCTCCATCGATACTGATACTTGCTTTAATTCTTCGATGTGTTAAATGCTCTTTTTTAAAAAAGATAAGTCAGGATTTAAATGGCTATTCAATATCTATTCTCACATTCTGGGTTAAATATTCTTCTTGTGCAATTTTGAAAAATAGAGTTCATTACTTTATACTGATAAAGAACTGGTTTCCTTAATGTTGGAAAATCAATGTTCAGTTGAAGGAATTCCTTCAGAAATGGGAATTCCATCTTACGATTAAAAAAAAAAAAAAATACTTCCAAAACATAACTGCTTTTGAAATTAAATCATCTGCAAGTATCGTGCAGATCGTTGAGTGATTTATAAAATAATTATTTAAAAGTATTATTTACAACAAGTGCAGTTAAAAAAAAGTTGCATGAATGCAAATGATATTAATAATAATAAGGAAATAGTCATTTGACACATATGCACAGTAATTCCCATTTCAATCAATTAATTTACTAAATTACATCGATACTGATACTTGTTTTTATTCCTCAATGTGTTAAGTGCCTTTTTTTTAAGAGAAGTCAGAATTTAAATGGCTATTCAATATCTATTCACATGTTCTGGGTTAACTATTTTCTTGTGAAAAGTTGGGTTCATTATTTTATGGGGATAAAAAATTGGTTTCCTTGATGTTAGAAAATTGTTTAGAAATGAGATTTTCAGCTTACGATTAAAAAAAAATACTCCAAAACAAAACTGCTTTTGAAATTAAATCATCTGCAAGTATCGTGCAGATCGTTGAGTGATTTATAAAATAATTATTTAAAAGTATTATTTACAACAAGTGCAGTTAAAAAAAAGTTGCATGAATGCAAATGATATTAATAATAATAAGGAAATAGTCATTTGACACATATGCACAGTAATTCCCATTTCAATCAATTAATTTACTAAATTACATCGATACTGATACTTGTTTTTATTCCTCAATGTGTTAAGTGCTCTTTTTTTAAGAGAAGTCAGAATTTAAATGGCTATTCAATATCTATTCACATGTTCTGGGTTAACTATTTTCTTGTGAAAAGTTGGGTTCATTATTTTATGGGGATAAAAAATTGGTTTCCTTGATGTTAGAAAATTGTTTAGAAATGAGATTTTCAGCTTACGATTAAAAAAAAAATACTCCAAAACATAACTGCTTTTGAAATTAAATCATCTGCAAGTATCGTGCAGATCTTCGAATGATTTATAAAATAATTCTTTAAAAATTTTATTTTTTATTTACAACAAGTATTGTTAAAAAAAGTTGTATGAATCCAAATAATAACAAAACGAAATAATCATTTGACATATATGCAAAGTAATCCCCATTTTAAGTATTTTTAAAAATCTCACACAAATTTTCAATCAAATCTTTAAAAAAAAAAAAAAAAAAAATGAAGTACAGATACCCACTAGCTGATTGCCTTCTTTCATAAGCTCAATTATTCAACGAAAATTTATTTTGTATATTTTTTCCACCCGTCAATGCCGTGCTAAAAGCAAACCTTTCAAACTGGTTGTTGGCATAGTTGTCTGGCATTAGGAGGTGACCCGGCATTACTACCAAATACCTGCAAAGCCCATCCGTTTTGCTGGAAGCGTGTCATAGGTGCGCGGTCTCGATTTATGCTTCGACATGGCACTCGTTTCATTTTTGTCTCATCTGCCTCGAGTTTTCCTCTGCTGGTTTCGGAAAGCGTGTGCTTCCTTCCTTCAAACTTGCTCTCCTGCAGGCCACGGCGAGGAAGGTCAATGTCCTGCGAGATGTCCAGTAGCTAAACGATTCTACTCTGCATTGACCTTCATGGATACGAAAGTTGAACTCTAATAATTGGGCGCTTCCTTTTTTTTTCAGCCATTTGATTATTTATTGACGATTCTCGCCCCTTTAGAATTGTTAGGAGTTGCATTGTCATTCGAATGAAAGAGGGTGAAATAAACGGGGATGTAAAATTGTTTCGTTCGTTAACAAGGCGTTTTTGAAGAACATCTCGCACCTTTATCTTTCGTTTTTTTTATCTGAAGGTTTCCAAAGATGGCGGCGTTAATATTTGATCTCAAGGTGTTTCGGTATTCAGAGTTGGAGTAGGAGGGCCACGAGAACTACATTTTGAGTTTTTATTTAATGTGTAGTAATTTGTTTTTTGATAAAGTAAAGAAATCAATAAACATGAAGTTTTGTTTTAAAAATATTCTTTTATCGTTAAAATTTTAAATTAATTAAATTTAAGTAAAATTGTTGCATACATTAGAGGCATACTGGATCCTGGCACTTATTACGAATTTTAGCATCTTATTAATTGTTATTTATTTATTAATTTTCGGTTAAAGGTTTTTTTTTTTCTGAAAATGAGATATTGTTTCTTCAATAGTTTGATTTACCAAATCAAGTTAATTATTTTTCATGTTTATAGCTTTTATTTCAAATGATAAATTTCCTCTTTATTTAAAGGCATGTTGGTTAACTGTAGTGTTAATTTATTAATCTGTTAAAATATTAAAATGTTTAATTATCGTTTTATATTATGTGTGTAATTTAAAAGGAATTTTATTGTGTATTTATTAGAAAATCACTCTTAACAGATTTTAAAGAGGTAGAAAATTGTTCACTTAATGTATTCTACCTCATTATTATCTAAATTCCGTCTTAAGGCCATAGTTGTTGGTGAATCCATTACCATTGAAGTTGTTACCTCACCTTTATCAAATTGATGTCTCTATAAATGCACTCCAATCATGCAAATACTGTGACCAGCCATCGAATCCTCCAGAACTTTTTGCTTTGCCGAAGACTGATTTAATCCTGCAGTCCTAGTCACGTGTTTCAGTCCCTAGGGGGTTTCATCTGTCTCGGACCGTTTATTCTCGTTTGCTCATAAGGAGGCAGGGCATTGGGTTACACTCAACCAGCCAACCCAACCAAGTCACGTATTCAACAGCCCTTGCAATCTGTTGTGTGCTGCCATTTTTCTAAATCCAGTCGTGTCGGCTCTGTATTCAATGTCATCAAATTTGGCTTAATGCCAATGAGTTTAAATTTAATTAAATGAAATACAATTCTATAATTTTATTGGAATTTGTTTTAATACGATTCTTATAACCAGGGCCGGATTTAGATGAAAAGAGGCCCTAGGCTATTCCACTTGTGAAGCCCTTTCACCTCCCATTTTTAAGTTTGTAATTTACATGAGTGATAATAAAATACATCATTACTGTAATATATATCAATATGTTAAATGAAACATGTTGTGATTGGTCTTTATAAAAAATGGGGCATGGATAATAAATAAAAACAAAAATTTTATTTCCAATGGCAGATTATGAACAGTTACAGCAATAAAAAGAACAACGGAAAAAAAAAAAAAAAAAAAATAAAAAGAAATAAAAAGAACAATTGAATTTGTCCCTCTTGATCTTGAGGCCCTAGGCTGAAGCATGTTTAGCCTATAGGAAAATCCGGCCCTGCTTATAACACTTGACTTGACTGGGTGCGCTGACGCTGCTTTATCTCAATTTATCCAAATGCTTTTTTTTTTTTTTTTTTTTTAAATACAACGGACAAAACAATTTGGCAGCAGTGAAAAAGAAACCCTTATAAAGGAACTACTCGAAATTCTAGAAATCATTGCCTATGATGGCTTAAAAATTCCTTTTAAAATACAAGAAATGTTGCTTGTACTTTCTAGCAGCCAAAGAAATATAAATAAAAAGAGTAAATTTGAAAAAGAAAAAGGAAATAGATAAAACAACAGATCAAATAGATAAATAACATTTTAACAGTTAAACGATGATTAAAATATATGAAGTACAACTAGTATTTGAAATAAAAAGTGAAAAAGAAATAATAACCACAGAAAAAAAATGTGTTGTACCCGATAGCTTACAGAGTTACGAGACTTTTCGTTGAAATTGAAGTATCGTTGTTGTCTTATAATCAACTTCCTCTGACATATCAAATATCCAAGAGTAAGACAGAACTCTATATCCAAAACAACTTTGTAGTTTATTTCGTGCTGCTACATATTTTACGCATTGAAACAAAATGTGTTCAACTGTTTGCAGATCGGGCATAATGGAGATGAAGTCAAGCCAAATCTATGGAGTTTAGAATTGCTAGTATATAGTCTTTGTGCAAACTCTGGAAATAAGAATGTCTTCTCTTTGATGATCAGGAAAAAGTCTGAGAAGGTTTAATACTATTCAAATAACTGAATTCCTGAGCATATTTGCCATCCATCCATCCGCTGCTCTGATGCTTTTAGCTGTGCTTTCTTTTTTTTTTTTTTTTTTTTTTTGTCCCAATATGAGATCTTCCGATGATATCCAATTAAATATTATTGCATCTGCTGCAGATTTTATAACACTATAAAGCACTATTGTGCAATATCAATACAGCAGCCGCTTGTTATATCGCGCATGTCAGGAGGCAAAGAAAAAATTCAATATAACCGACTACTTTATCTAGGTTCTAATATTTGTTAATTCAATATAACAATTCAAAATTATAGGATGGTATTATTTGAAAGTATGAGATACAGTTTTAATCAAAAAAATTACAAAGACACTTTTACCAGCTATATATAGATTTTCATTTACTTTAACATTAAAAATAATACTTTAGAAATCTAGTTTGTAAAATTATTTGCGAAATATCCGAATGCATAGTAAAAAGAGGTTTGATATACTGAGGGGATGGTGTATTTATTGTAAAATATGTGCAGTCAGCAGATGTTCTTGAAGTATAAAAATCAGTTTACGAAGTGAACGCGAAAATAAGGTTAAAAACATAAAATTCGTATCGAAATATTTGTGTAAATGTAATTTAATTTTATGCATCTAAATGCAAAATTTAGTGTCTTAAGATTTTAAATTGGACTACAAAGAATGAAAATTGTTTGGATTCCAATTAGATAAAAATTGTTAAATGAAAGAGAAAAAAAATTGAGGATTGTGAAAGTCTATTAAATAAAACAAATGTAGGATTTATTTTATTCTATTTACCTTCATTTACCCACATTAGAAAATTTAATAGGTGAAAAAAATCGTTACGTTATTTCCCGCCCTTATCCTCAAATCTTTCGTTGCATTATCATATGCAGGTAAAAGTGTAAATGGAGAGGAAAAATTTATTAACCTCTTCAAGGTCGAAATGTTTTCCAGATAAAGAAAAATTATTTTTTATTACGTTTATTCATTTTATATCGACAGTAATTCAGTGAGTTACAGAAAAAAAAAATTAGAAAACCAGCAAAATATACAAGAAATTTCCAAATCTGTTGCCGTTTTAGCGTTAACAGTAAATGAAGTGAAGTGATTAAATAATTTCAGAGCATATCCAATGCAGCGAGTTCGTCTTGAACAATTTGTGTCATAACAGCTTAGATTGGTTTGTCGCTCTACGGTCATTTTTTGCACACTTCAGGCTAATTAGAATGAGACCTACAGTTTACCGTGGATTTCAAACCACTAACAAACATCCATGCAACCTCCAAGATTCGAACCTGAAGCCTGTGGTACCAATGGCCAGAGCGCTAGCCAATTGGCCATCAGTCCACCATACCAGCTTAGAGGATTTTTGAGAATTATTATTTTTGAGATTTATTATTATTTTTTTAAGATAGTGTGCGAACTATGTAGTCTAACTATAGACTATTTACAAATCAATATTATTAAAATTATCTGTGCTGATATTTGATGAGTTCATTATTTTGCCGATTTTTGTATTTAAAAGGTTCTTCAAAAAATTTTTTTCTGTCAGAATAATTTTAATTTCAAAAATATATATGTAAATGTCTCTAAGGAGGTTGTGGGAAATGTCACACGTGTGGGAAATATAAAAAAAGTAGGTAAGCACGCAACCAGCACACAAGACTTGCAAAGCAAGGGATAAAGCGTTTATTAGCCTATCTTTTTCAGAGTTAAGTGGCTTCTTTTATTTGTTAGTTCTTGTTTCATTATTTTTTTTTCTTTCTTATGCGTGTTTCTTTTTCAGTGTCATGATACTTTTTAAGTTTGCTTGGCACATCAAAACTAAATCTGGCTGCTGTGCCATTATTTTCAGTCTCCCGTTACATGTTTTGAGAACATATATGAGAGCAAATCATTTTTTACTACCAGTTTGTTTTTTTACCCTTAAAAAAGCAAAGTTAAAAAATTGTAGAAAAAAAGTAGCATTAGTTAGATTTTGAATTTTAATTTATAATAAATGTATTTCAGTTTATTTTTTATTTTTTTTTATTTTAATATATTTTTTCGTGACAAGTTTTCACTGTGATTAAAATTAGGTTTGGTTTGTCGCTCTACGGTCATTTTGTGCACACTTTGGGCTAATTAGACCGGGACCTAGAGTTTAACGTAATTAAAATTAGGACTAGCAATAATTTTTAAAATCATCTGTAACTTTATTGTTCAGCTTGGAAAATTTAAAATTGAAAAATGTAGACACGATCATAATTTAAGTGCAATAACTTTAAAAAAAAAAAAAGACAAATTTTCTTTAAGAGGTAGAAAAAGCTTTGTCACATACTTCAGATTCATTGTTGTTAAAAATGTTACTAAGTAGGATTTATTTTATGTGTGTGTTTCAATATCTTCGTATCTGGATAAGAAATTGATACCTATTTCGCTATCTTCAATTCCGGTTTATGTTTTAAAGTTCATTAGTACTTCATTTATTTTATCTGTTTTGAATTCTTTTAAATTCATGGAGATAACCTGCTCTTCAGTTTTCACTCAACCGTAGCTTCATAGTTAAAGCACTGGCGGGAATTAAGGTTGTAATTCTTTGAAGGTGGAGGTCACGGGTTCGATATCCATTTTCACTTAAATGGGGGTCACTTAAAAATTATAGATTATCTGTTGTGGCCAAGGGTTTAGCTATCATTTGGCTAGTTGTGTTAATGTAAAAATCACGTAATTTAAACATGGACCAGTTCCCTTTATTAAAACTCCATGAGAATGAATTCCTTATATTTTCCTTTTATGGGTGTGGTTAGTAGGATCCCCGTACTGTAGATTGATAAATACACTTATTGCCGTAAAGTGGTGCATGTTTCCAAACTTCCAAGGTGGGTTTTCACCGGAATGACATCCAATTTGAAGCTTTGAACCCTTACCCATTCAATTTATTGAACTCTTACCATTACCCATTCAATCTAATTTGTATTCTATGATTTATATTGGTTTGCTACTCTACAGTCAATTTGTGCACACTTTGAACTAATTAAACCGATACCTACAGTTTAATGTGGATTCCGAACAACTAACAAACATCCATGCCACCGCCAGGATTCGAATCTGAAGCCTGTGATACCAAAGGCCAGAGCGCTAGCCAATTGGCCATCAGGTCGCATTCTATGATCTGAGATTTTAATATTCGATGGAAATCCCCCTTCTCTTAAGTTTTTGTCTTTTTCTTATTGATAATTAATCTGAGAAATATGTACTGATACCTAAACCGAGAAATGTATAACATTTTTTTAATGTGCATTTTTTTTTTTTTTTAATTTTTTTTTTTTTTTTTTTTTTTTTTAGTATTAACGTTGTAATGTACGTAAATAATAGTTTTCTTCAGAGTGAGGATCTGTTCTTAATTATTTCACTGCTTTCTTTGTATTTCTCCTCATTAATTTTTTAAACTGTAGATCCCGGTTTGTTTAGCCCTCGTGTGCACAAAATAACCGTAGAGCGACAACCAAACCTCATTAATTTTTTTCTATGACTTACAGCAGTGAAATGCCAATTTATGTACTCTTTTTTTAGTATAACTGTGCAGATATGTTAAATATATTTTTGGTAGGAAGTTTGTCTCCAATGTAACATTTGTTTTCTGATTGTGTTTTTCTCGAAACACATTAGCTCTACTGAAAATTCTTACAGCTTTAGATTGTTAATCATCTTAAAGGAGCATAGTATCTTAATACTGCTTAAATATATATATTTTTTTAATGTGCAAATAGTGTAGGAATTCTTAATAGATTTCCAAATTTATAAAAGAAACATTTTGTTTGAGAAATTGTTTATAACAAAGTAGGTATATTTTAAACAACTATTATATTGGTATATTTTCTCGAAATAACTATGCAATTCTTCTTCTTCATTGGCGCAACAGTTCCATATGGGTCAAGGTCGTCTGCTTACTGGCGGATTTCGAAACAGGGGATGTTTTCTGCTTACGGGATAAGGTTGTCAGCCATATGTCCAACAGTCATATTGGACCGAGATCTACGATTAAACGTGGATTCCGAACCACTAACAAACATCCATGCCACCGCCAGGATTCGAACCTGAAGCCTATGGTACCGAGCTCCAGAGCGCTAGCCACTCGATCATCAGTCCTACTTTATTTGAAAGATAGAATTCGCTCCTAATTTTTTCATTCGTTCAGATAGGATTCGCTCCTAATTTTTTCATTCGTTCAGATAGGATTCGCTCCTAATTTTTTCATTCGCTCAGATAGGATTCGCTCTAATTTTTTCATTCGCTCAGATAGGATTCGCTCCTAATTTTTCATTCGCTCAGATAGGATTCGCTCTAATTTTTTCATTCGCTCAGATAGGATTCGCTCCTAATTTTTTCATTCGCTCAGATAGGATTCGCTCCTAATTTTTTCATTCGCTCAGATAGGATTCGCTCCTAATTTTCTCATTTCGAGTGATTCGTATGAATGCTATAATAGTTTTAAACACTATAAAATTCAATACAGACTAGAGAGGTTTTGTTGTATATTTATAATTTACAGTTTTGACTAGAACTGAAGACTTAATTGATTACAAGTAGTTGAAAGACTCATTAATTTTAAAAAATCATTAATTTATCATTTTTTAGTAAATTCTTAATTTATCGTTTTTTAGTAAATCATTAATATATTTTTTTAAGTAAATCATTAATGTATAATTTTTTTAAGTATTAATGTATCATCTTTTTTAGTAAATTATTAATTTAATTCTTCCTTAAAATTTTTTTTATTCAGTACTACAAGTGTTTTACATAAAAAGTTGTTATAAAACCCTTCAATTTAGTAGCAAACCATTAACATGTTGTTGCCAGAACACAACAGAAATTACGATTTATTCCTACAAAGTAATTTTACAGTAGTATTTTTTTTATTTATTTATTTTATGAACTGAATAAAAAAAAAGAGAATTCATTTAATTCGTCTTTTAATTCCTTAGATGTTACGATTCGTTTGAGTGTGTTGTCACAGTGTAATTTCTTTTTCTTCTTGACCATTGCCGACAGTGTTTCTGTCTGTACTCATTCACAAAGTGTGAAGGGACGGAAAAAAAAAATACTTGCATTCAACTCGTGGGTATATCCACCCAAGCATGACTTGCACTTTACGCTTATTTTAGTATCCGAATTAACATTAGAGTCCTGTAACTGCTTGGATGAAGCTTTGCCATCTAAAATATTTTCGGTGTTTTGTATTTATAAATGTTTTGAATAGAATTTAATGTAAACAATATCATTTTGTATGACGCCAATTGTGCAAATTTGCATCGTATTGTCATGAATTTAAGATTAAAGAGAGAGAAACAATTTTCAGTTTCATTTCTCAAATAAGACAATGCGGCCTGATGGCCAATTGGCTAGCGCTCTGGTTTTTGGTGCTGCAGACTTCAGGTTCGAATCCCCGCGGTGTCATGGATGTTTGTTAGTGGTTCGGAATCCACGTTAAACTGTAGGTCCCCGTCTAATTAGTCTAAAGTGGGCACCAAATGACCGTAGAGCGACAAATCAAAAGCAAGACAAATTATATTTAAATCAAAATTGTACTTAATTTGTAGATTCGCAATAATATCAACCGATGAACGCATTATGTTGTTCAAGAAACCTAATGTCCAGAATATAAAGATTTATTTAATTTCTCTTGGTTTGTCGCTCTAAGATCATTTTGTGCACACTTTCGGCTAATTAGACCGGGACATGCAATTTAACGTGGATTCCGAACCACTAACAAACATCCATTCCTCGGCCAAGATTTCTGAAACCTGCTGTACCAAAGGTCAGAGCGCTAGCCAATTGGTCATCAAGCCGCTTGTTTGATTTAAAGAGTATTGAAGTTTTGTTTTGAATCTTGGAAAATATATTAATACAATACTAAGTGCAACTTAATTCTCAGAATTTAATAGAATTGGTTAAAATATTTTTAATTAATCATTTTTTAACTGAAGAAATTTGAAAAAAAAAAAAAAAAAAAAAAAAAATAGGAATAAATTAACTCTATATATTAAGGAGTTAATTTTTTAATTCTAAAATATATAACTAATTAAACAATTATTAAAATGGAAATTAAAGTATTGTCATAACATTTCTTTAAAAAAATTCGGAGTATTCAATGAATAGGGATTGCAACTGCAATAAAAAAAAAATCTCAGTTTGTTTTATATGTTGACTTTTTGAGGCGCTATGTTAAATTATAGACATCTGAAGTCGTTTACAGAGAAGCTAATTTGTGAAGTACTCTATTTTTTCATAAAAGTACTTTATTTTCAAAGACCTTTTTAAAGAGTGGATAACTTGACCTCTCTTGTTTGAAAAGTGGATAATGACAACGCTTTAAGTTGATAAAATGTTTCCCCTTTCAGCTTTTGGATTTTGATTATTGCACTTGCGTCATCTTTTTTCAAGTACGTGAAAGGATAATCTGATGCCAACGAATTTCCCCCAATTTAAAACCGTAATAGTCTAATTGTACAAATATGTTCGCTCTTTCATATGTCAGCTAAGCTAACTCATGTTAAAAGAAGCTATTTTATGTTTTTCTGTCTAAAATTAAAAAAAAAAAAAAACTGCCGTGGTAGGTTAAATTCCATGTAAATTTCTACCAGATACAAAAAATAAATAAATAAAATGTCATGTTATTGGATGGGATTCGGTAAATTGATCTCTTACCCACTCAGGTTACCCATTGGTTAGCTTTCTACCAAGTGATATTTTAGTATTTTGTGAAATCCACCTTTATTATTAACACATTAAAGACCATATAGTATTAGTATGAAGTGAAAAGTATATAATCTGGATTCCCGCATATTTTTGTAAATATTTAATAACAATTAAAAATCATAATAACAAAAGAAAATTATTTAAAAAAACAATTTTAATAATAATATATAATATTATATTATATTATTGGCTGGGCCTATATACAGATTACCCTTACAATTATTTAATAATTATTCAGCAAAGAAAAGAAATTAAAAAATAAATAAAATTAGCCAATAGGAAGCATCGAAAGTCGTACAGGCAGCCACTTACCCACTCTTCTGAAAACAATACCTATAATTTCATGGGTAAAAATAAAAATATTAAAAAATTTGACAATTCTATGTAAATGACAATTTCTATCATCCGTCTTCAAAGTGTTAAACGCGGCCTGATGGCCAATTGACTAGCGCTCTGACCTTTGGTGCTTTAGGTTCGTATCCTGGCGGTAGCAGGGATGTTTGTTAGATGTTGGGAATCCACGTTATACTGTAGGTTCCGGTCTAATTAGCCTAAAGTGTGGACAAAATGACCGTAGAGCGACAAACCAAACCTATCAGTGTTATCACACTAGCCATTTCTTTTGTAAAATCATCTGCTAATTTAACTCATTTGCATTATGTAGTTATTAAATGTTTTTTATATAATTTGCTTTAGATCAATTTTATGTAACTCAATTTTTTTTGTCACTTTTAGACTAATATTATTCTCATATATCCATATTTTAATAAATACTTTGTACATTTTTTACTATTAATTTACTGTTATTATTATAGTATACATGCATGTACAAATAAGTTTTATTGCCTTTTTTTCCTAAACAAAATATTATACTTCGCATAATCCTTAAGATATGTTCTTTCAAATTTTAATATTAATTTTAATTGAAAAAATTAATTTTAATTTTAATTTTTTCAATTCGCAAAAGTTTATGTAGCCTTATTTCTTAATGCTTTTCAGCTTTCTGAGCATGTCCTTGACTCTTCCCTTTGAATGGCTGTAAGGAGACAAAGTTAATTTCTTGCAGAAGAGGTAGATAAGTTATATGCATGACATTTTATGACAATGCATTTTTTGGAGGAAAATATTTTGCCAGTCCATTGATCTTGAATGTACAAAAGATTTAATCAACTTACTTAACTCGGTCATATTGAAGATGATTTATTCAACCCTTTGTTGTCAGTGCTATTATCTCCATTGTTATAATTTTAATTGTCAATCATTTATCTAAATATTTTGCTTCAAAATAAATATTTTCTGGTGATTACTTGTTAATTATGCGTCTATCTGGCAACTAGCGACCGATTACGGAGTACAAATGGGGATAGACCCCCCTTAACCTCCTCGTCTTAATTCATATATAAATTTACAATTTTAATTGGCTGCTTAATTGTTAGTATGGATAAAGTTTCAAAAAATTAAATAAATGATACTCTAAAAAAAATTATAAAATACTAAAAATAAATAAAAGTAAAATACTAAAAATAAATAAAAGTAAAATACAAAATAAAAATTTAAAGAATTTAAGTTTAAATTCAGTACAATTAGGGACCAGTTGTCGATGCCACAAAAGTTCTCAAAAAAAAAAAAAAAAAAAAAATGCAATTGTCAGAACCAAAGTACTTTTTATTCATCCACTCAAGTTGAAATGCATTTTTTAAAACTTGTAGTGGATGACACTTGATTTTAATACAGTTTTTTCAAATATTAATTCATTAATTAAATTTAAGTAATTAATTTTAGTTTTATATGGGAGAAAAAAATAAAAAGTAACTAAAATAAAATTTTTTTTTGTTGGCCTAAATTTTTTTTTATATATTACTTATTTTTTGATAATTTTCTTTCTAATCTTTTTATTTTCCTTACAAAAAAAAAAAAAAGAGCTAAAAAAAAAGCCTAACATGTTACTAGTCAGTAGAAAATAATTAAGGTGCACATCGTAGCAAAATAGCGAAAGAAGCTGAGTTCAGATTCGAACCCTCAACCTCGTGGTCCGAGATCCGTTTCTTTACCTCTGCGCCAATTTGGCTTGTTTAATGGATTGTCGCAAATTTTTAAGCCATACATCTACTATCATGAACACGTAAAATGTAGAGTGTACAACTAAAATGTACATACAACAACAAAAATATACATAGAATATAAATATTTCACACACACACACAAAAAAAAAACTGATATTGTATTTCTTAAAGATCCACATAAAAAAACAATGCATTATTTAAAAATATTTTGTGAAATATGGTTGAGATACTGAAATAATCCCTCGGAATTTGGAAACATACGATTTCACTTTAAATCTTTACTGTTAGGAAACTGTTTTGTTTTCCCTCTGGAAAAGTAATGAAAACGTATCGATGAATAATCATACCAAAAATATGTATAAGCGAATGCATGTAAGTGGATTATCATATTGAACTTATTACTCATCATAGACTTGATAAAATCAACGATGCGTATCAGAAGGATATTTAAGTTTTACGCATTAATAAGTATTGAATGTAACCTTTAGTAATAAGCCAAAGAAGGTAAAATAAAAATAAATAATAAAATAATTTTTTTTTTTTCTTTTTCATTGACTTATTAATTTCTTGCCAATTTTGGACATTTGCCACCTTTTAAAAAATAAGGTTCAAAAGTTACTATCTACAAAAAATTATTAATTAATATATATTAAAAGGTGATGTTCCTATTTAAATATTTCCTATTTAAGTTTTGCGCATTAATAATTATTGAATATAGCCTTTAGTAATAAGCCCAAAAGGGTAAAATAAAAAAAAAATAATAAAATAATAATAAACATTTTTTTTCCCATTGACTTATTGATTTGCTGCCAATTTTGGACATTCGCCATTTTAAAAAAAAATAAAGTGCAAAAGTTATCTATAAAAAAATTATTATTTAATATATATTTAATGTTATAGATATATGATGTTCCTATTTAAATATTTCATAATCTTTTGTGTTTTCTCAATCTTTTAAGAGAAATATGTTATGTAAAAAAAGGCCGCAAAACACTTTTTATCATTAGTGTAATATCTAATGTTAAAAAGTGTTCTATCCTTTACTCTAAATTTTAATTGTTCCATTATTAATCTAAATATTATTTAAATAGCTGCCGTTAATGTGAATTACTATTGTAGAATGAACTTTACTGACATATATCTCGATTATATTTTTCTTGTCTGAATGTTTTTATCATTGATTAAATTTTCAAAAAAATTAGTGCAGATGACTAAACCGCGCGTTGCATCATCATTGCAGACGTGAACAGATTTCAATTCGAAACAGCTAGCATTTCATCACTACTTATTTTGAAACAATACCCTCTCTACTATAAAAAATGATAGTAACTGTAAAAGAAAACAGGCAATGTTGATGAACTGTAATGACAGATGCCCAAAACCTTTATTCCTTTTTGAAAAGGAAATTTTTTTTATCGCGGTCTTATTGAATTACACAACGGATTTGATGTCGCGCAATAAGGGCTTAAAAGCTGACCAAAATCATTTTTGACATAAAACAAATCTCTAAGTATTTTTTTAGGATTTGTGTCAACCCGGTTTTATTTATTTTTTACTTTTTCTATAATTTTTTTAATGCAGCTTTCATATAACGTACTACTTACCATTTGACTTAAATGATGCTTATAGTCTGACCGCGGTCTGATGGCCAATTGGCTAGTGCTGTGACTTTTGGTACCACAAGCTTCGGGTTTTTATCATGGGGATGGCATGGATGTTTGTTAGGGGTTCAAAATCCACGTTAAACTGTAGGTCCCGGTCTAATTACCCTAAAGTGTGCGCAAAATGACCATAGGGTGACAAACTAAATCTAATCTATGATACTTTGCTACCTGTTAATTTAGTACTGTTATATAAAATGTGTAGACAAATTTAGAGTACAAAGATTATAAGTTAGTGCAAATACTACTCATTTAAAGTTGTAATAAATACTTTAATGCAAAATGTTTTTTACAGGTAAACGTGCATGTTAAATGGGAAAAATAAGAAATAACATACTTGGTTTATTTCTATGAATTAAATTATCAATTTCTCAGTAAACTTTACTTTTAAAAACATTTTATTTTTGAGAAATGCAATAGCACTCATTACTTCTTTTTTGCATAAGATAATACTAAGAATAAATTATGTGTTTCTCTTCATAATTTATATTTACATGCTATGTTGTATTAAAAAAAATTATGTAGGAATCATCAGCATTGCTGATTTTGAAGATTCCGCGTCAAAAATATAATATGCTTTCATACAATGAGAAATCACAGTGACGATTGCCAGTAACGCATTGGTACATTATAGAAATAATTGCCAGAAATCTGTAATGTCGATGGGTGTGTCAGTTTCACTGTTAACTATTTTTTTAAAGGGAAGGTAGAAAGGTGATATCTGGAATGTTTTTTTAACTTTCTAGTTGAAGTATTGTTTTTAATAGTATTGTGTTCTAAGAAATCAAAAGTTGCTGGTCTTTTTAGAATAAATATTTTGCTGTAATGCGGGTTGGAAGCGATTTAAGAGACATGACCATTACAACATAATGATACAATACTTCGATTCAATTTTTGTAACAGAAGTTAGGAATAAAGTTAAGTATTTTTATTTAAATTTTATGCTGTTTTAAAAAAAATTATATAGCAATTAGCAGTATTGCTGGCTTTGAAGATTCTATGTCAAAATTATACAATACACTCCATGCTTCCATACAATGAGAAAACACAGTGACGTTTGCCAGTAGCACATTGGTTCATTATAGAAATAACTGCCACCACACTCTGTCGATGGGTGTGTCAATTTCACTCTTAACCATTTTTTTAAAGGGAAGGGAGAAAGGTGATAACTGGGTTGTTTTTTTAACTTTCTAGTTCAAGTATTTTTTTTTAATAGTATTGTATTCCGAAGAAATCAAAATTTGTTGGACTTAATAGAATAAATAATTTGCTACAAGGCGGTTTGAAATCGATTTAAACGGCATGGCTATTACAGCATAATTATGCAATACTTCAGTTTAATTTTTATAATAGTAGTTAGGAATAGAGATAAAATATTTATACTTACATTTTATGCTGTATTAAAAAAATTATATAGGAATCTGCAGCATACCTAGTTTTAAAGATTCCACGTCAAAAATATAGTATGCTTCCGTGCAATGGGAAATCAGAGTGGCGCATTGGTACGTTATAGAAATATCTACCAGCAATCTCTAATCTCGATGGGTGTGTCAATTTCAAACGTTTTTTTTTTTTTTTTTTTTTTTTTGAAAACGGGAAAGGGAGTATATGGAATGTTTTTTTAATTTAACTTTCTAGTTGAAGTATTGTTTTTTAATAGTATTGTATTCTGAAGAAATCAAAAGTTGCTGAACTTTTTAGAATAAATATTTTGCTGCAAGGCGGTTTGGGATCGTTTTAGGATATATGATCATTACAACATAATTATGCAATACTTCGAATAAATTTTTGTAACAGAAGTTAGGAATAGAGATAAAATATTAGGATTCACATCCGCATTCGACCGAATTAAAGAATTTGTTTCGTTATTCGAATTACTATGGGCTTATTAATGTAGTTTTCGGTAATAAAGTCAAGATGATTGGAGAAAACAACTACTGTTTTTTAAAGATAGCAATATACGCACAAAATAAGGCTTCTAATTGCTTCGCTTGAAATTTGAAAGTGAAAATCAGTATTGCCTTGATTTGATTTGGTTTATCGTGTTGCTCTACGGTCATTTTTTGCACACTTTAGGCTAATTGGACTGGGACCTTTAGTTTAAATTGGATTCCGAACCACTCACAAACATCCAGGCCACCGCCAAGATTCGTATCTGAAGTCTATGTATTGCCTTGACCAAACAGATATTTTAAAATTTAATGAAAACATAAGATAGCCGTTCAATTTTACTTTCGAAATTTTCTGTTGTGAGGTTATTGCTGTCTTTAGCTGAGTTTTTAATCTGAAGAAATAAAGTATGTATGCAAGTTTTGTTTAATTCTACTGTATTTGAAGGCCGCCTGATGTCCAATTGGTTAGCGCTGTGGCCTTTGGTACCGCAGGTTTCAGGTTCGAATCCCTGGTCGTGGCGTGGATGTTTTAGTGGTTCGGAATCCACGTTAAACTGTAGGTCTCGGTCTAATTAGCCTGAAGAGTGCAAAAAAAAAAAAAAAAAAAAAAAAAAAATGACCGTTGAGTAACAAACCAAATCTGTATTTGAAAATACTTTTCTAAGTTATCGAGTAATTTTAGTGCTAAATTTTTTTTTAATAAATCGTTATTATTATCGGAAATTTTAGAACATTTCTTGAATTATTGTACGTGATATTCATCACAAGTTTTCGGATGAGAAACCTTACAGTGTTGTATCACCTGCACTCTCATAAGCGCATTAAAGATACATACTTTAGAGAAAAAAACAATCCTGTCTGTTCGGGAAAGTTAACATAGTTTTTGCCAAAAGTATTTCATTTGTATTCATTGAATAACTGCTCCCAGTTATGATGTCTCGTATTCAAGCATGTTTTGGTAGACTGAGTTAAATAATGATGCGTATCCGGAATGGAGAAATATCCGTTAAACTATCAAAATCTGCATGCCTAACTGTGTAAAAAAAGATTGACGGAGATCTGTATTAGCTGTTGATTGTTATGCTGAGATATTTCTATTTTTATCCGTTTTCAATTCCAATGAAATATGTTAACAAAATGGAAAACAATACTCTTCTTTGTTTAGCGGTCTGATGGCCAATTGGTTAGGGCTCTGATCTTTCATAGGCTTCAGGTTATGGCATGGATGTTTGTTAGTGCTTCGAAATCCACGTTAAACTGTAGGTCCCGGTTTAATTAGAATGAAGTGTGCAAGAAGTGACCGTAGAGCGACATCTTTGTTTATTTTATCATTTGTAATGTAAATAAGCTCGAATCACTTCTCACTATATTTTTTCTTTATTTCACTGATTTGGATTTGTTTCTCTACGGTCATTTTTATGCACACTTTAGGCTAATTAGACCGGGACCTACGGTTTAACGTGGATTCCGTACCATTAACAAACATTCATGTTGACGCCAGGATTCGAACCTGAAGCCTATGGAACCAAAGGTCAGAGCGCTAGGTAGTTGGCTATCAGACCGCTTATTTCACTGAGGAAAGAAGAATGAAGATTTGTGATGAGACCTTGTATTCTGATCGATGCTATTGATTAAGGACCTATAAAATTATTGGAATACTATTTTTGATTAATTGATAACAATTTTATTTTACTCATTGCCATTTAAAGTGTTCCGCATATAGAAAGAGGTATTTACATATGAAAAATCTATGAAAAAGAGAAAATAAAATAACGAAAGATTTAAATGTAAATATTGCTGTGGGAACATTGAAACAAAAAATATTAAACTCTTACAACACTTCAGTGAAAAGGTCTTGCTAAGATTGGATGCAATGTGTACTTACATTTTTTTTTTTAATTTCTTTGTTTTAAATATTTTCGAGATCATTGATCGTTCTGCCATACTGGCTAGCCAAACAGGCTGTGTGAATCTCATGCTAGCTTTTCTGTCTGATAAATATATAAAAATTTCTCTCAAAATATAAATCAATTATCTCTTACTACACTCGGATTAAATAGGAGGCCACAAAGGACTAATTCAGGAAGGAAAAAGCAGTGTAATGTAAGGTCCATACTGCCTGACTCGTGGCTCAGTGGTAACATACATCGCTGTTGAACATTAGAGCTCAGGTTCAATTCGCTGGCGACATTGTTGTAGACACTGCTTCAAAACCGAGACTAGATGTTTAACATCACAAAGGCCATCTTGCCTCGTTAGTCGGATTACCTGGTGGGAATTTTCCAGGTTTTCTCCCATACGATAAACAAATGTGTGGCAATTCCTCATAAGTGTCCTCCCGGAAGGTACTACCTTCCTTCTTCATCAATTCGAGGACAAATCAGATTTCTACTTATGAGTGCTCCATCACAACAGAAGCTGCCACTTTCCCTCCATCCATGCGTAGATTACTCACGGGATGTCCGTCCCGCACTGCAGGACACTGAGGATTAGACATAACACACAGATTTCAGATATTTAAAGATTGTAGAATGCATTGATTTCCGGTTTTTATAAGATTGTAGATTGTACGAGTGCAGTTAGATAAATGACTAATACATATCGCGTTGTTGGACACTGAGGATTATTCACAACATAGTTTTATGTTTTGAAAACATTTTAATGAACAACTTTTGTGTTTTTGTATTTTAATAAATTTATTCATAGTAAAAAAATGTAAAGTATTATATTGTATTCAATGTCCATATTGAATTTTTTTTAATAATTTCTTTTTAATTTTAAATGATTTCTATTTAATTTTTTCAAAGACTTCTCTTATAAAGCAGTTTAACTGTTATTTCAAGCTGCTATGCTGCGTACTGAAATTAAACTGCTTTACCTGTGACACATTAACTGGCAAATGTTCAAAGCTGGCTAATTGGATAATATTTTTTTTTTCTTTTATTTTTCTTCGCGGTCCTTTTCTTGATGTAGATAAGCCTTTCTCGTGAGTAGTAATTCTTAAACACGTGTATTGATCGTTAAATAATATTGATTGCACTTAAAATCTAATCTTTTGCGATAATAAAATTTTGAATTATATTTACTGTTTCAAAAATCAATAACTTTTTTAGTTTGTTAATTAATATTTAGAATACAAGTTATCTTGGATTTTATTTATGAATTCAGTAAAATATAAAATACCTTAATAGTTCTTTAAAATCTTTTTTGGGGAAAAAAAAAAGCATTTTTGTATTTTTTACCAATTGCATTTTACCATCGTACCTATTAATTTCCATTCAATATTTTTTGTTTTTAATATTTGTAAGTTGTTAAATAGTTTACTGTGTTGTGTAAGTAGTTAAATAGATTAGTGTGTTGTGTAAGTAGTTAAATAGATTAGTGTGTTGTGTAAGTAGTTAAATAGATTAGTGTGTTGTGTAAGTAGTTAAATAGATTTAGAAGTGTGGTGTTGTGTAAGTAGTTAAATAGATTAGTGTGTGTTGTGTAAGTAGTTAAATAGATTAGTGTGTTGTGTAAGTAGTTAAATAGATTTAGAAGTGTGGTGTTGTGTAAGTAGTTAAATAGATTTAGTAGTGTGGTGTTGTGTAAATAGTTAAATAGATTTAGTAGTAGTATCGTGTAAGTAGTTAAATAGATTTAGTAGTAGTATCGTGTAAGTAGTTAAATAGATTTAGTAGTAGTATCGTGTAAGTAGTTAAATAGATTTAGTAGTAGTATCGTGTAAGTAGTTAAATAGATTTAGTAGTAGTATCGTGTAAGTAGTTAAATAGATTTAGTAGTAGTATCGTGTAAGTAGTTAAATAGATTTAGTAGTAGTATCGTGTAAGTAGTTAAATAGATTTAGTAGTAGTAAAGTAGTTAAATAGATTTAGTAGTAGTATCGTGTAAGTAGTTAAATAGATTTAGTAGTAGTATCGTGTAAGTAGTTAAATAGATTTAGTAGTAGTATCGTGTAAGTAGTTAAATAGATTTAGTAGTAGTATCGTGTAAGTAGTTAAATAGATTTAGTAGTAGTATCGTGTAAGTAGTTAGATTTAGTAGTAGTATCGTGTAAGTAGTTAAATAGATTTAGTAGTAGTATCGTGTAAGTAGTTAAATAGATTTAGTAGTAGTATCGTGTAAGTAGTTAAATAGATTTAGTAGTAGTATCGTGTAAGTAGTTAAATAGATTTAGTAGTAGTATCGTGTAAGTAGTTAAATAGATTTAGTAGTAGTATCGTGTAAGTAGTTAAATAGATTTAGTAGTAGTATCGTGTAAGTAGTTAGATTTAGTAGTAGTATCGTGTAAGTAATTAAATAGTTTTAATAGTAGTATTGTGTACATATAGATTCCAAGATTATTGAAAATCAATCAAATCCAATATTACATTTAGTTGGTTAAAATACTAAATTATTGACGTTCACATGTATCGTCGGTATCTGTTAAATTTAGGAAAGTTCCCCTCCCCCCTTGCATTTAAAGTTTTTAAAAGTAAATTTTTTTTTAAATGTATTAAAAAAGTTTAGATTTCAATATATTTTTTAAAATTGTAAACATGTTATTGTTCTGTCTGGTAAGTACATTTAGAAATGAGTTTAGGCAACAAGCGAAAACCGTATAGAATACCAATGCGTTGACAAAGGTATTTGTCCGAAAGATTTCAAGGAAATAGGAATTTTGCTTGTTTGTATGTCATGTCTGCGAATCTTGTTCTTCAATGCCATTGTTTCCTTTTCCCCCTGGTGACGCGAGAAATATTTTCGATTGTGGGGGGAGGGATCTGAACATTCCTTTCCCATACACAATTTTTCTGACTAGACGTCTGAATTTGTTCTTGGGACTTTTTTTTTTTTTTTTTGACATATTTTTTAAAGCTCTACGAGTATTGTCCTTGGTAGTTTTAAATTTATGACATTATTTTACTTTGCAAGAAGTAGGGTATTGGTTGTAATATGTTGCAAAAGCTTTTTGTTGGGTATTTGTTAGTTTTTTCATGTGGAACTTCTAATTCGGTCGAATAATCCTGCATTGTTTCTTTACGTTAGTTTTAACGGTTTTAGTTAACAAGCTGAATTTCAGTTATCCTGTCCCTGATGTAAAACGTAATGCTCGCACACAGATACACATACACCGCATACATGCAGATACACACATACATACATGTGGATACACACACACATACATACATGCGGCTACATACATACATACATACATGCGGCTACATACATACATGCATGCGGATACACACATACATGCATGCATGCGGATACATACATGCATGCATGCGCATACATACATACATGCAGATACACAGGATACACACACACGCGGATACACAGGATACACACACACATACATGCGGATACATACATACATACATACATGCGGATACATACATACATACATACATGCGGATACATACATACATGCATGCATGCGGATACATACATGCATGCATGCGCATACATACATACATGCGGATACACAGGATACACACACACGCGGATACACACACACACACATGCATACATACATACATACATACACAACGACACACAAAACAATATTGCAGAAAAGTGAATTAAATAATTATTTGTTGGTGGTATTATTTTAATTTTAATGGGCATAGTGATTAAAGGTAATATTTCTATTCCTTATTTTTTCATTAACAACAGCATTGCATTGTTAAATATTACAATTGCATTACCTGCATACAAAGTCCTTGTTTATTTATTTCCTTGTTTCTTACTCAACTTCATCATAGTCAAACCTTTTAAATGTGCTTAGTTTTCGTAATGTGAAGGAAAATTAAATAAACACAAAAATTATAAATGATTTATAAAATAAACTCAAAAAGGAATGTTGAAATTTTCTCTATTGCTAATGATGAAATTTCAATCTTTTTTGAGCACAAATAAAATATTCGATTGTAATGGAAGTTCACGTTACACTAATAGTTCTAATCGTTTTTAGTTTATCAAAATTAATTTCACTTTTTTCATACATTTTGAACTGAAAGAGAAAGACGTTGAATTTTCTTCACACCTTTTAATGTTGAAGTAGAATTTCACTTGAAGCTCTTTTTCTATCGATACAATGGAACCTGTTTCCACAATTTCGCAAGGTGCTATTTCCCGGTTCATTCAACGTTTTTGGTGGTCACGGATGCTTTAATGTTAAACAAAGTCTTTGCTGGTCTGTTTTATCACACATTAGAAAAATTTGTTTTAAAATTTGAAGTTCTTTATATTTAAAGGTTAGCAAATTCGTTGGTAAGACTACTTTCTCACCAAGAAGTATCATCTGGAAGCATTTTTTTTTTTCAAACTTTCATACCAAAAAAAAACTTGTTTCCCTCCATGGTGTACCGATTGTGTTTACTAAATAATGGTGCGCATTGTTTTCTTGCGAACATCTGCTTATTGACTCATGAAAAATTACATTAAGCGGAAAGAAAATAAAACTTTAAATAGAAACCTTTCACGATCTTTGGTCTTGCGATTCCTCACTGGAGCTTCAACTCAGTTGCCATTTGAGTTAGCGTCAGTCTTCACTTGAAACAAAGTCTAACTGTAATGAAGAATTTTTTGAAATGAAGAAAAAGTTTTAAATACTTTTTATTCGTTTTATATCAATAGCAATTCAGCGAGTCAAAATGTCCATCGATCATATGTTCGTGATAAGAATAGAAAAAATTTTTTGCATTTATGGATATTAAAGTTATCAAAAGAACCATACCCATGTCCATATATATATCGTGATAATATAGATGTCCATATATATATCGTCCATATTCGTGATAAGTATAGAAATTTTTTTTTGCATTCATGGATATGGAGTTGAAACAAAGTCTGACTGTGCTTACTCTCTGCTATGAAGAATTTTTTAATGAAGAAAAAGTACTTATATTATCATTTAAATACTTTTTATTCGTTTTATATAAATAGCAATTCAACGAGTTAAAAAAAATGCAGAATGTCCATACATGTGTCCGTGATAAGTATAAAAATAAATGTTTGCATCTATGGTTATTAAAGTTATCAAAAGAACAATATCCATGTCCACATATATATTCGTGATAAGTATAGAAAAAAATGTTTGCATTTATGGATATTAAAGTTATAAAAAAATATCCATGTTCACGTATATATTCAGATAAATATAGAAACAAACGTTTACATTTATGGATATTAAAGTTATCAAAAGAACAATATCCATGTCCACATATATATAGTAGTAATAAGTTTGAAAAAAAACCGACGGTTAAGCTGATAAACTATGAATTAAAAGATTTCCTATGCTCATAAAAAAAAAAATTGGTAGTTGTTATTCTCAAATTTATCTGGTTCATCTTGTCATGGTACCTTGGATGATTTTTTGTGATCAAATGCAATCTAACTTGACAATCTTTACAAAGCAGTGTGATTACATAGAATAAGATATTGTTCTAGTAGACGAGTGTTTTGTTTCGTTTTCATTGTTGGCGGATTTTGTAATAAATAATTCTTCTAATTGTTTCAAATTTTTTTCAGTTAGAAAACTTGTAATGTAAAAAATTTTTTAAAGTACACAAGTGTCAGTATTTTTAAAGTTAAAATTTCTGTTCATTTTCAGATTAAAAAAGATGCATTTTATCAATATTTATTTGAAGTTATTATTAAGTATGTTCATTAAGTTGTATAGCATGAAAAAAGACGAATTTGTTTAACTAAATCAATTTTTCCCCCCAGACTTTAAATGGGGCCTGATGCCGAGTGACTAACGCTCGGTGTTACAGGTTTCTTGTTCGAGTCCCCACGGTGTCATGGATGTCTGTAGTGGTTTGGAATCCACTTTAAGCAGTAAATCCTGGTCTAATATGACTGTAGAACGTTGGGCTGAAAACTCTACCCCTTAAAAAGAAAACATCTCCTGTCTCGAAATCTGACAGTAGGCAAACGACCTTTTCCCACCATGGGGCTGCTGCGCCAATGAAGAAGACTTTAAATGATTTAACTAAGACAGTAACTGAATACATTAACGATTGCTTTAGTAAACAAATAGGATTTATTTAGGTTATGACTAAAAATGCGTTGTAATTATGTATTGGCCGATATCCATTTTATGTTATTCCTCGAAAGGTTTTGAATTTAAAATTTTCATAAATAGAAATGTGTGTATGATATTACTTATTATTCAGTTAAAATAGTTTTCGATTATTTTAACAAATTTTCCAATTATCTTATTTAATTTTCAATTATTTTAACAAAATGTATAAAACTTTGTTAGGATTAACAAGTTTTAAACATATTTGAGTAATTTCATAAACATTCTCCAGTTTGCAAACTAAAATTTTTATTGTATTAATTTAATAAGTGTGATTCTAATGGTTTTCTGCTTAATGTATATTCTGGAAAAAAAATACATTTCATGTAAAGGTTTTTAAATGTCTTATATAAAAAATGGTAAGCGAATGCGGCTCCAAAAGATATTTGCATTTTTATATTAAATTTTCCACGAAAATGATCTGAAGTCAAAAACATTTAAACATTTTTCTCGATAAAAGCAAGTTTATTTAATATTCAAGAAGATAAAAGGAATAAATTACAAGAAAAGATTAAATAGCTGAAAACGAGTTTTAAATTCAGATTTGAAGATCTGAGAAGTTTCGAATTTGCATCTGCATTTGCGTTTTTATTAATCCCTTTGCAATTCATGTTATTCAAGATGATTTCCCTGTTTCCGATATAATGCTATCTGACATCAGCATTATATCAGAAACTGGGAATCAGCATTATATCAGGAACTATCATCCGGATAAATCGAAGTACTAGAAATAAAGGAAGACCAGGCATTACAAATGCAGCAGAAATCTCTTTCCCTGACTGAGTTTTGGTAATCGGTGTCAGAAACAAGTTATCATAACTAAGCAGCTTGTTGACTATATTCAATTTTTGGTGCAAATGATTAATGTGAATGTTTATACTCAATTATGAAGTGGGGAAAGTCAAAATGTCGCCCACAATTAACTAGTCACCATCTTAAAGAATTGCGTTGGCAAATTACCCATCAAGTTATAAAATATTATCAAAGGAAAATAGACTGATCTCATAATTATTAAACATTTTGATTTTTAATAATTTTTTCAAATGTATTTATTTTATAAAATGTTCGCTTATATTTTATATTTTTAATTCATATTGTCTATTTGATTTTTAATGAAGTTCAATAAATATTAGTTCTTCATTGTCGCAGTAACTCTATGGCCATCTGCGTACTGCTAGATTTCGACACAGGAGATATTTTTCTTTTTACGGTGTAAGGTTGTCAGCCTTACGGCCAACAATCATTTTAGACTGGGACTTATGGTTTAAAGTGGATTCCGAACCACTACAAACATCCTGTGGCCTGATGCCCAATAGGCTAGCACTCTGGCCTTTGGTACCACTGGCTTTAGTTTCGAATCCTGGCGGAGGCATGGATATTTGTTAGTGGTTCGAAATCCACTTTAAACTATGGGTCCCAGTCTAATTAGCCTAAAGTGTGCAAAAAAATGACCTTGGAGCGACAAATCAAACCAAACTACAAGCATCATCCAAACACATCCATTGCACAGCCGGGCACCCCGAAAACTATGACACCGAGATCTAATCACTCTGCCATCAGGCTCCATAGATATTAGTTCTTGTATCTAATTTTATTAAAAATATGGCATTGCTCCCAAATTAAATACTGAACCTATATGAGACTCCAGTTGACCCCTGCCCACGCCTGTTATATTATAAATTAATAAAAAAGAACAAATATTTTTGGTGTGCAATATTACATTTGATTTAATGTTTCATTATCTGGTTAAATTTTTGCTAGCACTATGCTCAAAAGTATGATAGTGTAAAAGTAAGTAAGCTCAAATGGTTTCTATTTATCAGTTGTTATTTTTTTTTTTTTTAATATTCACACCCAAAAATGTTAAATAAATGTTGCCAAACGGTGTTTGAAATCGTATTAAACACGAAATAAATTTAAAAAGAAAATATTTGTTGATGTCTAATATCTTTGACAGCACACAGAATTGAGATTTTAGTGTTAAGAGGTATAAAACTAACGTAACGTAGATAAGGATAATTCATGCAGGCTAGCGGGATATTGAAAAAGTTCTTGGCTTGCATTAAGTTAAAAACAATGAATAATATTTTTTTTTCTAATACTTAAATTTTTATTTTTTCAATAAACTACGACCGGATTATATCCCATGATTTGGTCTTTCAAAAGAATTGCCAATCATATAAATGTTAAGCTTAAACTGACATATGTTAAAACAGACCTTGGTCTATGCATCCTTGGATATATTAATCACCATCAGTTATATTTTTATGCTATGTGTTTATGTATACACATTATATATATGTGTGTGTGTACCATATATTATATAACACATAAATCTTAAGCAAAACTGACATATGATAAAATAGACCGGGGTCTATGCATCCTTGGATATATTAATCACCATCAGTAGTATTTTTTTTCTGCCATGTGTTTATGAATTTTAATAATATTTGATCAAATACATTGAATTCATTTTGTTGACTGGTTTTAGTTAATTTTATATCTTCTCTTATTATATGATTTGGAGTATTAGTCTTTGAACATAATTAAAACTTAACTACTTCGAATGTTTTTATTCTTTCAACGCTATTGTGTTAAATGTGAAAGTGTCTCAAAATATTGAATTTAGCTATTATCTTATTTAGTTGCATTAACAATTTAAGTAACACAATAAGGATATGTTTATTATCTTTTGAATTTTTTATAAATTTTATAATAATTTTTTAAATTTTATTTATATAAATATATTTTTTCTTTCTTACAGGGTCTTTTTTAAGTGGTGATATTAAAAGACGCTACCATGGTTATCGTAACGAGGGTGAGTATTTTCTGATACATTGCAATACATACATTTCCATTTATTAAATTTTTGTTTTATTTTGGATGAAATAAAAGAAAAGTTTTTTAATGAAATAGGGTATTTTTGTGCATAAAATTTCGAGCAATTTTCTATTTTTAATTTAATATATATTTGTATGTTGCATATGCCTGATGTAGTAATATTGCTGTAATGTAGAATGTAATACGTGCTACAGTATTTAGGGTATAATATTTTTAGCTTGATTATTTTAAAACTCACAAATTTATTTAATTACTATACAAAATGCACACTTTTAAGGTATAGGAAAGACGCGACATTTTGTTTATTTTTCTTGCTAAATTAGCCGAACTGGTTTAATTCGACATATCGTTAAGGATTGACATATCGTTAAGGATTGCTTCCGCTGTTATGCTTGAATTATTTGAGTTGAATCAAAGTTGTATTTTTCTTTTTTATGATGTTGATTCGCTTTTTATTATTGGTTCATTTTTATGATTTCCCTGAATTTATTAGTTGCTGTTTCTTTTATAATATTCAAGAAATGAAATGTGATAAAAAAAATTAAGTGTACCAACAATTTTTTTAAAAAAACAACGTTTGTATTTTTTTTATCTCGAAACAGCACAGGTTATGCTTTTGAAGAATTATAGAAAACATATATATACATAGATATATTTGAATTTAAAACTTTGTTGAACCTAATAAATCCTTCTAGTTTTTGGTAGAAGGATTAAAAATCAAAATATTAAAAATAGAAAATAGAATCAATTTTTGTAGAATGAAAAATTTTATCGATTTCATACTAATGAAGTTAGTTTGTTAATGTATGTTTCATACTAATGTATTAGGCAATCTCATAAAATACATTATGAATTCTAGAAACTGAATGTTAGTGTCTGAATAGCCATTATTGCCTATTCAGACATTAATACTATTATTATTTTTTAGATTGAACACATTTTCTGTCCTTATAACGTTAAAAACAAAACAATGTAATACGTTTATAATGTAGTATATTGTTTCTTAATTGACAGCTTTATAAAGTAATTTGTACATATTGTTTTAATTAATAATTGTACAGCGCAATTTTCATGTTGAACTTGAACTGCTTCATTTTTTTATATATATATAAATGACAAAGTTTTACAATATTTTTGAAGAAAATAATTGTTTTGTGGCTTCATACAACAACAGGATGTTTTGCAAATCATTGTATTTATATATTAATGAAGTCAACACATTTTTTTGAAATTGAAAACGTTTTCTGACCTTATAAGGGAAAAAACAAAACCATATTATGGTTTATAATGTAATACTATTATGTATTTTATTAGTACATTGTGTCTTAATTGACAGCTTTTTGAAGTAGTTTGTACAAAATTTTTTAATTAATAATTGTACGATGCAATCTTCAGGTTAAACTTGAACTTATACATTTTTTTTATATAAATGTCAAAGTTTTCAAATATTTTTAAAGAAAATAATTGTTTTGTGGCTCCATACAACAACAGGATGTTTTAGAAATCATTGTATTTATATATTAATTTATGCATATGTATAACTTTCCGCTCTAAAAATTACTCCTTACGTTTTCGTACTTCCATATATATATACTCTTCCTACGATGATCCTTCGCTGTACATTATTATTACGAACGAAATAAAAGGATCAGCTGACAACCATCGAGGTTGCCCCAATGCACTTCACAGCAATCATTGTATTCCTTGGATGCGCTTGAGCAGTGTTGCGTAACATATGAAATTAATAACATTCCTGCAGCGGTCGTTGGTTAGCATTTATTTATTTTCGACGTTTATAAAAGTTCAGATGATGATGTATTTTATTAGAATATTTCTACTCAAAAGAGTTCAAGAAATGCACGTTATTCTAAATAGCATTTCATAAATAACAATTTAAATTCAATATTAATGATCGCGCTGTGGTACATTGAAATAAATTATCAAATAACATTTGCTTTTTTGTATTGTTGGTGGGAATTTTATGGATGCGTTTGTCTGTAGACAGGGAGGAATTCGCAGACTTCTGAAGGTTTCGTTCAGTTACTGTAATTTCTTCGTAAATGTATGATGGATAATAACCAGCCGCGCGCCCATTATCCATTATATATTTATTTCATTGAAATATGTCCTATAAGGAAAAATAAATAATAAAATAAAAAAGTATAAAGAATTTGATGTGGGACATTACATTGGTTTAATAAGTGTTTTAGTTTAGTGTAGGGCCTCGTATGATTTTTACAGTAACAATTTTCAAAAATAATGAGTCAAATAGTTTGTCTTGAACGATTTTTTAATCCACGTTAAATCCAAATAAGTTATAATATTTAACTAGAAACCACATTACTTTATTAAATGCAATTCGAAAATAATATATTAGGCAATCTTATAAAATACATAATGAATTCTTGAAACTGAGGCCATTACTGGCTATTCATACATTAATACCATTATTATAGATTTTATTATTACCATTCATACCATTATTATTACTAAATCCAGGCTTACGCGTTGACAAAAGTTTTTGTTTCCTAATTTGTATGAAATAAGAAAGCATTGAATAAAATATTTATCTAATACTTAAATGTGTTTTTTAAACTACAGTTTGATAATTTTCTATATTTTAATTTTTCTTTTAAATCTGAAAATGTAAAAAAAAATTAGAAATAAATAATGTATTAGGCAATCTCATAAGCTACATAATGAATTCTTGAAATTGAGGCTTAATGTTTGTCTTGATGAGGCTTAATGCCATTAATACCATTATTATAGACATTCATACCATTATTATTTCTGTGGATCCAGGCTTACGTGTTGGCAAAAGTTTTTATTTCGTAATTTGTATTAAATTAGAGAATATTGAATAAAATATTTATGTAATACTTAAATTTTTCTTTTTTGTTAAACTAGAGTTTGATAATTTTCTGGGTTTTTATCTTTTTTTAAATCTGAAAATGTAAAAAAATTACTTGCCTTGCATGACTTTTTAAAATAAAATTACATATAATGAGGCATACGATCTATCTGTCTGTTCTGTAGATTGTCGGTGCCTTCTGTATATTTTATTTAGTATTTCTTTTAACTCTTGGTCTGTTGAGGAATTTATTTGAATATATTTCTTTGTGTTTTAATATTTCTCTATACCATGTTTTTAGATGTTTCAACTGAAACCATTTTACCACATATCTTATTGAAGATTACAGTCTGAGAATATCCAAAATATATTCAGATTGGATCACATATTTTCCCACGATTAACACTATTTACTCAGTCAATTATTCAAGTGTATTCGAATAAATAAATAATCTCAGATACATTGTTCAAATTTTCCTTACTGAAATTCATTCAACAATTAACTTTCCCTTAGGAAGTACAATTGGCTATGCAGCTAACATTCCAAGTCCATAGTAGACAAGACTATGTAGAGGACTAAATGTAAATTCATACATCTTATTTACTTGCATTTTAATATATTTCAATAAATTTGCAGCATAATAATTTCGCCACCAGCAATAATTTTACAATACATTTATGACTATTATGAAGTTAAAATTTGTGTACCTAACTTTCTACAAGCGAGAACTTCATAACTTTTTTATTTTCTTAAATATGAAAAAAAAATTTATTTATTTATAAGTTAATTAATTTTGTTGTTTAGTATATAAAACCATTTCTTGAAAATTGATTTAAAGCTGTAATTGTGTTGAAGATGCAAATGTGTTGAAGAATAATTGTGTTGAAGATGCATGGTCACTGTTAATAATCTGATATTTATGATATAAAATTTAATACAATGTTATCGTTAACTCAAAATATTGGAAGTTGAAAAATTTAATTTAAAAATTGTTGAATTCATTTTGTATTAAAAACTCTTAATTCAACGCAAAAAAGAATTATCATTATAATATAATAACAGGACAAAATAATTAAAAAATAGATTCGATGATCCCTAATATGTAGTATTAAATACCTATTTATATTTATAATCCCCCCTCCCCCCAAAAAAAAAATTTTATGTTAAGATTTTTACAATTAACCGTTGATACACATTAAAGAAATTTACAAATTATTAAAATTTATTGATATTTTACACCTTCCTCTAAATCCTATAACAATCTTGTTTTGAATAATTTCCCCATATTCATTTCTTATCTAGTGACAGACGTTAAAATCCTTTAATTTGATATGCTTTTCCCGTTGCAAGCTATATAGTATTTCACAAATAAATATTTTAATTGACTATAAAAATTTCACAGAGCAATTCCAGAGATCATTGTTTATAGCTAAATTGTTATTAAAATTTCCAAAAACCCTGAGTTTTTGTTTATTATTTCAAAATATTTCAAGTCTGGGATTTATTTTTCTAACATCCAAATGAATGGAAAAAGTTGTCTGTTTTAAAATATCTATCGAACTTTCTATCTACATACCTACAGCATTGGACATACTGCTTTTGCTGTTCCTATGAGTTAGCATCAATGGTTTGGAAAATCTTTTGTTATTTGTGTATCTTTATTGCTGAACTGTCAAAAAATCAGTCAGATTCTTCTTTTACGAAATAGTTTAGTTGTGAAAATAAAATAAAATTAGCACATTCAGGTTCGCTGAGATTCCTATCAGCCATTTTTACCCTCAGGAGTTTTTCCTCTGGCGGAACTTCTATTATGTCAGCAATCCAGAAAACAAGAATTTTCTGACTTCCGTGAAAAATTAGCATCTTAACTCGAGTCTCAAACAGAATGACAACTTTGATATTACAGGAAAATGTGATGATAAATTTTATTTATTCATAAATGCAAACACGTTTTCAGAATTAGTAATCTCTTTATTTAACAGATCATAAATTATTAAAAACATTAATTTTCTATCATTTATTGGATAAGAATAATCTGGTAATTTATTGGGTAATATCATCCATTAGTTTGACATTTTAATTTTTTTATACTAAAATAAAAATATTTATGATGAATTTGAAGAAAATAATACAAAAATAATTTGTTGCGAATTCTATTCCACTTAAATGTTTAATTAATTTAAAATTCCTTGAAAAGTTAACACTCTTACGTATTTAAAAATTATTTCAGCTTTCGACGTAGAATAAATAAATATTCTATGTCATTCTGTTGATGTTGAACAAAAATAGTGAGATAAATTTTTCTGATCAATATTGTTTTTGAACTATTATGCTAATTAATATTGCCACGAAAGCAGAAAACATCAAGTAATGTCTAAATAAAAGTATATTATTGTTGTCAAGTTTTAGCACGAAGTAGTTTTTTTTTTATATTTAATCAAAAATAAGATTTTTTGGTATACAGTTTTGAGTCAACTAATCGAACAACTACATTATTAAATTAAATTTATTTTATCGATTTAAATCTATTTTCAATATTTTTAAAGATTCAGTATAATTAATGTCACGTAGGAAGTTTAGAGATTTATAACTGTTTAACGCGTTTTTACAATAAAATATAATTTGATTGTTAAGATATTCATAAGTACGCTTCGTGAATCATTTCGATATACGAGTGAATCGGTTCGATAATGAGTGAATCATTTCGATATACGAGTGAATCATTTCAATAATCGAGTGATTGAGATACTTTACTCAATCATATTAATATTATTTAATTATTTTAAGCAAAGAATCATAAAATTATTTACACAAAAATTTTATGGATACGTGTGGTTTTTTTAGGTTGTACGTGTTGAAATTGTTTAGTATAATGTTAATAAGTTGCCAAAAACTATGAAAACGAAATAAACCTGGGCAGTAAAAATTGTATTAAAAAGATCTTAATGCAATTTAGAATCAAATACCTCTTATATTATTACAAAGTATCATAAATGTAAAGGACAATTTTATTATTCAATGCAATTTCCTCTTTAGCATTATATATTTTTAAAAGATGATAAATTTTAAATGAAATTTTAAAACGTCTTCCAGCAGACGAATTGCAACAATGCTTTTTTATAACGTCAAAGGTTAAAGATCTTTCAAATCTTAGTACTTCGAAGAATTTGAAGAAGAGTTTTGAGATTGATTTAGTAGTGAATTTCATATTGGTAGAAAAGGAGCATTGTTTAGAATTTTTCAGTGTAAAATAGATTCTCTTGAAGGAGGAAAACGTGATTCTAAAAAGAAGAAAATAAACAAGAAATGTATGACGAATATGTAGATGGCCTTCTGGTATGCTGTATAAATAAATGTTTTGATTTAAGAGTAAGATATAAACATGCAAAGCTCTTAAATTTTAAAGAAAAAGAAATCCGTCGTTTTCTACATTCTAAAATTTTATTCTTTAAATAGATCGCGAACCGAATGAAATTGGTGTTGCATTTTATTAATAAATTATTTTCTATTCCTAATTTTTATTTTCCATACTATATATTCCCATTCCTGCACGGATCCATATTTAGAAAACGGAAGTTAAAAATATGTGAAAAATTGCCATAGAATTTTTTAATATTATGTTTATGTGTATTGTATTTAACCCTTTTCAGTTCAAATTAATTTTCCGTATTCCCAGTAATCTGGTCCAACTTAATTTTTGAGTTATACCAATATATTTCAGACCTAACAATTTTAATTGAGTTTTCATATATTTATATGCTGCGTGAAGTAGAAAGTAAAAGTAATTAAGTTTTTAACGATATTCTAATACGATTGGTTATAGCGAGGCCCGTTGTAACTCGCAAAAATAATGTGCTACGTTACACAAAAGTGAAACAAAATATACACTGAAGTGACAAAAGTCATGGGATAGCAATATGCAAATTTTCAGATGGCAGTAGCATCGCGTAGAACAGGTATAAATGCGCAGTGCTTTCGCTGAGTTTTCATTTCTGTTCAAGTTATTCATGTGAAGAGGTTTTGACGTGATGATGACCGCACGACGGGAATTAACAGACTTTGAACGCGGAATGTTAGTTGGAGCTAGACGCATGGGTCATGCCATTTCGGGAATCGTTAGGGAATTCAACATTCCCAGATCCACTGTGTCAAGAGTGTGCCGAGAGTATGAAATTTCAGGCATAACATCCCACCATGGACAGCGCAGTGGTCGACCGCCTGCACTTAACGACCGGGACCGGCGACGTCTGCAAAGAGTCGTAAATTCTGACAGACAAGCAACACTGCGTTAAATAACCGCAGAAATCAATGTGGGACGTACAAGCGACTTGTCTGTTAGAACTGTGCGGAGAAATGTGGCTTTCTTGGGCTATTCCAGCAGAAAACCGACTCGAGTGCCGTTACTGACAGAACGACATCGCTTGCAGCGACTCTCGTGGGCACGTGAGCATATCGGTTGGTCCCTAGATGAATGGAAAACCATGGCCTGGTCCGATGAGTCACGATTTCAGTTGGTAAGATCTGATGGTAGGGTTCGAGTGTGGCGCAGACCCCACAAAGCCATGGACCCAAACTGTCAGCAAGGCACTGTTCAAGCTGGTGGTGGCTCCGTAATGGTGTGGGCTGTTTTTTCATGGCATGGACTTGGTCCTCTGGTGCGACGGGACCGAACATTGACTGGAAATGCTTATGTTCAGCTACTTGGAGATCACTTGCAGCCATTCATGGACTTCATGTACCCAAACAACGATGGGACTTTTATGGATGACAATGCGCCATGTCACCGAGCCACAACTGTTCGCGATTGGTTTGAAGAACATTCTGGACAATTCCAACGAATGATCTGGCCACCTAGATCGCCCGACATGAATCCCATCGAGCATTTATGGGACATCATCGAGAGGTCTGTTCGTGCCCAAAATTCTGCACCATCAACGCTTTCACAATTATGGACGTCTATCGAGACAGCATGGCTCAATATTCCTGCAGAAGACTTCCAACGACTTGTTGAGTCCATGCCACGTCGAGTTGCTGCACTTCGCCGGGCGAAAGGAGGGCCGACACGATATTAAGAGGTATCCCATGACTTTTGTCACTTCAGTGTAATTACTAGCAAAAAGAATCCTAAAATCGTTAAACGATGCAAAGTTTATCCTACAAATCCGGCAATTACTCATTTGCATTAGATAGTAATAGTAATTCTTAAATTTAGAAACCGTGTCGAGCCACACTCGACGTTGGACTTGCTGCAAGGAAAGGTGTCGAGTCAGATTCGACGTTGGACGTCAGAGGGCTGATAATTCAATATACATCAGTTTAAATTGAAAACTAATTGCAAAATAAAAATAAAAATTTACTTTTTATTTTATTTATTGTTTATTTTTGGGTTAAAAATTTAAAACTATGAAAATTATATTAACTTTAAAAGTTAGTTTGTGAAGTTTTAAAAGAGAAAGAAAATACTTTATCAAAAGAAACGAATTTTGGTATTTTATATCTTATATCTTTAATTGAATATTCGACTGACGTTTGAGCTATCATTTAGGGTTAAAAGATAAATTATCGTTGGAAAATAGGAAGTACAGTTGTATAAATTTAAAAGTAGGACGAATATAAATTTAAGATTATACAAAATCTCCTCATTACATAATGAAAATAATAATAAAAAAAAATTGACTATCTGGATTTACGAGAGAGACCATGTATTTGTGTATCCACAGTGAAAAATGCAGAGAAGATTTTAATTCTAAATTTTAGGTCAAAATCAGTTTGGAGAAAAATTTAGAATTGAGAATAATGAAATCGGTCAGTAGAATAGGTCTAAAATTCGTTTTCCGTGACTTACAGAAATTTCTAAATCGTTCTCACGAAACTAAAATGTCGGTTACAACCGGTAAACTATCACATCCATAGTTTCAGAGCAAGTCTAGTGAAGCTTTAATATAGAGAAAGCATAAAATCTGTACTTGATCAAAACATTAAAAACTAGTATCATAAAAAAATTACTCTGGAGATCTTTAAGAATTAAATTACTGAAGAATTTATAACCACTATGTGAGTGTACATTATATGAATAATATTAAAATATGCATTCGTTATCAATTTGAAATTTTATTCTGAAGACTGGTCTTGAATGTTTCTTTCGAGATTTTTTAACTTGTAAACGAATGAGAAATCACATTGTATAAGCAAAAAAGATACATAATTATTAACAAAAATGTAACTGGTCATTCATTAATTCATAGTATATATATATGCATTTCTCTGTACGAAATCTGTTAAAAATATCATGAAAAGAGATAAAAACTTATGTAGAAGGTTCTTCATAATACTTGCATTATGTATTACGCCTTGCATTAAGTTATGAAAAGCTTTAAAACAATAAAATATACAGTATCAATTATTGAATATTTTGTTGCTGATATTTTTATCATGCCTCGTTCTTGTTTCTTAACACTTGTACTCGTAATGCTAATTGACCACGATTATTAATATCACTTCGTCAAGTAATTAGAATAATGTTTTAGCTAATAACTCATCCTTATCACCCGTATGGCTATGGCTCCTACGAATTTATCGTTGTAATCAAATTAGTCCGACTGTTATTGTAAAGTTAATTGAAAATTAATGGTGCATTTTCACTCGAACCTGGAATCTCCTATTCTCAATTATTTAAGTCACAATTTTCAATGCTTTAAACCATATTATCTGTGACAAAAAAATATTTGCCAAAAAAAAAAAAAAAAAAAAAAAAAAATTTGAGAGATCATTTTAAGTTAAAATTTTGTTGCATCCAATCAAAATTTGTTCGATTATTGTAGACTATGATGTTGGATAGAACATTGGAACACCAGCGTATAAAATATCTTTAATATAACAATTTTAAAAACCGATTTAGTACTGAATTTATATTTTTAGAAAAGGTGCATTGTTTAGAGTTTTTCAATGTTAAATTTGTTCTTTTGAAGGAGAAAAACGTGATTTAAAAAAAAAGAAACACGAAATGGCCTTCTGGTTTGCTTTAAAGAAAATAAATGTTTTGATTTAAGAGTAAGATATAAACATAAAAAGTTCTCCTTCGCCTTCAATTCAAAAAGAACATTATAGGACTGCAGGCAGCACTATTTACATTATCTGATAAAATATTTGCTTTCGAATTTTAATAAAAAGTTTCTAAAAAACTTGGACAATCAATTGACATCCAATTATCACCATCTTCTTTGTCTCTAATTGCCTTATTTTAGATAGTAACTTCACTATCGATTTGGTCTTTAAAATAGGAATGCACAAACCGCAAACTGCATGGGGCCCCACTGTAGTCTTGCTAAGGAATTGCCTCACCATATGCAATAGCTCCTCGATTTAAAAAAAACACTCTTGGAATGCGCCCATTAGATCGTCCTTTTTCTTGGTCTTTCAACATGCGCGATACAACGAGTAGCTAAAGTATTAATATTTTTAAGTCATATGATAAAAATGTAAAAGAAACAAATTCCAGATTTTGATGAACCAGCAAAATTTGGAACATCGTCTGGGCCTCGTTTATTAAAAGAGAAATACACTTAACTATTGAAAAAAATATTTATTTTAATGTCTTCCGATTCATTGTCTTATGCAATCTAGCAAAGAACTTTTTATTAGCGCGTAACATTCATTCAGTGTTCTTACAATGAGTAAAAGTCAATGTAATCTTAGTTTATATTTTTAGACACAAGTAAAATATCTGATATAATATCATCATCAAATATTGCACTGTTACTGTTGCATTTATTATCATAATTAAAACACTATATAAACTGCATTGATGTTTTTAATAATAAAATCTTTGTGTAAAATTTTCCGATTAATCTGCCTTTCTGAAGCACTCCCCTAAAAGGACATTTAACTCGTATATACTATACTCATATATACTCATACTCGAACCATATTATTCTTTTGTTATTAACGTCTTTTGCATGTTTCTCAAAAGGAATGAACATTAAACAGGTCAAAATAATTCCTTAATTGTTTTTCCCTAAATATAATTAAATTTCATTTCAGTAGATATTCCTGAAAGTAATATCAAAAAAAAATTTTTTTTAAGTAATTTTATCTTAGTAGTAAAAAAAAAAAAAATCCTGATAAAGCGTTATTTAACATTACTGATTAACAATGTATTAAGGCTACATTCATATTGTTAGTAAATTAAAATAAAATAAATAAAAGCTAATAAGCAAAAGCACAAATAATAAGCAAAGGCATTAAAACGAGTTTTTTTTTTTTTTTTTTTTTTTTTTACGATTTACTTTTTTTGTACTTTGGATTTCTTTTCTATTAATTCTTCTAACATTCAAATTAATTACCGAATATAAGCAGAGAGTACGGTGTTTTTTCAAACTAAAGTTCAAAACCCGCATATAAGCCAAAATGAAAAAAAAAAAAAAATTCTGTAACATTCATTATTTATGGTATTCTATTATTTCTGATGTACGTTTTTGGTACATTTCTGTTAGCCGAGCGCATCAAAAATTTCGCCAGCATCAGCAACCCAGCATTATAACAATTCGATAAATAAAACAACTCATTTTCTTAAAACGAATAACTCATTCCATTTAAAATATCTTTTTTTTTCATAAATTTACGAAATATAAACTAAAGAAATAAAACGCTCTTTATTCAGCGATATTTGACGATTTATCACTTGCACCCGATTAAAGGAAAAGTACCTATGTTTTTTGTGAGATTAGCGGATTCGTATATAAGCCGATCCCCGTACTTTAGCTTTAAAAAAGTGCTAAAAGTTCTCGGCTTATACGCGGAAATATACGGTATTGGTTATTTTAAGTATTTATAACCATGAATAACATGCGTTTAGTTTCTCACTAACCACTATATGAATACATAAATTTTAAAGTGTAGTTAACCCTTCTCTGGCACTAAGATTTCATAATGTCCTTTTTATAATTTTTAAACTGTTATGTTTACGTGCATTGAATGTTCACGCTTTTGATGATGATACCTGAATATAACATACTCGTATATGTCTTAATACTGCAAAATTAATATTTATTAATGTATAGTAGATTAATTAACTTTGACTTTTCTTTTCTTTGACTTAAACTTTTCTATCCGTTACGCATTCTGTTTGAATAAATGCATGTTATTTTAAAGCTTTTTTGCATTGAATATTATAAATTGTTTCCTTATGATTATAAGTAGTTTCCTTGTGATAGTTTTATCATTTTAATAGAATTTTTTTTTATAAGGTGATAAAACCAATTCATTATTCTTTTTCTTTTCAAAACAATTACCAACGTTTATTTTTATCCCATTTACAAATTTTTTTATAACGAATTTTATATTCATCATTCCTATTTTATATTTACCGTTTCCTCATTCATTATTTATTTTTGTAAATTTGCTCAAATTTCTGTCAAATGAAGATTTTGGCCGCCACATCCAAGTCGTTGAAGTTTGAACACTTAGATTTCTGGAGAGCTTTTTTAAACTATGCGCAGCAGATACACTGGTGGAAAATGAAATTCCAAAGACAACAATGAATTAGTTTAGAAGATTGAAATTTAGGCAAAGCATTCGTCTAGGTAATATATATATATATAAAGTTTCAAGGTCACAGTTTAAAATATGCTCTAGAAGAGCATTTAAATGTGTAATAGTGGTACATTAATAGCCGCTGTAGTCTTCACGATTTTAAAGTATGCAAATGCGCATACAGTTGCGTATACGTCCATATGCCATTTTGTGGGATGGAGTTCCATGCCAGTTGCACTTGGTCAGACAAATCAACAATGGTGCGTGCTAGTGTAAATAGGGCAACGAGAAAGTGGATTTTCTTTTCGTGATATTGCAGAAAGATTTGGCAGGTATGTGTACTGTCTCAAGAAAACTGGGGACCGAAAAGCGTGATTCTAAACTGCGAACATTAATTAGAAGGAGATTAATAAACATTAAGAAAACATACTATAGAGATAAGGTATGCACAACATACTATACATAAGAGGAAAGGTACTGTCTCAAGATGATAGGGCGTGATTCTAAATTACAAACATTAATAGAAAGAGATTAATAAATATTAATAAGGGCAACCGCCGTATTCATCGCATGACTGTAGCGCATCGTACTATATCTTCAATAGAAATTCGAGTTTCTGTTTGCATTGGAGTGACACAACAAACAATAACAAATCGATTATTTGAAGGACAGCTGAGAGCCAAACGCCTTGCAATGTTCATGCCGCCAACTCCAAATCACCACCATATACAACTTAAAACTGTCAAACGAACTCATTGGAGGACGAAGAATCTGTTGTATTCTCAAATAAGAGCCATTTCTGTCTTGGTGCCAGTGATGGCAGTATGTTGGTTAGAAGAAGGGCAGGTGAGTTTTAGAAGCCAACCCCTCTGCGTCATAAACATACTTGTCCTACATCAGAAGTTATGGTCTGGGTAGAACGTTTTTGACAGTTGGAGCTCTCTCGTCACTATCCCTTGCACCATGACAACACATTTATTCGTCAGATTGGCGATTGAACCTCTTGGGCTGCAAATTTTTATCGTTATTTCAGGGATTCCAACAGCATAATGCTCATTCTCATACCGCTGTTGTCACCCAACGTGCTCTACATAATATCGACATATTGTCTTTATCAGATCTTTCTCCCTTCGAGCATGTATGGTACATTATTTTACTACATCCACAACTAGTATGAATCGTTGTTGATTAGCCTGGCTAAGTTCATGGAACTCCATCGTTTAAAATGTCATACGGCACCTGTACGACGCAATGTATGCTTGCATACATGCATTTAAAATAGTGGTCAGTACAACAGTTATACAGTCATAGAACAGTTACCATAATTTCCCTTGACCTTGAAATCTGAATAAAATAAATGTTACCTAGGCAAATGTTTTGCCTAAATTTCATTCCTCTAAGCTAATTTCTTCGTTTTAGGATTTTTTTCACCAGTATTGTAATGATTTTTCAAAGGTTTATGAAATTTTAGTGGGAGAAATTAGGATATGTTTAATATAATAAGCTATCTTATATAATAAACATTTTCTGTTTTTGCAAATTTCCTAAATATTCAAGCTGTCCCTAAAAAAATACACTAAAATTTTTATTCCTAGTAATTCATTGAATTTCTGATTTCCTTTCAAATCAAATTGGTATCAATAATGATAGAAGTACCACTAGATTATAAAGAAAAAATTTATCATGTATGTGTTTATAGTTAATTTTATCAAGCCAATAAATGATGGATTGACATCTTTGTGGGACACCATATTATTTAGGGCGTTACACCCTGAATTTTGCAGATATTTTTCTTATCCAATCTATATTTTTTTTTATTGTTTTTAACTTGTACATTTTTGTATTATATATACAAAGTCATGAAAAAAATGAAGAAAAAAATCGCACTTGACATAATAATTTGAACGAAACGAAAATTGATAAGATATTATTTATATGCATAAAAAAAAGAAACGATGAAAACTTTCGAACAGTGGAAATTTAACTACATATAAAGAATCAATCAACAAGCCGATGGCCCACCTCTGACCCTAATGCAAGTTTTCAACTTATCAGGATGGGCATTGATTCGTACACTTGGCGCATGTCACAGTGCAGGATTTTTTGTCAAACTTTCATGTCTAGTTAGATCACCAAGATTCTGGGGCCATCCAGGGAAGTGTTTGAGAAGCACAAAGACAAGCAAAGGAAATGATTGCTATGTGCATCCTAGCATTATCCTTTTTAAATATAAACCTGGGGTGTCATGCAAAGAAGAGCAACACAAGGGGCTCAGAATATCGTCGACGTACTGCTATACTATAAGGGTGTTACGGATGATAAACAAAGAGATCCTCCTATCAAATGGAAATAACTAATAAGAGAATAACTCAAGTTGTCGGCTGTGTGGTTTGCTACAGTCGTGTTAGTATTCATCTTGCTATCCTAATCAGGGATCAATTCGAACCCGACTTAACGCTGAAAACTATTCTTCACCAGTTAATAAGATTTTAAGTAGAACGAGGCCGGCACAGATGAAGGGAAGGGTGAACTCAGACCCCATTCACTGAGTGGCGTGTCAATTGTCCCTGCGGTTATTAGTGCCCGGTTAAGGTAGATTTCCATTGAGAACTATAGGCTCGGAATGGAAAATTGATTATTCATTGACGCGGCTTACAATATTGGCTATATTTGCTATCCACGGCAAAACGAATCCAGGTTTCCTACTGGTTGGAAATTCATCTTTCCTTTTTCTACATATGTCAAGAGAAATTGAATGAAATTCTAGCTAATAGTGACGTGAAAAAGTGATTAAGGGGCGAAGGCTTCCGATTAGCTTGAGATTTTAGTATTTGGTTGGAATCTCCCTTTACTTAATCCTAGTTGATGATGACGATCATGTGCTGTGAGCGCTACTCTCTCCTCGCGTTCTGTCGTCTCTGTAATTCAACCGTTGCCTTCATTACGTTGTGTTTGCTATGATTCAGCCATTTCTGTCGACATCGTCAACTGGCAGCATCGCTCCAGCTGCTTAATTTGAAAACAGGTAGCCAAATCGCTTAATTTGACTACCCTGCTTTCTTCAGCCCTATTACTCGCCTTTTATCAAATGGTGACATATGCTCCATACTGCTTGCGAAACCAAATGAGAGATATTGGTACAATTAGTCAAAGGGAATGGAGTGAAATTCGAATAAAAGTTATTTCCATCTAATTTTAATTTCTCCTCTTTTACACACCATCCGGATGCTCAGCTGTTCTGGAGCATCAGTTTTCATTCATTTGCCACCAAATTCAGTCATTCTCATATTGTATCGAAAATTATTAATGCGTTGGCTTTTTTTTTCTCCTTTTGCATATAAATTTTAAATATTCTGAATAAAAAGTGAACAGATCTCTTCCAGATATTTTAATTAAGTTACTCATTGCATGAAAGCATGACTTTCACAAAATTTACGCTGTTCTATAACTTAATTTTTTTTTCTTTGCAATTTTTGTTGATTGATAAACTTAAAAAGTTTTGCTCATAAAATTTGATGTAGTTATTTTTTATTGCAGAATAAAATCACTGTAATTTTCCTTTTTTTTTTCATATATTGATGTATTTTAATTATTAATTATTTAAAGCTAATTCTTTAATTATTAACTTTCTAATTATATAAATATTATGTCTTTTTAGGGGGATTACATCTGGATTGAACCTCAAACTAAAAAGGAATTCGATGTTGCTATTGGAGCTAGGGTTACGTCAGCGGAAGGTAGAAGGATACAAGTCATTGATGATGATGGAAAAGTGTGTTATTTATTATATATTAGTTTTATCTGTATTAGTATTAGTTTTATCTGTATTAGATAATTTCATTTAGTCAGATTACTTAAATTCATAAATTATTTTAGGATCAATGGCTTACTCCAGAAAGAAGAATTAAAGCCATGCATCCAACATCAATACAGGGTGTGGAGGACATGATATCTTTAGGTGATCTTCATGAGGCTGGAATTTTAAGAAATCTGCTTATCCGTTATAATGAAAATCTTATTTATGTAAGTTTCTTCAAAATACTAATTCAGTACTTTCTATAGAAAAATTATTCGGTATGATTTAGCAACAATTATTATTTTCACATTTGCATTCAAAATCATAACAGCAATTATTTTCTTGTTTCAGACATATACTGGCTCAATTCTAGTTGCTGTCAATCCTTACCAAATTCTACCTATTTACACTGCTGAACAAATAAAATTGTATAAAGACAAAAAGATTGGTGAACTACCTCCTCATATTTTTGCAATTGGTGATAATAGTTACAACAACATGAAACGATATAAACAAGATCAATGCATTATTATTAGGTTAGATATTATTTGTTATTTTTGCCAGTAATACCTTTTGTAAACAATCATAATTTAATTTTTTAAATCTTTATTACTTTTAAGTAATTGTTTGTAATTTAGCTCAACAATATTATTTTTTATTGTAATCAATTTACATCTAAAGTAATTATAATGTGCAATAAAGTCTGGAGTAAATTATGTCTGTAAAATTTTATTAATTTACAACTGGAGAAAAAAATGGATACTGTATATTTCAAATATCAGCCAATATATATATATATAAGCCGAAATTTAAAAAAAAGAAAAATTCCTGTAATCTTCATTATTTACGATATTTTATTATTTCTGGTGAACGTTTTGGTAATGTTTTGTTAGCCGGGCGTGCATTTCACAAACATCGAATATTTTGTTTGGGCGACGATGCAACAAACCTGCAATATAAACATTTTCGGAAAACTACAACTCATTTTCATAAAACGATTTTCATGTTAAAATTTTTTCATAAATTTAAGAAATATAGCACTTTTTATTTCTTTAGTTTATATTTAGCGATGTTTGGCAATTATCATTTGCGCCCAGCTTACAGAAAAGTATTTATATTTTTTGTGATTAAAAATTAACAGCTTTAGCTTTAAAAAGTTTTAAAAATTCTGGCCTTATACACAGAAATGTACAGTAACTATTTTTGTTGTAAAAAATCTTCCAATTAAATTTTATTATTATATACTCAAATATTTTCATAATATAATTATTATTCAACTATTGAAAACAAAATTTGCTTTGTATTTTGAAATTTATTACAGTGGTGAAAGTGGTGCTGGGAAAACCGAAAGTACAAAGCTAATTCTTCAATATCTGGCAGCTATTAGTGGTCAACATTCTTGGATAGAACAACAAATTTTAGAAGCAAACCCTATTCTTGAAGGTATGAATTTTTGTATTTTTTATATTATACATGAAATATTTATTTTGAGAGTTGAAAAGAAAATATAGGTACTTTATCAGTTTTATTGTTCTTTATATTAAAAATTATAAATGTAAGGTAATTTAACTTGAATTTAGCAAATAGGTTTTTATTAATAAGTAAAAGAAGTTTTTTTGTTTGTTTAATAATTGTTATTGCAAATTTTTTCCATTATAAAATGTAGCTTCTATAATTTTGTATAATAAAAGAATTCCTTGTTGAAAACGAAACTATTTCTGTATAATATTATTGTTGGGATTTTCATTTTAAAGAAACTTAACAGAATTAAAAAATAAATAACAGTTGGAAAATACTAATTAGGAAAATATCATAGATAACTTAGCTTCACAGCAAAGCTTATAACTTTTCTATAGTCATAAAAAAACTTTAAGAAGTTTTTTTTTTAAATTAATTATCTAATGTCTGGTATTTTTTAAATTATTCATTTTCTTTGTTTAAACTGCTCAAAATAAATTTGTGATCTTTGTATTATATAAATGTTTTCTTTCTAATGAAGACATTCCAGTCAGTCTAAATGGTTCCAAAATGTTCTTTTTATTATAATTGAAAGGTACTTTATCTGTATATTTTTAATGAAAGCACATTTAAAATTATTATTACTTGTAATTTATTTATAAATGGTCCATTTCAGAGGTAACATAATAAAATAAATGGATAAAATTAGTAATACTAATTTGATATAATATTTTTGTGCTCCTTCCCCTTTTCTATTTGCTAGCATTCATTCTTTTATTTAAATACTTTTCTTCTGCTTTAATATTTTATATGCTTCATTTTTGCTCTTTTTTTCATGCTTTTAATTTCTTGAATTTAACTGCAATTTATGAATTATAAATTAACTTAATTTTCTTGCTTCTAATTTTAAGAATTTATATAAAATGTTTTTTATGAAAACGTTTTCCCCACCTTTATATATGTAATAATTCTTCTTATTAATTTTTTTTTTTTTTAATTTCTCTTCTATTTATTTGATTCCTTATTCATCTTCTCTTATGTTGCAGCATTTGGAAATGCCAAAACTATTAGGAATGACAACTCAAGTAGATTTGGAAAATATATCGATATTCATTTCAATAAATCAGGAGTTATTGAAGGTGCCAGAATTGACCAATATTTATTAGAAAAGTCAAGAATTGTTGGGCAGGTAAGAATATAGTAAATATAATTCTTCTTCCCCTTATCTGTACATTTATTTTGAATGTTTTATATTCCTACTGGTTTAAACAATCTTTTGATAATGTTTGAAAGTCAGTACTTTGTAACTTTTCTCAGTTCTGTTTTTATTTTAATCAAGTATATTTCAAATGGGATATCTTGATTTCTATTAAACATTTTTAGTTTATATAACTCAAATTTTTATTTTTTGTGGCAGATTTAAACTTTGAAATTATATGAAATGTTTTAAAATGTAAAAATATTTACAAACTTTATATTTCAAGTGTTTTTTTTTTATCAAAGGGTTATCTAAGGCATGCAGTTGGAAGTCTTACACAAATCTTTTGGATCCTATTGGCATCTCTTTAAATACCAATTTTTTTTTCTTAAGTCCTTTTACTGTTAGATATATCTCAAATGTATGTATATATATTGGAGACCAAACCACCCAGAGCTAATAACTTAACTCAAAATTACTTTCTAAAATATCTAAAAATATATTGTTCCATTTTTTTATTGGTGTTCAATTTTTTTGTTTATTGTAATTTCCTAGATCATAAAAGAAAAAACTTTACATTTTTGAGGTGCTGGCTATAGCCTACAGCATATAATCTGTAGACAAAGTTTCATAAAAAGCAATCCTATAAAACCATCAACAAAAGATGTTATTTGCCATCAAAAATTTACGTAAACAAAAACATTAATGAAAACAACTTTTAACCATAAAAGAAACATTACAGTTTTGGATGATAGGAAGAAGCTAGATTTTTACAAAAAAAAAAATGTGCTTTTATTTTATTTTTTTCTTATAATTTTTTTAATGTTGGGTACTTTGACTTAAGTTATTTGTCACTAAAATGGCAGAAATGTAGATTATTCAGCATTACCCTAGGTGTCCACGTTTTTCCACCAGAGTTTCGAATGACCAAGAATCTGGGATAGGCGTTTGTCATCCTCTTCTCTAACCACAATGGAATTATGCAGGATGTGATACGCATTGTACATCAAGTGTGCACTAATGTATTATAAAGACCTGTAATTAAATTATAGATTAGAATTAAAAAGGCTTCATAGAAGTTTAAATTAATAATTATATGTGATAGTGATCAAAAATATCATCTTTCTAGCAAACAAGAATATTGCAAATCATGAAAAAAATATAATGTCTTTTGTTTTCACCATTGATTTAAAAGGTATAACTTCTTTCTGGTTCCATTTTCTTAAATTTATAACTTTTTTGTGTAATTGTAACTGTATTTTAAAAAATGTTCCCTAAAACAGAAATATGATTGGTACATGACAAGTCAAAGAAAAGGTGTAGATTGCCTTCAATTATAAGCTGGTAAATTGAATTATATGCAATCTATTTTCAGACTGTAAATTACCTGTGGGGTTATATAGTGCGACGGATTATAGGCAGAAAATTACAGTTATTAGAAATTAAAGTGAATTTCCTGGTTCTTTTCATTGCTTTATTTATATATTCTGTAATAAGTTTTAGCTATTGTACAATTTTATATATTCTTATCATTAAAAATTTTAAAACACAGTATATCATGACTGAAATTGATTTAACAATTATTATTAATTTTATTAGATGTAAACTATATTAGCAGTTTTCAAATAAAGTTGCTTTCTGTGGAAGATTTAGGCATATTTGGTTAAGGAGAGTCAGTTATTAATTTATTTAAAAGGAATTATGGATGTTAGAGGTGTTTGACATAGTATGGTCAGAAAAAAGCTTCAACTAAAATCCATAAAATATTTGTGATAAACAAGCTCTAAAGAAAGTGCCAAGACTGATTTTGTTTATTTGAAAGTGGTAATTTTAGTAATTTATGTAATTTTTCTCCCAAGGGAACCAACTTTTGCAAGAAAAAAAAGATGTATTAAGTGATGGGAATATAATGAAGTTAATTTGATTACTGTATGTGTCCATTTACTTTTTAAAATCAATGAGTGTTTTAATGCTAAAAAAATAATTTATCACCTTTATATATATATAATCTTCTAATTTTAATTAAATAATTTCTGATTTTTTTCGTGCTGAATTATATTAAGAATTAAACATAGTTTTTCTTTACTTTTAGTGAAATTTGCCTTACATGATTACATGAATAATTTTAAGTGCAAATTTTAGGTAAATAAAATTGTTTAAATTGTAGGCTACTGATGAAAGGAATTACCACATATTTTACTGCATGCTTGCTGGTCTTTCAAAAGAAGAAAAACAAAAACTTGAAATAAGTGATGCATCAAAATATCAATATCTAACACAGGTATATTTTTATTTTATTAATTTTCTGTACAAGAATATGCAAAGTATCCATTCTCATTAATTTTTATACATTGAAAATTAATTTCATAAGTAAACAATTTAATTTTATTTGCTAATCTTTCTATATAGTAATATTGCTATTTTATTCAGTTAATATTCGAGAACTCTGATAATGTTCAGAACATGTAAAAAATTCTATAAAAGAAGCTATAAAAATTCACTCTACTAAAAGCATGGTTTTGTAGAAGTATAGATTACCTAATCGTTTTATTAATGCAAAAAAATTTAAAGTAATAATTTTGTTTTTTACCCAAGGTAAAAATACAGATACTTGAAAATAATATATTCAATTAAAATGCTTAAATTTTATTTTCTTGTTTGAATCTCATAAGATTTGTCACTCTTGCTATATATATTTAAGACTTTCTAATTTATTTCAGAATAACTGCTTAATTTTTAGGAGTTTAGAAAAATTTGTTATTTAATTTTTTTAATTTATTGCTTGTTTGTATGATAATGTTTTTATTTTTTAAGCAATTAAATTAACTAATTTTGCTTTATAATTTTCATAAACTTTCCAGGGTAGCTGTATTACATGTGAAGGTCGGGACGACACAGCTGAATTTTCTGATATACGTTCAGCTATGAAAGTTCTTATGTTTTCTGATCAAGAAATCTGGGAAATTTTGAAAATTTTAAGTGCTTTATTACACTTAGGTAACATAAAGTATAAAGGTAGGTTTAATTTGTTTAATAATCTGGTTTTAATTTTATTTCATGTGATGAAAAAAACCCATATTTTTAAAGATAAATATTAAAATTTACTTATATTCTGTACTATATGTATAATAATATATTTCTATTATTATACCCATTGTAAATAATGAAGCTAAAATTCATCAGTTATAATTATTTCTACTAGAAACCAATTTTTCTATATATTCTTTTCATCTATTTTTTTGAATTTCTTTTAAAACACTTATCCTTTTATCGTCAAGACATTTTTCCATTCTTTTAGTAAATTTTATTATCTGATGAAGCAGTTGAATATGAAGTAGAGAATTAAATTTATTTTTGAGATTACAGGAAAAGTAAAAAACAAGTTATATTGAATATGTAATTAATGTTAACACAAGATGTGATACTTTAAAATCAAATTATTAAATATGAACTTTGTGAAGGAATTGAACTTTAATCCTTCTGATTGCTAGATTATGTCTATTTGCTGCACGATTTGGTTACTTAATCTTAATTATATAAGATCATTTAAAAATTTTAATTTTCATGAATAAGTTGAAATTATGCCTTGCTTCTGTAGCCTGTTACCATCTTAGTCATCACCTACATGCAATATGTTAAAATCAAATTGATGACAGACATTTTGTGACCTATTCTTGTAAGCACACAACAATATATTTAAATTACACTGCAAAATACCAATATTTATGGAACAATTGAAAATACAGTATCATTTATTTATCATAAGTTATTTATGAAAGCATTAATGACTTGTTCTTGATAATTGCTAACTGGATTTGTAATAAGTTATGTACCTTTTTATAAAAATATTTAGATATGCTTTAACTTCTTGCCAGCTACAGGCATTCTAATACTCTTTTTACATTTTGGTTTTCTGAACTAATTAATTTGGAAGATGTTTTTATAATGCCTCTTTTTTTAAAAAAAATTTATATTATTACGATCAGTTATTTCCTAAATTGACAGTTTACTTGCTAATGCTGATTTTATGAAAACATGCATGAAAACATTCTAATACTCTTTTTACATTTTGGTTTTCTGAATTAATTAATTTGGAACATGTTTTTATAATGCCTCTTTTTTTAAAAAAAATTTATATTATGATCAGTTATTTCCTAAATTGACAGTTTATTTGCTAATGCTGATTTTATGAAAAGATGTATGTAAATTGTGTGAAATACTCTAACACATAGTAATTTTAATATCTAATCATATCTTTTTGCTTAAAATTTCTTAGTTAAATAATTTGTTAGTTAAATTTGATTGATAACAGACAGGATGTATATACGACAAATATGTGTATCATATTTCCTCCAAATCAAAATATTTTGTACAATTTATTATTATTATTAATCTCTTGTACACGTGTGTTTTATGTAAACTGCTTTGTCTACAGTAATTCAATTTTTTGTGTAATTTAAATTATTTTATTTATGTAAAATAAAGTAATTAATTCAGGAATTAATTATCGTGATTTGAAAATTATAACTTTCTACTGAAAAGATACGGAATTCCTGACTTATTGGAAAAGTTAAGTATTTTGATTCCTTTTACAGCAATGTATTTGCTTTTTAGGCACAATCATTGATAACTTAGATGCTTCAGAAATTACTAATGCAGGAAGTGTTAACAGTTCTGCACGATTACTTGAGGTATTTGAAATTTTACTTATAAATTGTACTATTTGTATTACAGCTATCTCAACTTTTACTAGTAATGATAATAAATCATTTATTCTGTCATTTTATACTTCAGATTGAAAAAATTAGATTATTTTGCTTTTTCATATCTTATATATCATTATATTAGTAATGAAATATATATTAGTAGATTAATACATATCTAAATTTATTATAATTTTTTCTTTCCTACATAGGTAAATAGCTTACACCTTATAGATGCTTTAACCACTCGAACCATTTTTGCACATGGAGATGCTGTGGTATCTAATATGAGCACAATACAATCTGTTGATGTGCGAGATGCATTTGTAAAAGGAATATATGGCAGGATGTTTGTATGGATTGTCAATAAAATAAATTCAGCTATCTACAAACCAAAACACAATGCGGGTTATTATAGAACATCCATTGGTGTTCTTGACATTTTTGGATTTGAAAATTTTTCTGTGAACAGGTGATTATATTTATTGTGTTTTCAAGTTATGAAATTATATAATTGCATATACATAAGTGTTTTTAGTTAATTTTCTGCCTTAAACATCGTATATCTATATTTTTAGCTTGTTTAACCTCCCTTAAGGCATTGTTTTCAAAATCTATAATAAAAGTATTTTGAACGATCTTTAAGATTGTTTAAAATTGCTTCTTTTCCTCTAAATTAAAAAAAAAAATATCTGTTTGCTGATCATATTATTTTTAAATATTATAAAGTAATTTTTTTTATTTATGTATTTCCCATAAGTTATCTAAATCATAATATAGAATTGTGATGAATTGTCAAAAGTCATATAAATTTTTTCCATTTAACATTATTAGTCCTATTCTGCTAATTTTATTTTCTTCTGTATGTGTTTGTTGGCATTGCATATTAAAGTTTTATGCATAAAAATATTGTATATACACAGATACTACCTTTTATTATTCAATTTAATTATTCTTTTCAGAATTATTCTCCATACAATTTTATTAATTTGCTTTAACAAAATAATTATATTTTATGCAATTAGGAAAAAGGCTTTTCTGTATCTAAATATATGTAAAAACTACTTATGTTTGATATATTCATATTTTGTAATGTGCTAATTTCTCTTTATAGTTTTGAACAGTTTTGTATAAACTATGCTAATGAGAATCTTCAACAATTTTTCGTTCGACATATATTTAAATTGGAACAAGAAGAATATAATCTTGAAGCAATCAATTGGCAACATATTGAATTTGTGGATAACCAAGAAGCATTAGATCTTATAGCTGCAAAACCCATGAATATTATGGCCTTAATTGATGAAGAAAGTAAATTTCCTAAGGTTAGTAAGCATCAAAATACTGATTATTCTTACTTAGAATGATTAACTATTAGAAAAAGTTCATTTCTGGTACTGAAACAGTTTTATTGTGTTGTAGTTTGGTATTAATCTAGAATTTCATTACGATTAGAGTAATGTAAAAGACATTACTGCATCTTAAATAAAAAGATACATCTAATTAAGCTACTATTGCATATGAAGGAGATATGTTTTCAATGGATATGAATGAATGAGTTTAAGTCCTTATGTGTACTTTTTGGTAATCAATCCTAGTCCTTGGATCTTGTTTGTGATATTTTAACTTTTTTATTTTATATTGAGTAACAATATGAAATAGGGAGGAAGTAAATGATACTACTAAAATGTGCTTACAATATGTATATTTATATATTTTCTTTCAGGGTACTGATCAAACACTTTTAAATAAGTTACATAAAATGCATGGAAACAACAAGAACTACTTAAAACCAAAATCGGATATTAACACTTCCTTTGGATTAAATCATTTTGCTGGTGTTGTCTTCTATGATACAAGAGGTAAGTCAGTTGATTAATTTAAATTATACAGGATGCTTGTACCCTACCTGTCAAATGTAGAGTGGTAGAGGAAACCAATAAACTTTTGATCATGAAATATGTGTCTGGAAATGCTAGGTTTAACACTTAAGGTGAAAGGTTTAACACTTAAGAAAAATTTAAAAGGTGAAATTAAAGACAAACTAAATGAAATGTAACAAGCTTGTAATGTTTTTTTAACAATACATGCTCGTAAGAGCAACCACCAACACTAATGAAAGCATTGCATTGTCTGTACATGGATTTCGCGTACATTTTCGAAATTTTTAGTTAGTTGATTGGTTAGGAATTATTGACTATGAAACCCTTGAATATCTTGATCATTTCTATTATCATAGCCATTTATCAGTTGGATATTTGCAAGCTATAAATTCATGTAATGATACATTTTGTTGAAATTTTCAGTAAAGAATGAAGCCTTATGCTTCTGCAAAATGTTATTGAAACTTAAAACAGCTTCTTCTGCCACTTAATTGTAGTATTATTGTATCCAAACCAATATTTCATGTCCAAAATACATTTGATTCATTCTACTACCCTTTATAATCTGGCCAGATATTTTCAAGGTTGCCTATATATCTGACAAATACAGAATGTATAACACATAGAAAATTTAACTTTTTTATCTACTTTGAAATAGTAGTGTGATGAACACCTTTGATAATTTTCTAGTGCCATCTAAGGTTTCTTTTAAATTAAGTTTTTGTGAGTAAGATGTTATGTTGTCTTTGCCTTATAAGTATCATAATATAAATGCAAGAATAGAGTATGTTTGCATTATAATCCTTTCTTTAGTAAGCTTGTGCAAGTATTAATGTAACTGTTAATTTAATTATATTTACAATAATCAACAGTCAACTCCATTTGAAGAAAGGAATTTCATTTAGCGGTGGTATTCAACCTCTATGCTAGATGATGTTAGGAGTACAAATTTCATGTAACACAACTTATCCATACATTATAAAATTAAGGGATGTTAAATTTAATGGTTAAAATTAACCATTAATTTATATACATCAACTATTAACACCATTAACGAAAATTGATGATTTTTCCTGTATCTAGTCTTTTGTTTATATTCATTGATCAGAAAACATACATACTATCACAAATTAATTTGATTATTTTTTGGTTTATATTATCATTCTATATTTATAGGTTTTCTGGAAAAGAACAGAGATACTTTTAGTGCAGATTTGATTCAATTGATTCAAGTTGCTAATAACAAATTCCTTCAAAATTTATTTGTTCACGAAATTGGAATGGTAAGGATTTTTTTTAACTATCCTCTATAGAATATGCGTATATTTCTTTATGCTCATTAATTAAAATTTCGTTAAGAAATGATTTATATTTCTTTCAAATTCTGTCAATGCTTGTAAGTGCATTGATAATTTGATAATAGTTTCTTTTTATTTAAAATTTTTGTTTGCTTTCTGACATTTTGCCTAAACCCGATATAATAGATTTATAGCCCATTGATTATCTCTTACTTAATGTAATAATCTCTTGTATTCTTAATATAGGGTTTTGTTGCTTTTATTGTTGCAGCTTTTAGTCCATTGGTGCTTGTGACTGCATCTTTTTCCTATTAATTTTTTAATATACAAATTTTTTTAACTATACATATTTTTTAAATTCACTTAGCTTCTGCAAATCGATCTCAATTTGGATATTTGCACATCGTATTTGGCGTTGCCTCCGTTATGTTTGAGCGTGTTTTGTGTTTGGTCAATTTCGTTAAAAAAAAAAAAAATGATTCGCAGGTGTAAGTTAAACAAAAAGCTCTAATAACTTGAACTGAGAGTCTGGTGTGTCTGCTATCAACAATTAACTGTGCCTATCTAGGGAGGAACACTGAGGTCACTTAAAGTGAAGCATAGAACCTGTTACATTACATGTTCCAAGATGCGCTCCCATCATGAGTTCGCATAATATAATTGAATTATTCTGCGAACTCAAAATTGTAAACTCATAAATGAAACAAATAATATCTGTTGTATATTCGCAAGATTATTATTTTAAAATCAAAGTTAATTTTTTTTTCATAATTTCAACAGTTAATTTTTGAATATATGGATGCACACAGAATGTATTTTCTTAATAAATTGGTTTTCACTACTTTGGCCATTATAAAATAAATATATTTTTTAAAAGGGTGATAAATCTCACGGGCCGGAAAAATATTAACGACGGGCCGCGGGTTAGCTACTCCTTATATAGACTATCAATGGTGAAATGCCTCTTGGGAGAATAATTGCTGGCTATTGTAAAAGTTTTATGTCGAAGATGAAACGTCATGGTTTACATTTCATTTTCTGGACGGGGAAGATTAATAAGATTTAGAGTATTGAAAGGAATAGTTGAATCAACAACTATTAAAAATTATCGTCCCGTATTATAAGGTCGATCTGTTCTATACATTAATTTTTCAGGTAAATGGAACTAATAATAAACATTGAGAAATGTTTCTTGTATCGCAAAAACTTATATTGAAATAAAAATGGCTTTTTTTTTAGCTCTGATACTGCGAGCATTCCATTATAAAATATTTAATGCTGGATAGAACATGAAAACAGAATAAGAGGAAACCTGAGAAAATTTAACAAATCAAAACTAAGAACCTAAATTTCTTGTTTAGTACTCTTAATTGATTCATATGTTGTATGATAGAAAGAGAGAACTTTGTATAGGATACCACTGTGCTGTTGAAATTTTGCAGAACTTCAAAGCTAGTTTTTTTTTTTTTTTTTCCTTTAATTTTCTTTTTATCCTTAAGAGCTGAATGAATTAAAGGGAGCCGTAATATTTTCTGTCAGAGTTTTAATTGCTTCATGAAAAGAGAAAGCTTGTATACGACAGAATTCTTTTATCATTTCTTGAGTTTCTATGGCTTGTTGTTTTAAAATTTTTAGAGTTCGTTAAATTTAGATTCGTTAGATTAAAATTTTTAGAGTTTTGTTTGGCAATATTATAAATAGAATTTAAAATATTGCCAGTTTTGTGTTAAGAGGATAATGAGTCCTCTTTTGGAATAGGATATAACATACGGACTTGCATAAAGGAAAGACGGTTAATTGTTTTGAATTTTAAAAATTATTCTTCAGCTTTTCATATAGCACAACCACTGTTTGTGACATTGTGAAAATATTTTTTGTCGCTCAAGCCATAATCTTGAATGGTCTTGTAAAATTGTGGCTAAAACATGTGTGAATAGAATGCAATTATTTTGTTTGACAGAAAATACGTGGGGTAAAGTGGTCTCCTCTTCCAACACTTTTGCGAGTTCGGCTAAAGATATATCAGTAGGGATGTTATGAAGTAAAAATAGAGTAGTTATTTTCTGGGTAAAGAGATGCTGAAATCGGATTACTCATGATAGCCTTCATACTTGCCAATTCTCTTGTAGTATCAAAATGATCAGTAGGAATCATTAATATTTCTTTTATAAAATATGCTTTATTACTAAATTTTAAACATCTCCTTCATTGTGTTTTTAAAAAATAGTGTATTTTTAAATTGACATTAAAATATGAATTTCGTTTATACTATAATAATTCGATAATTTTTTTTTTCTTTAGGGTACAGACACAAGGAAAAAAACTCCTACTCTTAGCGCACAGTTTAAAAAGTCTCTTGACTCATTAATGAGAACACTTAGTCAATGCCATCCATTTTTCATTCGTTGCATCAAACCAAATGAATTAAAGAAGCCCATGGTATGATATGTTTAAATATTTATATTTTATTAAAATTATTTATTCAATATTTGCCGCTAAATCAGAGGTGTATTCAATGAAATTTAAAATATGGAAGTTATTGAAAAGTAAATATTTTTTTTGAAGTTGGTAATTATTTTGTTTAAATTTGTATAATTTAACTTAAAGATTAAAAAAATGAAACTTTTTAATGCATAGTTGCATTGATCGAATATAGCAATCAAAGAAATTCATTAGACCTGCAATTTCCAATAGAAATAATTTTTTTTTTAAATTGCGTAATTTTTAATTTAAAGAAATGTTTATTAGATAAACTTAATAGATAGCCATACTCTTTAAGTCGTAACCGAAAATCTTGGATTAATTTTTTTTTTTTTTTTTTTTTAATTTTCTACAATATTTTCGGTTAACCTTTAACTGTCATAACTTTATGAAATTTATTTCAATTTATCATTCATGACTTTTTAATTTTTTATTATTTACATTTCTTTTCGTGGTTTTAGATGTTTGACAGAGAGCTTTGTTGTAAACAACTACGATATTCTGGCATGATGGAAACTATTCGTATTCGGCGGGCAGGTTATCCAATACGCCACACATTTAAGGAATTTGTTGAAAGATACAGGTTTCTAATACCTGGAGTTGGACCTGTTCACAAGGTTGATTGCAAAGCTGCCTGTATTAAAATCTGTGCTATTGTTCTTGGTAAAACAGATTACCAGCTTGGTAGAACTAAAGTATTTCTTAAGGTATGTATTCCTATTTTATATCTTTTGCAACCATTTTAGTACTATTTCAGGCATAAGAATTTTATCAGAAATTTAATAAATTTTTGAAAATATTTTTTTTTAATTTATCAGCAATTACTTATATATATAAACATATGTGTTATAAAATTCAAAAGAAAAAATGCTAAATTAAATATGGAAATATTTGAATCAGTTATTACTTTAAAAATAAAGGATGTAAATAAAATAATATAATTCGTGTTTCTGTCTAAAATTCTTCCCATTGAAGATGTCATCTATTTATTAAAAAAAGGAAGGGAGGTTGCTTAAAAATAGTATTTTAATAATCTAAATTTTTCCTAAGACTTTTTTTCTTTCTTGCCTGTTTTAAATAAAACTGAACCTTTTCAAATAAAGATATTGGTTAAACTTTTTATCCTTTTGTGATGTTGCAGAAATAAAAATTATATAACATAAATCATTAATAAAAGTATTTTCCTATCTTGTAAATTAATGGCGGAAGCCATCTGGGTGTGTATTTCTGTGATCATAAAGTGGCAGAACTTAAGTATAAAATTTGGTGGTGATAATTTGTTGGTAGAATGCAGTATGTTCTTTTAATTATGCTATTACATTTAATTCAATATCTCTTTACAGGATGCTCATGATCTGTTTCTGGAACAAGAGCGAGATCGAGTTCTTACCAGAAAGATCCTTATTCTACAAAAGGCAATCCGTGGTTGGTATTATCGAAGACGTTTTTTGCGAATGCGCCAAAGTGCAATTATAGTTCAAAGATTTTGGCGAGGTTACATTCAGAAACAGCATTATAACCATGTAAGTCATATTTCCTTTTTTAAAGCAATATTTCGATTGGAGAATTTCTTGCTAATCTATATTTATATTGTAGATGAAAACTGGTTTCCAAAGACTTCAAGCTCTCATTAGGTCAAGAATATTATCACACAGATTTAAACATCTCAGAGGGCATATTGTTACATTACAGGTTTGTAAAGTGTTACTGTTGAATTGTTAAGACTGCTATAAAGTTTTTAATTTATATTTGAAATACTAATTGTTTTTTAGGCCAGGTGTCGTGGATTTTTAGTTCGAAGAGAACACATGAAAAAACAATGGGCTATAACGAAAATTCAAGCATTTGTTCGCCGTGTCGTGGCTCAGCGAAGATATAAGAAATTAAAAGTTCAGGTATGTTTGCATTTTTGTTTAGTAGATAGTAAAAGTAATATATTATTATGTATCCCTATAGATATGCATTTAAACAATTTGTATAAGTTTAGAAATTTTAATTTCACATTTATTTCATTTTGTTTCAACATCTTGAGTGCATGTGCATATGTGCACATGTTTAAAAAAACAGTTTTAGTTCTAGATATTATTTAATGTATATTGAAAAAAAACCATTAATATATATTTTATTAGTTATGTAGCATTATAATTTAATGGATACTTAGAAATGAACATACTGAAAATAACTTAAGGTCAATTAACTTTAACTTTTTTTTTCGTGGAGAGGGGGACTATCCCTAAGAGACTTTGAGTCGATGCAGAGTTCAACCTGCTTTGGCAAAATAGTTGCATGCAATTTTTTACAATATAACACCTTGAATATGTAAGTATGAAGTCAAATTTAAATTTTTCTGAATTGTTTTAGATGGAGCTATAAATAGTGTACGTACTTGCAAGAATTAAAAAAATAATTTATCTTTTATATAAACTTTATATTTTTGTGTGAATTTTAACTTTAGATGTTTATAACAAAAATAAAAATAGAACTATACGCATACACAAAAATGAATTTTTTAATGCTTCTTTCTGTTTTTTCAATTTGTCTGGCAGTATTTGAACTATATTATTTTAAATATATTCATAAGAAGTAAATAGTGGCAGTATTGAAGGATTTCCGTGTTATCAGGTTTTTGTGCATTGATCTTTTTAATCAAATGAATTTCCTCTACATTCAGAATCGTCATCGCCTGGAAGCTCTCAGAATGCGAGAACAAGAAGAAGCAATTCTTAGGAAACAAATGAATCCTAGAAAAGCAAAAGAAATTGCTGAACAAAAATATAGGGTATTATTTGCTTAGTATTTTTTCCTATAGAGTAACTATGAAAAATATATTTTTTATCTATTCCTTGATACTAATATACATGTAAATTGATAAAGTTCTAATAATTTATAAAAACTTGACTTAACTCAGCAAACAGATATAATTATCTATTTTTTCATCAAAAGAATTGTAATTTAAAATGTTAAATTTATTTTATAATTTATTGAAAAAAATTCACTTCTAAATTATAACAATTTAGCATTAATAAATATTAAAATTAATCTGTATATTGTTACTAAATGACTGATTTCTGATATTTAAAAATTTCTTTTAGAAAAAAAATTCTTTTTAAATATTCGAAACTATTAAAACTTTTTTTCTTCCCAGTGTGTGCTTTGAAGTCATTACATATAACACATTTCTTTCTCTTTGACAAAAATATATAACTTATTTAATTATAGGAAAGACTTCAAGAATTGGAACTTCGATTGCATGAGGAAGAAGTTGCTGAAAGAATAAATATCGAACACAAAAAGGCTGTTATTATTGATGCTTTTAATCGCCAAGAAGAACAGCTTGATGATTCTAAACTGGTAAGTTATTCATTTAATAAACAACATATTTAAGAATTTTTTTGTTTCTTTAGTAATTTTTGGCTTTATAATTTTTTAATAAGTTTTATCTAACAAATAGATAATATTATGTGAATTGTATTTTATGTGCCAGTTTGATATTTTTAATAATAATTAATATAAAAAATTAACACTTTACTCTTTTCTCTTAACTTATGTAACTCTCTGGATATACAATAACAAAATTACTAAATAATTTTTTTTAATTATTTACTGTCATGGAAAGATTAATTTTCCATTAGTTAATCAATTTTTAGTTTAATAACTTTTAGTTGCTTCCTTTTATTAAAAAAATTTTATAATTTGTATTAAATGTTTTGTTTTTATATTCATAATATGTTGATTTATTAAATTAGGTTGATGCTATGTTCGATTTTCTTCCAAGAACTGATTCAAGCAGTGATCAAACGGCTCCTACGGCTTTTAAAGTAAGTTATAATGAAAACATTTCTCTTCTTATTGAAAATATTTATCCATTCAATAATTTATGTGTGCATACATGAAATGTTCCTTGTTGGAAGATCTGAACTCTTTTCATAAATCACTCTATTTAAAAAATGTACTATACTCAATGATGCAAATATTATATATAAATATATTATATATATAGACTGAAATATTTGGAAAGGATTATGTTCGTTAAACTCTCAAAATTTTAAGTTTCGTTTATCTTAAACGTTTAAAGCACTTCTGCTAATGAACTAAAGGAGTTTGTATTTTGAGATATATTTACTTTTATTCTCTTTATCTTGGTTTTACCTTTTTATTGAGTTATTTAAGAGACTTAAGTTTTTAAGTCTTGCAATAATATCAAAATAATTTTTAAAATTTCATGAAAAGAGGGTAATAAAGTGTATATACATAGAAAAATGCTTTTGATTTATTTAATAATTAATAATTTAAGTTTATGGTTAGAGACTTATTAAACCCTTGATTATCGTGTTTAATAAATCTCCACTTAACTGTTAGCATGGTTATCTGAACAAATTTTGAAATTCCTTTAAATATCTTTTTTCCTTATTTAATTTCCGTTTTCAAAATTCTTTTAACTGATATTCTCACCATCTATATTTATTAAATTGCAAGTAATTAAGTAAATAATTTGATTCAAGTTATCTACTGAAAGTTATTAAGAACTATTTGTTTTTATGTTTCTGTAGTCAAAAGTACTGGCGTTTTTTAATTACTTTGGCATTTATTTATTAAAATATGAGACTTCCATTATATATAGCCAAATATTGATGTGATAGTTTCATGTATAGCATGCATATGTATAAAAAATTATCTTCCTCTTTTTATTATAATATAATGATAAAAAAAAAAAATGTTCAGTTTCAAAGAAGCATGTTATTTTATTTATCCTATATTATCCAGTTTATTTTGTATTAAAAAAATTTGTCGATATAGATGTAGCTTTTTCTAATTTGGAGAATTTTAAATGAAATTCATTGTTTTTATACTTATATTTGTTTTTAATTGAGCATGTATTTTGTAAATGATATTATTTCATTGTATCATTTAGGATTTAGAAAGATCTCGTGAAGCTGCTTTAGAAATATCATCTGAGGCTGAAGGTTCAGTTCCTGCCCCACCTGTTGACCAAGAAGATCTTTCAGAATATAAATTTCAGAAATATGCTGTTACTTACTTTCAAGGAAATGCTTCACATCAGTATCAAAGAAAACCATTAAAGCAGCCACTTCTACCATTAACGACTCAGGGTGATTGTATGGTTAGTATTATATAAGCCTTTACATTACAATCATTTTAACTGTACTAATAATATAATGTTCTGTTTAAATATTTTTCCTCCTTATTTTATTTTATTTATAATTTATATTATAATCAAAGCAATAATAATTTTTTAAATAATACAATCTACTTATTTTCAAAATATAAAATGCTGATGATAATAAAAAATATTATTAACTTTTGATAGGCAATGAAGATATCTTTTACATTTATGCAAATGTAATTGAAACTATTATTAAACTCAAGACTTTTTTTCAGAAAACATTTATTATTTTAGTTTAGATTAACACAGAAGGGAGTTATTCAGGAAAATATATAACAACTATTCAAAAAGTATTTCTTTTACAGGCAGCTTTGGCACTGTGGATTACAATACTTCGCTTTATGGGAGATTTGCCTGAACCAAAATTTCATACAATGGAAAGAGTATGCATTATTTATTCTATTAATTTTTTATTGATGTTTGTTAAAGTAACATAAGCTGTATTTTAAGAAACAAATGTAAAAAAAAAAAATAATAATAATAATAATAAGAGTAAATGTAAGAAATAAATACTTCATTAGAAATCAAATTAAATATGTTTCTATTTTTTTAGGATAATACTTCTGTAATGAGTAAAGTTACAGCAACTTTGGGTCGCAATTTCATTAAAACCAAAGAATTCCAAGAGGCCCAGTTGATGGGAATGGATGCTGTAAGTATGTTTCAACTAGAATTTTATAACAAGCATCGTCTTTCACTGTGCAGTGGAAAAATATAGTAATTTTTGAATTCTGAGCAGTGAAAAACTTTTCTTGCGAAATTTTGGAGCAGGTATTTAGAAAGAAAAAAAAGAGAAGAAATAAAAGTACCATATTTTTCTGCCTGTAATTTCTAAGTTATGCAGTAAAATCTTTGGAATTTTTTGGTAATTTCACAGGAAGCAAAATATAATTTGTATATTTAAAAAAAAACCACAATTGTTGAATAAAAATGTTTTCACTTTTAATTTAGTGTAAGATTGAAATAACTAAGTTTTTTTTTTTTGCAAAAATGAAGTATTAGAAACTGAAGATGATGAAAATTAACTATGTTGATATGAAAGTAGTGTTTTTTATACAGTGGGCGTCATATTCCAATGTGTTTAAGAGGATAAAAATAATAATTAAATATTCTTTCTGGAAGATTAAATTTTTTGGCCTCTTAACCATTAACTATTATTGCATTAATACATAAATTGATGGTTAGTTTTAACAGTTAAATTTAACACCCCTTAAGTTTGCAATGTGGGGATAAGTTATGTACATGTGTTTTGTACAAAACACCATTAATTTGAATTGTAATATAGAATATATTTGTTAAAACATTAACCAGGAGAAGTTTTTTGCGCTTCTGTATTTTATTTGTTGCGTCCAAAAACTGCATATTTTTGTTTTCCTTCTTCAGAAAGATAAATTTTTTAGTTCAATATAATAAAGCTCTTTTTTATTTTATGTTCTTAACACTTTATATTAAAAGAGATATAATTTTTATAGAAGATTTATTGTTAGAAATTTTTAATCTCAGTGAATGTATTGATTAATTGAATAAAATAAAAGATTTTCTTATAATTGTAAAAAAAAAAATTACAAAAATTCTGTAAAGAAAAATTGATAAAACGAATATGATTTTGAATATGTCAACTTTTTTAATCTTGAACATTAATAACTTTTTTTAATGTATTTCTAAAAGAAACTCAATCATAAATTTATGCATAAAAATCTGACCTGTTTATCTATCGGTAAACTATATTTCAGGTTAAGAATAGCACTCTTTTTGAAGAAATTTATTTTATCCTATATATTTTAATATTTTACAGAAATCATCATCATTGCTCTGTTTTAGTATTTGCTCTGTTGACACATTTTACTTTAACAAGTTTTGTTGATAAAAGAATTTTTTAATAAAATGGATGAATTAGAATTTTAAAAAAGTATATTATCTATCTTATTATATGATATTGTTCAACCAATCATATCCTTAAGCTATTCGAACAATCTTATTTGCAAAATATTCACTTTAATATCTATAATTCCATCATGCAAAAGCAATTAAAAATAATAAAATACAAATAAAATGTAACATAAACCTAAACAATAAATAAATATTAACTATCAAGCTGTGGAAATGTTTAATATATGTGGAATTAAAAAAGAATGCTGTAAGTTTAAATATGCTATATTTATATAGAGTTAAAAAATAATGCAGATGCAAGTACAAGAATTCAATTTAACTGGGGTTAAATTTAACACAATCTGGATGATATACTAATCAACTTTCCTCTGTTGAAAGAGGTGAATTATTATCAGTTGCTAATATCAAACCCTTGTTACCCAAAGAGTTAAATCAGCCTGAGCTAATTTGTGATGCCATCTAGATTCGAGATTAAATACCGCTTGCTAAAATTCACTCTATTCGTGACGCCATCTAGCTTCGAGATTGAATACCACTTGCTAAAATTAACTATTAATTTTTCATTTTGTCCACTGGAATTGACTGCTAATTCTTGCCAACATAGTTAAATTAACTATTACATTAATATTTTTCCAAGGCAATATATTACTTTTAATAGCATTAAAAGTATTTTTTTTTTATATGTATGTGTTTTATTTTGGTTCAATATGTCTTGTAATTTGCTTTTTTTTTGTTGTTGTAAATACATTTTTTTTGTTTTATTATGATTATTACACACTCTTTTTATTTCACCCCATTGAACATAAATCATAAATTAATAGATTATTATGGTATACAAACAGTATTAAAAATCGAAAAATGCTAATGTTAATTCTAACTTAAGATACTAAGTGTAGGTATAAAAAATCTGGTTTGTGTGTATAACATGATAAAAAATCAATAAGCATGCATATGTCATCTGTGAATTATATACCACTGTATATTGTACAAAAACTTTTTCTCTACAGAAAATGGCAGTGTTATAGTAATTTTTTTCACCTCCTCATATTCTCCAGACCATAGAAAATGAAATTTAACTTGCAACAATTTAACTTAAAATTTCTTTAAAAAAAAATTTTTTTTTTTTAGATAAGATTTGGATCCTTAAAGCTTAGACTTAAAGATTTATATTCTTTTATTATTAGATTATTTATTATATGGTAAAATTTATATAAACATTAGAAAATGTACAATCTTTTCCCAATTTTCTTTACAGGCAATTATTCCAACTGAAGGATATAACAAACAAAAGTCTCGCAGCATTAGAAATAAACTTGTATCTCTTACTCTTAAAAAGAAAAACAAAATCACAGAAGATGTGCGACGACAGTTACAAGAAGAAGAATTAGCTGCAGATACTTATAGTAGTTGGCTTGAAAGTAGGCCAACATCAAATCTTGAAAAGTTGCATTTCATTATAGGGCATGGTATTTTGCGAGATGAGCTTAGGTATGTTAACTATTGCAAAGAAATATTCATTATATAAGCTTATATACATGCTTTTATATTTGATGTTTAATTAAATATTCATTATCTAATATTTTCCTGTATCCTCAATATTATTTTTTTTATCCCTTAGGGATGAAATATATTGTCATATATGTAAACAGTTAACCAACAATCCAAATAAAAGTTCTCATGCACGTGGTTGGATACTTTTGTCTCTCTGTGTTGGATGTTTTGCTCCATCAGATAAAGTACTTTTTTTCTTGTTACTTTGAATATTATTGTTTTTTGTATTATCAATATTATTATGCATTTGCTATTTGTTTATATCATGATTTGCTCATAACAGTATTATTTCTAAAAAATTTACTTTTTTTATGTTTTCAAACAGTTATTCATTTATTATTCAGAGTTGTTCATATTATGCTATTTTCTATATCATCCATATAGTTTGTGAAGTATTTATTGAACTTCATACGAGAAGGACCTCCAGGTTATGCCCCTTATTGTGAAGATCGCTTAAGAAGAACCTTCATGAATGGCACTAGAGGACAGCCTCCTTCTTGGTTAGAATTACAAGCTACTAAATCCAAAAAGCCGTTAATGTTACCCATTACTTTCATGGATGGAAATACAAAAACTCTTTTAGCTGATTCTGCTACTACTGCTCGAGAACTATGTGCTCAGTTAGCTGAAAAAATTGGGTTAAAAGATCAATTTGGTTTTTCATTATATATAGCCTTATTTGATAAAGTAAGTTTCCTGTTTGATTGAAAAATATCTTTATTGATTTAAATAGTTTTAATATTAAATGCTAAGTTAAAAGTTCTAACTGAAAAATTTTTTTAATTTGCCAGAATTTTAAACTTAACTTTACCTGTGTTGTTATATTTCTATAAAGTGTCATTGTTATTCAATAGCTATTTTCTGAACCAATAATTATAAAGAAATAATTCTCTTTGCAAAAATGTTAGTAACTTATTTTAAAAGAAATTTTAAGTCAATAAGCATTTGTTTGGAAAAATTTACTCAGTTATTGGTACTTATCTATTCTTGTTTTCTATGAAATGAAAGAATTTATAGTTTTCATAGATATAATTATTAAACTTTATAACAATTAATTGAAAATCAGAATAACTACAAAATTACACAAAAAATTCATCCTTTGTAGATGTGTCATATATCAGAAAGAAAATTAATTTGATCATTCAATTTCAGTGGAGCTTTAAAACGTAAAATAAAAATCGAGTTTTTAAACATAATGTTAAACTCTAATAATTAAAAACACATTTTTAAAATGTAGGTATATATTTACATTTGTATTGGAAATAAGAATAAAAGAAGCATTTAGACAGATGTGAATTACACTGTCAATTCATAAAAATATATATATATTTTTTTTTTTCCTAAAAAGATTTCTTAGAGTTTTCCTTCTACATTTGAAATTACTTCTCTGAGGGGGGAAAAATCTGCAAAATTGAGTAAACTTAAAATGTTTCAAATCCAAATTAACTGGTGAACAATTTAAGTTTCTTCTGATTACACTGATAAACATATGATTTACTACAGAGATAATTTCATTTTATTTTTAAATACTTTCATATGTAGAATTCTTATTTGTTATCTCACAGTTTTATAGTATTATATTATTAACAAATTATATAATAACAATTTCATAATAACGTATTAGTAATTATATTAACAAATTCATACTCATACATCCACAATAAAAGTTGGTTACTTATACAAGAACGTTTCTTTCTTTCAACTTTATATATTTCCTTTGTTAATTTGGAGCACATAACATTGTTTATTCATACGAAAAATTACATTACCATTACTTTGAATGCAAAATACGAGACTAGCACAAAGTAAATTTGCTGTATTGTGTTTATAAATGCAAATGTTTGTCTTCCATGTCACTTTGAACAGAATTGCCTAACAGTTTTCACCACATATTATTTGCAATTCCCAAGATATAGAAAAGCCAGAAGATTATTTTATGAATTTTTATTTCAAAAACAAAAGTCTAAACACAGCTGAAAACATCCTAATCTACCATTATCAGTGTGATCTAATACCGCCACACTGTAGACCAACTTATATCACTTCACTTGGTATCAACCCACATGCATTAAACTCCAAGCTCTGTAAAGAATAACGATCTTGGAATGATAACTATAATAATGAAAATTAATATTTCGTCATTTCTTATCATTTAGTGATACAAGTGGACCCAAATAGTCTATTGCAAGATGTTAATTTATCTAAAAAAACTGACATAATGTTGATGATTATGACTGAATATGCAGTTCTTCTTTATCAAGGAATTAAGATATGCTACTTTTGAAATTGTCAACATGATTTCAGTTGTTGATTCCTCCAACTTATCAGGTTTCGTTTGTCGCTCTACGGTCGTCTTGTGCACACGAGGGCTAAACAGACCGGGGACTACAATTTAAAGTAGATTCCGAACCACTACAAACATCCACGGCACCGCCGGGACTCGAACCCGAAACCTGTGGTAACGAGTGCCAGATCGCTAGCCATCAGGCCCCTCCAACTTATTAGGAGATACAACTTATTGTAAGGATATTTCTTCAATTAGTCATCCTCCTAATGTAGAGGGAAGGTGTTTGTGTAATGGTTTGTCAAAATATAATCTAAAAGCTGCCCAGTTTTCGAAATGGAACAAAATTGCATGTTTCTCTTGCATATGCCATTAATATAAGAGAAACCTATAGTATTCATATTTTCATAGATAAGATCCAGAATAAAACAAATATTTATGTTAACATAAAAAATGTGGTTTTCATGTGAAGACCTTAATGGGATGTCTATTCTGCTTAGTCTTAATCCACAATTTTTTTTATTTGTTGTTCAAATGGGACAGCAAGGATCATAAAAGGCATTTTAAAATTAACATATGGTATTTAGATAAATATCTTAAGCCTGGTAAAAAAAAATTTTTTAATTCACTTAAAGGTGAATTCATAAATATCTACCTCCCGTATTAAATGAGATTTGATGAAAATATTTATGAAATCTAAAGATAGAACTGATTGGCAAAAATATCACATACATATTTCTTCCCAAAAAAACAAGGAAATAAACAGATATGTGAACATTTTAACTAATATATGGACTGATGTTCCTGTAAAAACTTAAAATTTCACAATGCTTTTATTGACTTAATTTTTTAACACTGTTACTAACAGTTAAAATAGTTATTGAATAATGATAGATCTGTGAATCTTTTTTGTAAGTATTTTTAATGTAAACTTTTTCAAATCATATTCAATTGTCCACATATGCATAAGTATGTTTAAAATGTACTTTAATACTTTAAACGATGAAGAACAAATCCACATTTATTCTCTTAAGGTACATTGTTACTGTTGTAACGTTATTATAAAACATGTACTTTAATTGAAAACTTTGAATAGGAAATTCATTGTTGTATTTTAATTGGTTACTTATACATAAATGTGAAGAAATAAATATTTATCATTAAAATATAATTAAATTCTTCATATTGCAAGATTTTCATGTGTTTATTAATTTATCTGGACATTATCATCATGAATTTTTAAACCTTCTGTAAGTGCATTATAAGTTAATTGGATATTTTTAACTAAAAAATCTCCAAAATTGGCATCTCCATTTTGTTTTGCTAACTTTTAAAATCAGCTACACGTAAATGTGCTGTTTATAAATTTATTTTACAATATAAAAGTGAAACATTATTTCACTCATTTTTTTATGAACAGAGGGAAAACTTAAACTTTACTTGAAATAAAACTCTAAACTGTTATTCATATCCATTTTTTTTTTTTTTTCATTAATGTTCTCTAAATTTGTATCAAATAATTATTTTTTCTAGAAAAATTTTTTCTTTCTAATAATATTTCTCACGAATTATTTATCTTGTATTATTTTTTGCTATTGATTACAATGTATTTTACATTGAGTTTGTTTGAATCTGATTTAAAATTTTTCAATAATAGAAAGAAATACAGGATGACAGTATTATTAAAAAATTTCGGTACTTACGTATTAACGATACCTTGGTGACAGTTGCGCCAATAAAGAGCACACGCGCCAACCGCAGCTACAGATTTGGCGGTTTTTAAGTGGCGCCAATCTATATTTAAAATTTTTGTTCCAAATAATAAAATATATAAAACACTTCATTTAAAATCAAAATGCAAAACACTTTATTTAAACACAAAGTAGTCAAACAGATTTCAGTGGAAAACAGGCCGATATAGAGTTTAACATGGATTCAAAACAGTCTAATTGGGACATTTTCGTTGTTTTGGTAAAATATTTCGCTCCTGAAAAAATAAAATTGCATCTTTTTCTGTTTCTTGCAAATCCCAAATACGCATTTTCGTAGCACTACAAAATGGCGTCAAAACTCAGCAAATCTGCAGCTGTTAGATTGCCGCCACTTAAAAACCGCCAAATCTGTAGCTGTTAGATTGACGACACTTAAAAACTGCCATGTCTGTCGCCAAGGTATCGTTAATACGTAAGTACCAAAATTTCTAATTTGAATATATTGATTACAGTGAAGTTTATTATACATATGCTGATTACTAAAAACTTTCGAAGAATTAACTTTAATACTTAGTAAATTTTAAACTAAATTATGTAGGTTTCTTCATTGGGAAGTGGAGGTGAGCATGTCATGGATGCAATATCTCAATGTGAACAATATGCTAAAGAACAAGGTGCTCAAGAAAGGAATGCACCATGGCGTTTATTTTTTAGGAAAGAAATATTTGCTCCTTGGCATGATCCAACTGAAGATCCTGTTGCAACAAATTTAATATTTCAACAAGTAGTCAGAGGAGTAAAATTTGGAGAATACAGATGTGATAAGGTTTTAATTTGTTTTATAAACATTTTTTTTTTTTTCATATGAATTCTTATCTAGGTAAATTCTATAAATTAAGAAAATTATAAGTCTGATGTATTAAATAAATTTATTACTTTTATTATCCTGTTTATTACCTCTATTATCCTGTTATATATTAAATTTTCAGACAGAAATGTAATTATAAATTTGTTAGTAAAACTATTTTCTTAAAAAATCATATTAATTTAAAGAATTATAAATTGTTATATATATATATATATTTCCCAGAAAGATTTTCTTACTGTATTTAGTTAAGACTTTTTTAACATTTTTTTTATGTTTAAGTTTTTATTTTAAGTTTCGATGTACTTGCCAATTGGGCTTTCCTAAATCTGTTAGTCTCTGATATGAAAAATGCTGAAGAGAATCTTGAAATTTATAAATTTAGCTCATATGGTTTACACGACTTTTCAGTATGGTTTTCTGAAAACAGTGACGAATCCATTTATTTTTGAAGGCGGTTTATAATGTTTTCAAAGAATATTCTGCTTTTAGGGTTAATTACACACGTACTACATAAAATAGCGAGTTTCCTATGAAGTTTTGTGAGTACTGATGCTGAAAAACAGGTCTGTGCGTAAGAAAATTATTTCATATTTCCGAAGCTTATATTCCGAAGGTAAAGGTTTACCCTAAACTTAGACCGTTGGAACGGTTTGAAGGACTTTTTCTGTACAGTCGCAACCGCCTTCAAACAATTCCTCATAATTTTTCAAAAAATTCCTTTCCAATTTCAATTCCAATTTTTTTTCAAACAATTCCTCAGAATTTTTCCCGATTCTGAATCGGGATTTTGGAGAATTGTTTCAAGATTCACATGATCGATTCATCAAAGCAGAAATTTTAAGAGTCACATTGACGTACTAACTTTCGAAGATGTGAGCAATGAATTAAAACTCTGTTAGTTAATACTTGGTGTTACCATGTATTTAGAATTTAGTGCCTGTTCGGCCAACGAAGTTACCAAAGATAATTTCATAATTGACTGTAAATTTATCTTGTCAATGTAGTTCAGAAAATGGCTGAGCGAAGTCCAAAGTAGAAGTTTACAAATGCTATCTCATGTTTGCATTCTTCCCGAATTCTGCATGCACCAGATAAACGAAAATCCGCATGGACATTTTCCTACATAATCTTTTGAAGGCTAAACACATTATTCCATTGCAAATCGACTGCAGCAGTTTGCAGTACAAAAAAATTTTCTTCCGTGTAGACAGACATTTTGTCGAATTTCAACCGCAAGTGTAACAAATTAGAATCATTTTTAAGCAAGTCAAATACCAAAATTAATGGATGGTCGTAAAGTTTCTTCTAATATTTTCCCACAAAAAGACCTTTATTAAAAGCGGGTTTCAATTATTAAGGGCATGATAATAAGAACCTTATTGAAGAAGATTTCCAAGAAACTAGGAGAGATCTCATCTGTTGTTGTAAAACTTAGAAGCGCTAGCGTGTATGCAATTTTCAGTGTTAAGAAATTTTCTATTGCAGCCTCTGAGACTCCGTCTGTAAGTAGTAATCTGCAGAATTGACCATCTGGATATAAAACTGTGAGGCGTCAGTAGCGGATGCTTATTTCTTAGAAACTTATATATAGTGCGCCTATAACAATTTATAGGTTTTTAAATGCGCACGACTTCAAAAAGTTTGAGAACCACTGCTTTATAATATTTAGGCGTTTCAAAAAATTTTAGTAAAGATATATTTCAAATTAAATATGACAGTTACAAGTTATGAAAAGGTAGAAACTTTATGTTGCATAGGAATTATAATGTGACATTAAGATCATGATTACCTTTTATAAAAACATGTAAAATTATTATTTATTATTATTAAAATTTATAAACTTAACAGTTTTATACTAAAATAATTAATTTATTAATGATATATTTTATAATCAAATATATTATAGATTCTATTGTATACATTTTATAGGAGGAAGATTTGGCTATGATTGCAGCTCAGCAATATTATATTGAACATGGTTTGGATTTAAGTATGGATAGGCTTATGGCATTACTACCAAACTATATTCCAGACTATTGTTTGCAAAGTGGTGACAAAAGTTTAGAAAGATGGTCCAGTTTAGTCATTACAGCATGTAAAAAGGTTTGTAATATTAATGTATCCTGAGTTAAAAGAAGTGGTAGTCATTATTTCATGAATTTTTTTTAAAATTAAGTTTAAATTTTGATTTTCAAATTTCTTTCATAGTATAAAAGTGAGTAAAAATTAAGACAATACTAATATTGCTTTAGACTTATAGATAAATATTATTACTGATTAATAAAAAAATTCTGCAAATTAAAATAAACTGTTATAAAAGAATATTGTAAATATTAAATATTTTTGTTAAATTATATTTTGATATGTTATATTGAAACATTAATCTATCTGTATTGTATCATTGTATGCTATATTGAAATAACTGTTACTTATAACATATAAATAGATGAAATATAATTTTAAAATAATTACTTTAATTAACTAACTGTTCAAAATAGGATCTATTATGATTCAGCTTTAGTAAACAAAATATTTTAATTTGTTTTATTAAGAAAAAATATCTATGATTTCAAATCAATATTTAGAAACTTATTCGATAATATGGAATATAGATTTTCGATAATGTTTATTGTGTAAATAAAGCAATCACATCTACAAAATAAATCTCATTTCTATCTAGTATTTTATGATATAAAACAACTAGAGTAAAAATAATTAGAACACCTGAAGAATCTTCCTTCATTACAAATATACTGATATCTTTCCCATGTTTTTAATTTCATTTTTTCCTTGCTGACTTTTAGTAAGTTTTTAAAGTTTACGATCTGGGAAAAGTATGAATTTATAAAATATTTTAAGAAATTTTGTATTTTTGTTTAGATTTGAAGATTTAATTCACAACATTTTCAGCAATATTGTTTTATTAATTATCGTCTTTCTAAAAAATGTATTTTTATCATCTGATTAAATGGATATTTTTTTTCTCACTTGTTTAACAATTATTTTATATTTGAAATTCTGTATCTACACTAATTAATACGGTGTAGTTTTTAATACATTGCAAGATGGCATGTAGAAGATGATTAGTTCTGGAAGAAATAAAAAATATATCCATTTATTAGAATTTGATAAGGATTGTCAAGGAGACATTTTTAATATAATACAATTGTTATTTGGGCTTTGATGTAAATAGGAATAGGCTGTAAATTGCATGTTTTGTAGTACAAATTTCCAATGCTCCAGATAATACAATAATAAATATTTGGTAAAAAAAACACAATTCATTAGATATAAAAAAAATAATTTGGCAATAGCATAGTTTACCTTTACATTCACTTAAGTACTGTTTATAGCATTTCATAGTAAAATTTGGTGTCTCAGAGAATTGTTCTATTATAGTAAATTTCACTCTCAAATATTATATTGATTTACCATCATACATGTTTATGTTTGTTCTATTGAAAGCCGTACTACCTAGTTTAAATTTCAAGAAAATTTATCGTTCATTAAACAGTTATTTCCAAATAAATCTGAGGACCTTCGCCACAGGCAATTGCATAACAGATCTGTTATAGTGAACATAATTTGGTAATGTCTGTGTTAATATTAGAGCATCTAAAGTTCTCTTAATATCTCTAGTCATGATCTTACTGCTTTATTACAGATTTGCCAATTTTTAATTTCTTATACTAATCTGTACCTTGTAGCTACATTTCAACAACAGCATTGCACAGTTCCTTCATAGGGATAATCGTTTCTAAATGAAGCTACAGTTATGGCATCACATTGCAAGAATGAATTTGTTATAACAAGTTACACAAAAAACTTTTTTATTAACTGATTTGTATGTTAAAATTGAAATTATGGCATTTTAAAAGCTTTTGAACAGTTATTGTTCATTTCTTATAGACAATAACAGTCAAAATATTCCTTTACCTGTGACTTTGTTATGTATGACACTTTCATGTATTGGCTATCTAAATATGTCGTGCGTAGCTTGTGTGAAATTTTAATTATTTGCAATGCTTGTAATTATGCATCCAATCTGCCAATTTCATAGCACTATATTTACATTTTCATGATATGAAAATTTCTTTTTGCGGAAGTTATATGGAAGACTGAATATGAAATTTAATTATAAGTGAAGTTTAAACATGTTTTAAATTTTTTGTAATTTAAAATACAAATTGCATATCTTTTGAAATTGTTTTAAATCATAAACTTAATACTGGTATAGTGCTGATAGGTTCAAGTTCTATTCTAATGCTGATAAGTTCTAAAAATAGTTTTAAAAACATACTAATTCATTTCTTTACTTTTATAGAGCTATTACTACAGAGATCGTGTACCTATTCCTCGAGTTAAAGAAGATGTTGTTGATTATGCAAAGTTTAAGTGGCCTTTATTGTTTTCAAGATTTTATGAAGCACTAAGATCAGCTGGTCCACATCTTCCGAAAAATGATGTTATACTTGCAATAAACTGGACTGGTGTGTATGTTGTAGATGATCAAGAGCAAGTTCTCTTGGAACTTTCTTTTCCAGAAATTACATCTATCATTAGTCAAAAGTAAGATGCTTTTCAAGTTGGCTTGTGTTTGTTTAACTCTAAACTATTTATATAAAGTGAGCCTAATTTCTTCATTTATAATTAATTAAAATAATAAGCAAAAATAAAGCTGAAATCTAACATTGTCTAAAGTCTAATAAAGCAAAAATCTATTATGGTGATTTTAAAATTGTAAAATTTGTCTTTTGAAGTAATGATTTCATTAAAGGAAATTTCAATTTTTTAATCATTAATTTCTACTGTTTGCAATTCATTATTTCTGTGCCTCTTAATATTTTAATGATTGATAATGCATTTGAAAATCAACTCAAACACCAAATTAATTCAATCAGTGTAGCTATAATAAAATATGTTGTGGATTTTTTTTTTTTTTTTTTTAAATAACGTCTAAAATACCTAATACAGTAAACACTTTTTAATCTGGCATGTCCGGGACGACGTCCATGCTGGATTATCGAGCGTCAATATAGTTTTAACAGGAATAATAAAGATAAACACTCTAGATAAAAATTTAGATTAAAACGTATACATATTGAATGCGTTTAGGCACATTCTGAACCTCTGTAAATAATATAAATAAGAAATAAGTATAACTAAGTATTTTGTATTTCTGGCAATTACAATATCAAAATTCATACATAAAACATTAATTTATTTGAATATTCCTTTATTGATTAAAAAAACACGGTACAAAAAAAATAATAATGCTGTACAATGATCATTAAGACAAATTGTGCCGAGGTCCTCTATAGCAAGAAGAAAAAATACTCAAATCTGCCTTACTGTTTAAAAAAGTATCTGATATAGTGTTGCACCCGTGAATCGGATCTCTTCTAAAAGTCATTACGAATTAAACAAATTTATAATTTTTATGTTGTACTGAATGATAACTGTTATAATAAAAACTGGGGAAAATGCGATCTGCCCTATTCGCGATTTGGTGGTTATGGTCAATAAATCCACATGAAAAACCATGGATCCACACGAAAAAGGCGAATGACTCGATCGTTGTCGTGTTGTGGAAAGTGCCAAAATATCGAATGAGGGATTAAAGAACCGTTACTGTATGTATAATACTTATAAAAAAAAAAATCAGTCTTCTATCCTGCATGAACTTAAATGATTTTAAATTTTCTTTTAGAGTAGCCTTTTTAATACTTTCATTCATGTGATTGTCATTAATTTATTTACCATCCTTTGTAATTTCATATTCTTTTCCAAAACATTTTTTGTAATTTTTCATTAAAATTTTAAGGAAACAAGAAGTGTTCTGTTGATGTTGTATTGCTATGTTTTTTCATTCTTTTAAATCTCTACTAATGCTGAATTTTCACGATTCAATTACTATATATATTTCATTATTTGATTTCTACTCATATGTGATGGATATAGTTACCTAATATAACATTTATGTTGGTTATAGAATTGGTTATTAGATTATTAATTGAACTAAATAATTTTAAATTGTAGATTGCTAAAGTATCTAAATAGTGGAATAGAAAAATTGTGTATTGTTTTAACCATTATAGGTTTGAAAATGTTTCATTAATATAATATAAAAATTCGTTGTTCAGCAATTACTTAGAAAGATATATTATAATGTTTAATTTCTATGTATAAAAAAATTCAAAATTTGTATATGTGGATGTTAAATTTCATCAACATATTTATAAGATGGGTGTAAAATTGTTACCTTATATTATCCTGTTTGCATTTTTTATATAGTAATTGCTTTTATCTTTCTTGTATATTCTCCTGATAAAGATTAAGCATTTCTTTATAGAGGGACACGGCCCTTTCTCCAAAGCTTTTGCATCAGCACAGTACGTGGAGAAGAATTTACATTTCAGTCGCCAAATTCTGATGATATCAGAGAACTTGTAGAATTCTTTTTAGAGGGCTTGAAAAAAAGAGCTAGATATGTGATAGCCTTGCAAGACTACAAAGGTAAATGAATGATTTTAAAAAAACCTGACTTAAAAGTCTCATTAATTTGGTTAATTTTTAATACTATTTTAAATTTTATGCTTATCCTTTCATGGCATCTTAACATTATATTATATCTACTACAACTATTAAAATTGGTTATAATTCATCTCTCAAGCCATTGTAGTTTAAATTGTGAAGTCTGAAAATACTGCTTAATTTTTGTAAAGCACTTTTTTATATTATTAATATTTATTAATAATAATTAATAACTCTATTAATTATTATTAAATTTATTTGTATATTTTTATTTCAGAAATTGTTTTGGTATATTTATTTACTTGTTATAATTCAAAATCATCAGAAAATATTTCACATAAAATTTCTTTTTAAGTTGGTTGATTGTAGTGATAGTGAAAGTAATATTGCATTAAATCATAATAGCTAAAATATTTTAACCATTTTTTTAGAAATGATAAAGCCATATATTTTTTTTTTACCTTTTTATTTGTGAAAATTTATATTAAACAGTTATGATATAACAATCAATCACTTCCAAGTAGTATTAAAATCATAAAATTTCTTGAGAAATGCATTGTAACTGCAAATTCTTTTATAATACCTACATCAAATTTGTTAAAGTTTTTAAATGAGTCATTTTTTTTTATATATCTTTTATCTATGACAGAAGTTTGCAAGATTTCCTCTTGTATTTTGCTTCACATATTAATTTTTTCTTCCAATAAGTAAATAAATTCTATTCTTTGATATCAACCAACATTAAATTATTAGGATTTATTAGAAAGGAGGCTTTAATATTTAAATTGTTTAAGGGAAGAAAAAAACGTAATTTTTTTTTTATATATTTAAATAAAAATATCAATATTGTTCATGTATTTCAGTATTTCCTCGTTTTGTGAGAGAGTAATTGCTCTCTCTTGACTGTTCGTTACTTCCATCATGACTGTGTAATATATGAAGAAAATTCCTAGTTTAAATGTGTTCTACTTCCTTAAAGTTTTACCCATGAGTTCTGATTTCCCCTGTATTATACAAATATCTGTTTTTATTTTATGAACTTACTATTTTTGATTTGGGGTACAACTTTATGAAGCCTCAATCTTAGCTAAATTATCTTAATAACTGATGTTTTTTTCATATTAGTCACAATTCCATGCACTTACCAGATATAAATCCTCTGCTAGATATCAACATATTATATATTTAATATTAAGATGAAAGAATTAATGCATGTATTTTTTCTGTAATATTTTGAATCAAGTTTTTTTTTCTATTTTATTAATTTATCAGAAAAATGGAACATATAGTTTAAATTAATTATTAGATCAGTAAAAATTTACAAATTTTTTTTTTTTTTTTTTTTTTACTTGTAGGTGACAACCCATCATTTTTAAGTTTTACTCAAGGAGATTTAATTTTACTTGATGAAAGTTATTCTGGTGATAGTGTGGCTACAAATAATTGGGCTGTTGGCCGAAATGAAAGAACTAATGAAAGAGGGGATTTTCCATCAGAATTTGTATATGTATTGCCTGCTTTAGTGAAGCCACCAAATAATATATTAGCCTTGTTTTCCCATGATGGAAGTGATCAAGGAAAACGATTATTTATACATGGTCCCAAGAATGGGCCTGAACCAATTGATAAACCCCATACATTGGAAGAATATGCTATTGATCATTTCAGGTAATAATTTTTAATTTATTTATATATAAAAAAGTAAAAAGAAAATATATAATATTTTTAATTCATGTTTATAAAATTTGTTTTAAATTGTTATGTATATTTTCAAATTAATAAAAATAATTTTTTATATTTTATTATTCATGAATTTAAAGATTAATTTAGAAATTTCTCGTAGATCACACAAAATATTAGATATATTCAGTATTTTTTAAATATGTATTTTTATTAGGCTACCACCGAAACGAACCATTCCCCGGACTCTTACTTTATCTTCAGCTAGAAAAAGGGATACTGATCAGTTATGGCGTCATTCTAGAGAACCAATCAAACAACCTTTGTTAAAAAAATTACTAAATAAGGAAGAACTTTGCCAAGAAGCCTGTTTTGCATTTAATGATATCCTTTTAAAACCTTGTGTTTTCTTTTGTCTTAAAACCATTAAAATTTTTAAGTTATATTAATCTTTATTTTATATAAAAAGTGTGCAATAAAATTTTCAGTGTCTTTTATTATTTCAGTCGTTAGATTGAATATTACCTGTTATTAATTTGAATATCATAAACTTGTTTAATAGAATTTGTTGACATCCTTAATTTCATTACCTTTGTTGAAGTATATGGGAGATCTTCCGTCAAGGCGAACGCGAACAGGCAACGAGTTAACTGATCAAATATATGATGGACCATTAAAACATGTAAGCTATTGACTATACAAGATTTATTTTTTCAATTATTTTTTTTCTCTTTTCATATCATTTTACGTATTCTTGTTATAAAAAAAATTAATCCAATTTTCAAAATTAATATTTCTTAGATTATTTATCAAATAGCAAAATTTGTTTCAAACCATATTTTTTCTTTTGCATATATCTGAAATGTTTTCAAATTTTTGTTATATTATTGTACACTTTGTTGTAATTTAGTTTGAAGTTTGTGTAATTTAGATGGAATTACTTCAAATTACTGGTATATATTTTTTTCTTCAACTTCAAATTGTTTCTTTTCAAACATTCATTATAAAGAAAGAATACGTACATGTATGTTTAACACTGTCTGTTTTCTGCAGTAACAATCCACACTTTCTTCATTACATATTTGGCGCACGGTACCAAAGGTTTCGGGTTCGAGTCCCGGCGGTGCCATAGATGTTTGTAGTGGTTTGGAATCCACTTTAAACTGTAGGTCCTGGTCTGTTTAGCCTAACGAGTGCACAAGATGACCGTAGGGCGACAAACCAAACCTTTACATATCAATGGTGTAAACAGTGAAGGTGCCTTCTGTTGAAATACATCAAATAAGGTTGAAATGTACATTGCTTGTTAAATTTAAAGAATGTTGACAAAAGCCAAACTTAAAAAATAAACATATCTACACTTAGCTTTCATGTATATGTTGCAAAATAATTTTTTTATTGCATAGGGAAGTTTGTGTCTCCCATTATCTATGTATATTAAAAATTTTTACTTATAACTTATTTTAGCAAAATCTTGTTTTACGTTTTTTTATTAACTTTCTTACAGGAAATATTAAGGGATGAAATTTACTGTCAAATCATGAAGCAACTCACAGATAATAAAAACAGGTAAGAAGAAATTTTTAGTATTTATAAAACAAAATTAATAAAGGCTTGCTAGAATCTATTTCTCTTTCATGCAAATTGGAAAATTTATGTTTGTGTGTTATGGAACACTTGCTTGTTATTTTAATTTTAGGCTAAGTGAAGAAAGAGGATGGGAGCTTATGTGGTTGGCTACTGGACTCTTTGCACCTAGTCAGATACTGTTGAAAGAATTAACATCATTTTTGAGAACAAGACGGCACCCTATTGCAGTTGATTCTCTTCAACGTTTACAGAAAACTTTAAGGTACATTAATTTTAGCATATTTTCATAAAAACACCTCATTCAAAGTTTCACTCTTATTTTTAATATTTAACCCTAAAGGAAAAAAAAACTGTGTTAGAATTTTTGTTTTGTTTCGACTAATAATTTTACTACTTATTTATTTAAACATTTGTTACAATTCTTTGGACAACTTACATTGAAGGTATCTAGTTTTATGAATTATTTTATATTTTAAAAAAATGAAAAAGACGAAAAAATTCAATTATTTATGTGTTGTAAACATTTAAGTTAGATATTCAAGTGCAATATTTTTTTCTTTAGAACAGGCCAAAGGAAATATCCACCTCATTTAGTTGAAGTAGAAGCAATACAGCATAAAACTACTCAAATATTTCATAAAGTATATTTTCCTGATGATACTGATGAAGTAAATAGTTATTTAATATTTTTTTATGTCAAGGAATATTTTTTTTTTTATAATTTTGTGTTTTATCGAAATTTATATTTATACATTTTTATCTAGGCATTTGAAGTCGACTCAAGTACTAGGGCAAAAGATTTTTGTCAAAATATATCTCAAAGACTGAATTTAAGATCTGCTGAAGGTTTTAGCTTGTTTGTTAAAATTGCTGATAAAGGTTCGTTTTTAATTTTTTTTTTTTTTTTTCTTTCTTTTCTATGTAGTTAATTAAAATTTTTGTTCATGCAGTTATTAGTGTTCCTGAAGGAGATTTCTTTTTCGATTTTGTTCGTCATTTAACAGACTGGATAAGAAAAGCAAGACCTACTCGTGATGGTAAGCTATTTGATTTTTTATATAGCATAAATGTGTATATTGTTTTATTTAATCAATTTATTGGTAGTTTTAAATTAACTTAAAAGTTAGTAACTATGCTAAGATTGAAAATATTTTCAATTGTTTTTATATTTTGTGAAATAATTGGAATCTAATTTTTACGAGGTTCATAACTGCTTAAATTAACAGATATTTATTGTACTTTTTTATAATCAGATTAATGCTTGTCTTGTATGAATGATTGATTGTTAATTACTTTAATATCTTTTGTGAAGTATATTAATTATTTATCTGTTGATAAAGGCTCAATTCCTCAATTTACATATCAAGTTTTCTTTATGAAAAAATTGTGGACAAATACAGTGCCCGGGAAAGATAGAAATGCTGATATCATTTTTCATTACCATCAAGTAAGTATTTTAGTTGATATATGCTGTTTTATTAATGTTTGTTTTTTTAAATTTTATTTAGATAAAACTATTTCAAATTAAAATTTATTTTTATTAGGAACTTCCTAAACTGTTAAGGGGATATCACAAATGTAGCAAAGATGACGCTGCCAGATTAGCTGCTCTTATTTATCGTGTTCGCTACGGTGAAAGTAAAGTAGAACTTCAAAGTATACCGTAAGTGTATCATTAATTTTTCTTTAAGATTTAAATATCTTGATGAACAAACATTAAACTTTAAAATCGTTTAATCATATTTTTTTTATTTAAAAAATTTATTCTAAATGAAAGGTAGATTTATGCTAGAATTTATTTTGAAATAGAATTCTGTTGTATTAAAGCTTAGTGTTTAACAATTTTATACCTGCTGTTTTTGCCTCTTGTAAACTAGAACAGCATGAATATTCCTTGCATTAGTTACTATTATTGTTAACATTTCTTACCTAATAAAAAACAAAGATAATTTTCTAAGTAATTTTGTAAATGTACATTTAATTTTTAATAAAGAACTAGATAGTATTCTGTTTTAGAAAGAAAAACTAAGGTAATTAAGTCAATATTTTCATTCTTTTTAAGTTAAAATTTTATCTAATACGAATATTGAAACAAAACTGACTGCTTTGTGTTTCAGTGTCTTAGTACCTGTTTTATTAGACCTTCCATCATTTATGGCATGTGCTACATCGTTATTTAAGGCTTAAAAATTGTTCTATTTAAATTGTTTTACTATCAAACTTCATTTAGTTGGATGTTAAAATATCCAAAATAATTTTTGAGGATTGATGATGTTGAAATTTGTAAGAAATGCTTCTAACAAAAAAACTTTCAAAATTTAACATTGTTAAATTTTTATTTATTTAATTTTGTTTTACATTGTTATGTATTGAATATATATGAAGTAACATTAAATTTCAACAATTTTGATTTGGTTGACAAACAAAAAGAATGAAATGAAAGGCTTAGTAATATAATTCTTTATATTCACCTGATCTGCATTAACATTGAATCAATACAGTGAACTCTACAATTCATTACATAACAAATGTTTTATTGCATAAATTTATCAATTATTTCAATGAAATATCAATTTTATTTAAACTTATTAGTTTCATTGAGTTTATTATATTTACATGCTTTATTTAAAAACATACTTAGTTTCTATCAATTTATATGTTAGTACAATAATAACAATACTATTATCTAACGTCTTGCATTCATAATTTTAAGATACAACACACTAATGGTCCATGATAAAATACTTTATACTATAAATAGATTGTTATTGATTGCATACTAATATAATGTTCATGAAAAAATTACAATACACTTAATTATAATCTAATTCTGAAAATTTTCTGATATACCAAAGGAAAATATATACTGCACAAAAATTAAAAGTGAATTCCAAGATAGATTACAGTATTAAAAACCATGGAATTGACTTGTTTTTAAATTATTTTTTAATTCTTATTATTTAATAAATTATTTCTTATTATGCAATCTTGCTTATTATTGTTTTGTTAACTAAAATTTTTTGCATATTGTATAATGAATATATATTTAAAAGATCTAGTACATATGATAACATATAGTTTGATCCACGTTTTTATTTAATATTTGTAAACATTGTATGAATTAATGAAGTTTTTAAATATTTGATTTTGAAGTTAATAAATCCAAAAGAAATATTTTTCTTGAAAAAGTAATACAATTATTTTAATGAATAAAGCATGGTAAGGAAATTAACTATATAAAATTTAAATGTTCACAATTTTGCAGCAGAGATCTAAATTTTTTCAATTTAGTATCTGTTTAGCTTATGATTTAACCTATATTTTTTTTTACTGTCACTTAGTTTTGTGATATGAGTAAACTTGTTTAAGCATAATAATTCATTTAAAAAACATTTATCCTGTATAATATATCGTTGCGATATCTTAATAACTTTAAGTTATTAAAACATTAATAGTCTCTTCTAATAATAATTTTTTAACACCTTTTGTGGCATTTAGAAGCCATTTTTTATTTTATAGCTATTTAATACTCTTTAAGATCATGAAAAATGTTTGATGTAAAAGATTTTTGTAGTAAAATTCATTATTTTATTTGCAGAAACATGCTTAGAGAAATGATTCCTGCAGATTTACTTAAAGCTCAAAATGCTAATGACTGGAAGCGAGTAAGACATTTTTTAATGTTTTATTTGAATACCATGTAAATTCTTTTATTTTTTAACTATTTTTTACATAAATGATATTTTCATAAAAAAATTTATGTAATTATACAAACTTTTTAATCTCTGATTTTATGCTTATTTTTAGTTGAATTATATGATTATATAAAATTTGGCAAGTACCATATATTTAAAATAAGCTGAGGGTGCGTTTTTCCTTCAAAAAATTTACTTGAAACCCATAACCCTATCTGAAGCTACCACGTTGTTTCCATTCTGTTGTTTCTTGTGTATGATCTTAGATATCTTAGTTTCTGTGCCATTTTATTTTTTCTGAAAGATGAGTGGGAAGAGACATTCTTATACGACAAATTTCAAGCTACAAGCAATCGCGTGTGCTGAAAGTTCTAACATTACTGCTGTTTGGCATTTCTTCATAAATAAAAAAAAAGTTAATGAATGAAGAAAAAACGTTTTGAATTCGCAGCGATTCCAAAACTTATTTATTGTTCCGTTAACTAGGATGCAAACTTCACCAAAATCAGATTCTTCGTTTTGATGACGAGGCAGCAAACCAGAATATAAACAATTTCGAAAATAAAAATTCATTTAAAAAAACAAACTTCGTTCATTTAAAATTATTTTTTCATAACACGTTTTATTTCTTAAGTTTGTTGAATGATATTTGGCGATTTATCATCGTTTGCTCCAAACAATGATAAATTATAGATAATTCGTATTATAAATATTAGAAAATTCGTATATAAGTAGACCCTCGTAATGTAGCTTTTGAAATTCTAAAAATTCTCAGCTTATAAATGAAAATATATGGTTTGTTTTTCTGTGTTTATCAATTTTATCATTTTATAATTTTTTTAGTCCCTTGTAAGAAAGTCACTGTAACTTTTCTATAACATTATCAATTTTGTAATTTGATGGAAGATAAATTTCCCTTAAACTATCTTTTAATATGAACTTTTTTCATATCACACTTCATGCATATATGACTTGAGTTTCATGTCAAATAAATTAGCTCTTCCATCATTTTACACTGCTGAAAACAGTAGAAGATATTATAATTTCTTCCCAAAGACAAAATTTACATATTTCAATCTGTTTTATTTAATGTTTTCTAAACAAAACAAAAAAAAGTTTGTCTATATGATTATTTCATATCAAACTCATATCTTGTTTTGAGCACTGCATTTACATTTTTTTTTTTTTTTTTTTTTTTAACATACTATTTTATACATTTTATAATTAAATGTAAGGGCTTTGAAATAAGATTTGCAATTGTCCTTTTTAAATACAAGGAATATTCTCCATTTATTATTTCCTGTATGCACTTTAACAATTATATATATGTATATATAATTTTTTTTTTAATCTAGGCAATTGTAGCTGCTTATAACCAAGATGCTGGTATGAGTCCAGAAGAAAGTAAAGTAAATTTCTTAAAAGTAATTTTTAAATGGCCAACGTTTGGTTCAGCATTCTTTGAAGTAAAGGTATGGTTTATCAATCAAAAAATAAATTACTGAATTCAGTTATTGCTATTTATCTTATTCCTTCTAGTGTTTTAATTTTTATTAAAAATGAAAAGCAGGTTGAAAAGTTTTGAAGCCTGATTCAGATATTCATTTATGGCGATTTAATGTAATATTTAAAATGGACAAAAAATCTTGACAAAAAATCTTTCATACTTGTTAAATCAAGGGTGTCCAATCTTTTAGCTTCATTAATCCGTATTTGAAGAAAAACTAATATGTATGAAAGGTAATAAATATACAATATAAGTTATCCACTACAACAAATAAGCAAAAATGTTGTAGCATACTCATGTTTGGCATCTTAATTTTTATTCAATTTTTTTTTTTTTTTTGTATTTTTTCGTTTTAATCAAGGAGAAGGCCAGGAAATTTTAATCACTATACAAGTTTTAGATTTTAAAATTAAAAGGACTCGAATCGATGCTAGAATTATATTATTAATGTATTATTAATTAAAAGCTTATAGACCTATAAGCTTTCTTCTAGTGCAGAAAAACACTTTTCAATTAAGAAATTAGTTCAGTCATAGCTCATGTTCTGTTCCAAGTTGAAGCAAATTAGTTTTCTCATTTGTTTTGTGTTAGAAGCTTTGTTACTAATAAGACTAAAATGCATCTCAAGACAAATGATTTTTTATCAGCTTATCCAAATTAAAATTGTTTATTATGAAAAGCTTGAGCTGATTATAGTGCATTTGTATTTATGTTTGAGCTGCAGATTAAATGAATGGAGTAATAACTGAACCTAATTCTAGAATTTTTTTACCTATGGATATAAATGCATAAGATCTGTGAAGGACAAAAAAATAAAATTACTGTATTCAAAGTTAAAATTAACTCTAAGGAAATCATTGCTAATCTAAGTATATTTTTAGTGTTTAATTAGTTATAAGGGGGAAGTAAATGAACAAAAAGAAAGTGTGCGAGTTAATGATACTATTAGTGGCAAGAATGCAAGAAATTTTCCAATAAGAGAACTTTTATATACTATTATTTAAAAGGAAAACAAGGATAGATATCTTACAACAGCTTTATGTGACTGTTGTAGAAATGCTCATTACCAATGGACTCTACCACTCAATGTTAAAATCCTAACATAAGACCTTTTCACAGCCAAGATATGCCGAGGTCTAGTAAGCATAAAGAAGAGTTTTTAAATTTATTAAATGAGCTTTTATCATAAAATTGCTTTAAAAATAAATGTCTTTCCTGAATTATGTGAAAGCTATATTAAATATTATACTGACTAGAATAACTTTCTACACTTCAGATATTTGACTGGATTGTATTTCTGTACAAAGAAAAGCTTAATTGAAAAAAAATATTTTTTTTACTAGAGTAAAAGATATTTCGTTATATATGGAAAAAATTATATAATTTAATTACTTAAATATTTATATTCTTAATTTTATATTTTTAGCAAACAACTGATCCTAATTTCCCTGAACAATTATTAATTGCAATCAATAAACATGGTGTTAGTTTGATTGACCCATCTTCAAAGGTATGTTAAAACTTCTTGAAAATGTAAAATTAAGTATTGAAACATGCAGTTGCAACAAGATTATTTTAGTTAAGTAAAATGAATTTTATAAAAAACCAAATATTTAGAATTAATACTTATCCGATTATGTTCATTACAAATATTCCAAAAAGCATCATTAGGATAAATAAAGGTTGTTGTAATTAAGCAAATTAATCATTTGTTTTTGCACATGTTGTTTTTCTCTATTATATATATATATTTTAGTAATGCAAAACAATAAAACTTATTTTAATGTTTTAAAAATCGTTCCATAAAATGTGACTTGTAAATTTAAAATGGTTAAGATAATACTCCAAAGAAAATATCATTATGTAATGAGTTGCAATACCAACTTAACATTTCTTGTCATCTATATATAAATGTCTTTTTTTTTCATTCAATATTTTGCAAATGAAAATATGAATTTACTAAATTCATATTTTCATAATGTGTGCAATAATACTTTTAAATGTCTATTTATTTCTAATTAAAATAAATTCTATTTTAGAATAGATTAATATCACTGTTTTCATTCCAATACTATCAGTTACTGTATAATATTTATTCCTCTTTCCTTATTAGGACATCCTAGTCACCCACCCTTTTACACGAATTTCAAATTGGAGCAGCGGCAACACCTACTTCCATATGACTATAGGAAATTTAGTACGAGGAAATAAATTATTATGCGAAACTCCCTTGGTAAGTTGTTCTTTAATAAGCGAGATAAAAAAAATGTGTTTACTTTTCCAAAATGGTTTATTATATTTTGATTATTTTTAGGGATATAAAATGGATGATTTACTGACTTCTTATATAAGCCTTATGCTGAGCAATATGAACAAGCAAAGAACCATTCGTGTAAAGCAGTAACAGTCCGTCCAGATTTTTATCTTTGTGCCAGCTGCTGGCTCAGCATGGTGCTAAAAACTGTCCATGCCAGTTTTGGCTCTTACCTCTGTGCCTATATTTTATATCATCAAAAGAAATGATCTGATATTTCATTGGATGTTATGTTATCCAAATATTGTTGAATATGTGTTGTTTTTATATCATTCCATTCTAACAGTATTTTTTAGAAGTTTTACACATTGTAACTTAATAACATTCCATTTAAAATTGTTCATGTATGATTCGTTAGATTGTACAACAGTATTTTTGTATCTTATATTTTAAGTATGCTGGCTTATTTTAACAATTTAGGAAGTTATTTTATAACTGTCATTTATAGAACCTTTAATACAATATTGAATTAAAGGTAACAACTTCTATCAAATAATTAGTTGCATTTATCCATGTACTTAATCATCAATTGTCCAGTTAATAAATTAAAGCATTTCTATCATTTTAAGTAGATATTTACAATACATTTGGGTTTTAAAATTATGAATTGTTCAACAATGCATTTAAAATTTGACTGTAAATGCCATTTGATATCTTTTATATACATATATATATATAATTTATTCAACATTGTTAAATATACTTATGAAGTTTATTTAGTAATTCTAAACTGTCTTCAAGATTTTAATCTTTTACTTTATTTCATCTGATTTTCATTTGTTATAGTTTGCTTGTTTGTATAATGAATTAAATTTTGAATTCTATTAATTTGTAGAACTTTTTTTTCTGCATTACGTTGTCAATCAATGTACTCTATAAATGTCAGTAATTCACACATCAAAAATTTCTGGAAGGGGAACACAGCCAATGTTGTGCACCTCTATTATTCCTAAAGTCCTTCTCTCTTTTGTATAATGATTCTTCAATACATAGAACATAATGCCCTATCCACTATTAGGATTAAAATAATTAACAAGCACCATATGTATGGGTACATAATCATACTTTATATTGAAGTAAATGCCTGGAAGGGTACTTCAGTTATAAAATCATGTACATGATTTTGGATCTAATTTAATGGACTATAAGCATACGAGTGTCACTCTGAAATTTTTGAGATACGGCTAATTGGTACAAGTTTAACTCACCAAATTTTAAGAGTGTTCAAAGTAGTCCCCTCCAACATCAATGCACTTTTGCAAAGATTAAATGCTTCATGCCATCAAATTCTTGGAATTGATGAAAAATATGCTTTTATAGCCTCATCTTCGGAATAAAAACGTCGACCACGTAAATTTAAGGAGTTTAAAAAAAAAGCCAAAAGTCGCACAAAGCAAGATCAGGGGAATAGGGTGGATGTCCTATCACTTTGATGTGTTTTTGTTTAAGAAATTCGACTGCCGATCTTGCCGTATGAGAAGATGCACGAGTCCCCTTACATTCACTTCTTGAAGACATTTAGTGGTGTACCAGTTAGCTGTGATTGTCTTCTGTCCCTCCAGCTTGATGGCTTAGACCAGTCCCGTACTTCTGAAGAAAACGGCATACATAACTTTTTTCATTGCTCGTTGTCTTTTCACCATTGTTGTTTTGGGGTTATCTTCAAAGACCCATACTTTACTTTCTTGTGTTGGAACGTAAAAAAACAGTATAAGTTTCATCACCAATTATGATTTTAGAAATAAGGCAGTATCCACCATCATTAAGTACTTTTATAGTTTCTTTGCAGATTCTGACACGTTCCGTTTTTTAGTGTTCTGTTAGTTTGTCGTTGGGTCCCCCATAATTTAATATTTTCATATGCAGTTCTTCATGAATAATTCTATGTATAGCTGCGGATCCAATGTTAAGTTTCTTCTGTATCATTTGGTAAGTGCAACGATTATCATCGAATAACATTTTTCGTATGGCTGACACATTTTCTTGAACTACAGCTGATGAAGGTCTTCCTATGTGTACTTGATCCAGTAGAGAACTTCAATCTCTACGAAATTCTGTAAACCATCTAAATACAGTAGACGAGATGGAGCTTCGTCTCCATATGCTAGTTGTAGACGTTGAAGGCATTCTTCTTGACTTTAAAATTATAGAAAACATAGCACATTAATGCTCTCACATCAGTTCCATTTTCCTTTCTTCCAAAATCTATTCTACGACAGCTAAATTGCAATTGTTGTCACAAATTATAGCCTGTGGCCATAAAAGAGTTCAAATTTAACGAATTTTTTTTTTTTCCTGCGTTTGTCGTCTGCCATTGTCTCAAAAATTTCAGAATTACCCTCGTATCTAATTAAAAAAATATTCATGCTATGCCGTGAATATGATTAGTGTATAAGCCATCAGAAATCTACACCACATAATTTCAATACAATTGTCATTCAGAATAAAACACAGTTCAGTACCCATTAAATAAGATTTTCACAGCTAAGAAATTTTAAGCAAATTTGTCAAGATAGGTGAATGGGGTTATTTATAATTTAATTAAGATAAAGTTTGTCATTTTTAAGTGTATATAATCTGACCTGACAATCGAAAAAATATTTTGATTTTGGAAATGAAACTTTTCTTAAATGTTAAATTTCTAAATTATTTATTTGCTTTAACATGAAGTAATCGTTTTTAATAGCAAAATATATATTAGAACATTTTTTTTTCTTCTCTCCAAGTATTGATTTGAATCTTAATGGGAAATTAAGATTTTAAGCATAGTTTCCTTATATTACTGAACAACCAACTAGGATAATGAATATAAGGAAGGTAAAAAGTTGTCTAAATAACTGTCATAAGACTAGAAAAAAGTTTTGAGCTAGATTTCATTTTAATCTTGCTTTGCTTAAAACTTTTATGAGAAAATAGCAGTGGAGGATTGGACAAATCAAACTTTCAAGTATGCTTAATTTTTTTGTTAACTTTAAAATGTTTGCTTCAATCTGCTGCATTCCAACTAAAATAAAGAAGTATGTAACTCAGGATTTATAATACTTGCCGTAAAACATAGAAAGGAAAGTGCAAGAAAAATGTTTAGGTAGTATTCAGATGTACATCAACTTAGTTGTAGCATCATAAATTAGTAGTATAGCTAAATTTATTCAAGATGGTGTTAAAGTAACAAGCCATGCATCACAGGCAAATGAGGTACATTTAGGAAAACAACATTGATATCTTGTAACTGAAGATTTACAAAGCCTTTTAAAGTTATTAATCAAATATTCTTGGAAAAATATGGAATGGTACATATGTGGCAGAATGTCAATGCTTCTATAATGATCACCAGATATTATTTTTAATAGTTATGTTCAATAATGGAAAATTGTTTTAAAATATTTAAGTTTTTAAAGCCTGACTTATGCTTTTTAGACTAAAGCTATAGTGTATATTATATATAGATATATAATATGTGTGTGTTAATTTTTATTTCATTCTAAATTACATACTTTTTAACTAAATGTAATATACCAATTACATTCTGAAAAGATTCAAAAGAACTTACATTAGATTTTTGATGAGAAATTCATAGCAATTGCTTTATTAGGAATTTTATATATTTAACAAAAAAAAAAATGTGTTGGACTGCACACACACAAATGAAGAAATGATTATACTGTCCTAAAAAAAAAAAAAAAAAATAAGCATTTAATATTATGAAAAGATTGCATACTTCATAAAACAAATATTATCATGCATGAGTGTATTTAAACAAAACAAAATCTGCAGTATGCTACATTCTCAAACTTTTGACAAGCATGCTAAAATCTCTTTAAATCACGTTTTCTAGAGATAATTTGAAAAGATTCTTCACCTTAAACTATTCTGAATAAAATTACATTTAAATGTTCTTTAATATTCATCCGTTTTTTTAAAATCATTCTAACTGATGATTTAATAATAATAATTAACATTAAATTAAATTGAATTTAGACCTTTCTAAGACAAATTAGTAGTTTTAGAGTGAAGCCATGATATCACAAAAGTTTTGCTTTAACATGCGATTGTTTTAGAGTAGAACCAAGGAAAAAACATTATTTTGAATGCTTCAAGATGGGAATAATTACTCAAATAATAGTAGTATTTTAAAAGAAAAACAGAATAATGCTACATGTTAGTACTTCATCCTTTGTAATAGCAATAAACTTCAAATATCTCTAATTTTTCCTTGCCATATGTCAAGTCTTAATACCAAAGCTTTGTTAAGTAATTAAGTAAATCTTATTTTTTAGTAAATCAAATCTAAAATTACTTCTGGTTATAGGTTCTTGCTAGATGTGCCGTGGTAAATGAAGTAAAGTTTTAAAGGAATGCTAGTTTGTCAGCAATGTAGCATTAAGCCCAACTCAATAAGAAAAGTCGAAAATCATTTTTAAAGAAATCTATAAAGGGAATCGTATGATTGTAGTGGACTAGATATTTAAGTATTTATTTAAAAGATACTTCCTTAAAGAGTAAAGCCGTTAGGAAAGTTCTAAATGTAATTTCAAATGAAACCATAAAGTGAAGAAACTGATTGGCCGATGTGGATTTAGATTGGTTTATCGCTCTACAGTCATTTTGTGCACAGTTTAGGCTAATTAGACCGGGACCTACAGTTTAACGTGGATTCCGAACCACTAACAAACATTCATGTCACCACCAGGATTCGAACATGAAACCTTTGGTACCAACGGCCAGAACACTAGCCAAGTGGCCATCAGGCCACTGTGGAACACTAAGAATTAAATTTAATATAAATTACTATGCTGATGCCTTAGAAGTTGAAGGAAAGAGTCAAACCAGATCAGCCACCTAATGAAGCCATCAAGTTATTATCTACTATACATGTTATGAAAAGGCAAACACATATGCCATAATAGTTCTACAAATTCCATGATGGAGGAAAGCATGCCAAAATATCGTATTTGATAATTTTATAGAGGTACGGCAAAAACTTCATAAACTTTATGAAGCTACCTCAAATAAACTAAAACTGAAAAACGTGCAAATTGCATTAAAGTGGAAAATGCATGACAGACAACATGGCAGTTCACCTACCAAAATTTAAAAAAATCTTTGGAATTAATCAAATGGGGGTCTTCATAGAGTGCAATAAATTGAATCATCTTAAATGTTGCTAATCTAAGATTTTAGATGCACTAACTCAAGAGTACTGTTCTATCAAGTTAGTTGGTTTCTTCTAAATAAAGATAAAAAACATTTAATGAATTGACAACTCAATTATGTTCTCAAGAAAAAGAAAATAAATGAAAAATTAAAAGGCAATGCCCATAACTAAGAAGCTTTAAAAGAAACCCAGTTTTCAGAAGTAAGAAGCAATTTGGAAAGTAGAAAAAGAAATCCCAAGGAAAAAGTGTATTAACAGCAAATATGTCCTTATTATATGCAAATATGTTCTAGATGAAAAAAGCACTTTCATCTGTTATAAGTGGTTTGTTGATAATGATGCATCAAATTATAAACAATAACTTCACAATTTTAATATTTAGAAACACCACTTGAAATTACTACTCCAAATGGTAAAATAATAATAATAAACTGTATATAAAAGAACACTAAGAATAATGGCAAAAATAAAAACAGATCATTTAAGCAATTGCAAGAAATTTGATTTGTCCCAGGAATCAGATAACACAAGATAGGAACAAGAACAAATTCGAATTACTCTAGAAGAATGTTGATTTTAAATAAACAGCAAGCTTGTACAAGAAGTACAAGTGGTAGCCTAAATAAAGTTCATATAAAAGTATTTATTCCTTTTAATACAATAAAAGGAAATATTACTACTACAAATGATTCTATTCTACAGTTACATCATGAGTGCTGCGGTCATCAGGAACAACATCATATAGGGAATATTCTAGGACTTGAATTTTAAAGTTAGAGTAGATAATCAAATCTGCAAAATATGTATTTACGGTAAAGCATATCACTGAAAATTCGATAATAGACAACACTCAAATCTCAGCAGATGTATGAAGACCATTTGATGAATAGTTTAGAAGGTATTGTTACTTTGTACTCCTTAAAGATCATTTTACAAAATTTAGATATGTAATTTTTCATCAAAAGTTGCACAAGCTATTGAAAATATGTTAGTGCCTGCTAGAAATTTAGGACACATCATCAAAGGAAATCTTAAATGATAATGGAGGATAAAGAAAATGTTACCAATATCAAGTAGAAGAGTGGAATTATTTAGACAACTGCCCAATATATCTCATGACAGAATGCTGAGACAGAGATGGAATTTTTCCCTTTTGAATTAAACAGCCAATAAATAATCAGTTCACTTAATGGTATCATTATTATTATTTTGTATTCTGTAATAGTCTACCTCTTGTAAGTAAATTCATTTAATAGCCTTATTTTTCATTTAGGAAATGTCGATTATATAAAAGATGTTTTTTTAACACGAGGTTTCATTTTAAATTATATATTTTTTTTCATGTGTCAAATTTGCAGCCATCATTCTTTGACATTCAAATAGTAAAGACTATGTGGTTAACAAAAATGGAAAAACAAATTGAAATAGTGAAAATTCACTACAAAAATGGCGAAAATTTCATAGAGATAGTTTGCAGTGTTACAGAAGACCCTCATTTGTAAATTCAAAAAGGTTTACAGCAATTGGGTGTATCCACAGCCAGTTTGCACTATATTTTGCACAAAGATCTTGGTCTAAAGCCTTATAAAAACCATTTGACACAATAATTGAAGCCAGCAGACCATGGACAATTCTGGACGTTCGTTGATTGGTTGCACAATTTAACACCCTTAGATTCTTAGGGCTATCTTAAATATAAAGTCTACCCTAATGCTCCAGCAGAGATTGCTTTCAAAGACAATATCAGAGCGGAAATTTGTAATATAACAATAATTGTTCAAAAGTGTGATGGAAGTTTTTCTCAAAAGAATAACTATTTATAAGATTAACCAAGGCGACCAAAATTCTAGCAGATATTGTATTCCATTATTAATCTCACAGTTTGTACTTTGGATTGAAATAAAAATATTGTAACATTTCCCAGTAAAAATTAAAATGAAACTACTTGTTGAAACACCCTTTATATAATGTTAACATGTATAAATATAAGATTTCATTAATGTAGTTTTTTAAATTTAAATAAAAAATAATTATTATTTAAGTTAAAAAATTTTAATTTATAATCTGGACAATGTAGCAGAAAATCACTGAGTGGCAGATGCATAGTGTCTACAAATTAAAATCGCCATCCATATGAATTCAGAATAGACTTTTTTTTTTAATGGGACATAATAGCTTTCATCAATTTTTAAAATTTAAATGTTTTTAAGCATTTCAAAGAGCTAAAACTTATATTAGCAACTTTTAAATTAGTAGTCTAGTTTTCAAAGCAACAAGTTTGCTACATCACAATATAACAAAAAAAGTTTAAGGAATTTTTAAAACGTGAGTAGATATTATGAAGTGCAATATCCACTGAAAAATAATAGTTCATAACTGACAGAAGTGGTAACAAAATTATTAGGAGATAATGGTTTCATTATTCGAAGGAAGGGCAAGTTAATCCAGTTACATTTCTATGAATCTTATCAGAAAACCTAAAGTACGGACAATTTCTGAGATCACAAATTAGATAAAGTATCATATTTGTGAAATACAGCACAATAAAATGCAAGACAAAAGCTGGTGTCATCAGAAAAGGATACCTCCATTAAAGAAAAGTTTTATAACTAATAGGGTCAAATAAATAAAAGCAGTAAGCAAGTGACAAAAAGGTTTTAAAAAGATTAATCTCTACAATGGCATTGACTATTTTGAAAAGTCCTAAAGAAAAGCAAATCCTATTAATGTAAGAAAGATTTTTTTCAACCCTTTCTCTGTCAATAAAAAAAAAAAAAGAAATAACTGGTGATCCTAAATTCAAAGAATAAAACAAATCAATTCTAATTTTTGTCAAGCTAGCTAAAAGTTCATAGAAAACTAAAAGTGCTATGAAAGCTTTCAATAAAATATAGGTATATAGTGCAGAAAAAAAGTTACAATTTATCTTATGTACCGTCTTAAATGGAACTGAAATTAATTTTAATAAAAAGACAATCTCAAATCAGTCAAAATCATACATAAAAGACATGAAGAAACAGCATTATTCCCAGGACCCTTTTAAGAATACCATTAAATTCCAGATTCTTACAAACAATCTATAATAAAAGTAATGTTAAAACCAGAAATATACGTAATTTTGTTTGCATAAAGTTATATGATTTAATGAAGTTTGTGTACAATTTCAAACTAATAGAAATTAAAGATAATCAACTGATATCAGATAATAGATACATTATTAAAAACTCATTTTTTTAGGTCAAAGAGGATTTAAAAAGTAATATCAATTTTCTAACTCAACATATGCATTGAAAAACTTACAAGGAGATGAAATCTCTTCCCCTGCAGAAGATTGACCTGATATTTCCTTTTCAATACTTGTGGCCTTTTCAAACTCACTACCTGTATCCTTTTTACGCTCTGGAATGTGTTTATGCAAGTAAAGCAAATTGTTGCAACGGATTAAAAGTTGATCCATAATGCCAAATGAGTTTCCTTCAATATCTTCTATAACATTCTCAAGCTGTATAAATATAAAATTATAGAAGTATGAATCATAATTACATGACATATTTGCATAAAATATTAATTTATAACAATGTTATGAAGATAAATATATAAACATATAATGTATAAAATACAAAAAAGCATTTATTAATATGTAAATATAAATGATCTGCACAATTTAGCTGTAAAAATTTCACAAAATTTAAGAGGCTTTATTAGTCTTAAGTAAAAACATAACCTAACAAGTACAAATTTGTAGAGATAAATCAGGCAAAATTATTTATATTAAGTAGCAATAAAAATATAATGTATGATAAAATTGAGTTCGGATTTTTATCTTAAAAATTATTAATAAATATACACAGATCGAATTATGTCCCATTTCATTTAAATGGAATGGTATACTTTAAATGGATTTAAAAAATTCAATGCTAAATTTAATTGTATATTTTATTTGTGCATGTTTTAAAAACCAGTATGTGCAATAGCTTCTTTGCTTAAAAAAAAAAAAAAAAAAATTTGAAAGCAACAATGAAATGAAACTTGACACAGAATTCTAAAAATTATATGGAATCCAGATTGAATTTTTATAAATTACTATTATATATCAACACAAAATCTTATTTTTATAGCGCATATTTATATAAACTACTGATATATTTATTTAAACTACTGACTGACAATACCTTATGTTTTTCCAAGGAATAATTAACAATCACATTTATCAGCAAGTGCCCATTTCCATAAAATGGATAATTCGTAAACTTTCCAAGAGAAAAAAATTCAACAGTTTACAGTAGAGTTGAAATTAATTTTTTTTTGTCATATTTTCTCTACAATATGGAAATAGTTATCTTCACCCCTAAAAAACTGATGTATTAAAACCTTGATCCATCATTTTTTATAGGAACATTTAAAAGAAATTATGTATATAAGACAACAATGGTTACAGTTAATGAGAATTTCAATGATTAAAAGTTATTTACCTATGACATACATATTGATACAGTTGTAGCTAAATACAACAAAATATAAAATATTTAATGAATTTTATTTGCCAAGATATAGTCATCTTGGAAATTTATTTTTATATATCTATCCACTTATTTAAAATACTGAGTAATTTCAGATTTGTTAAAAACTGGTAACAAATTTTTAATTAAAAAAAAAATTTTAAGTTAATTTCAATGACATAAATAAAATTCACAGTTTCAAAGGCTTTAAGTACCAATGCAAAAGTTAAAACATCAGGGCCACCTTTTTTCTTAATTGTAGTAATCATTTTGCTTTCTCCTATTATAAGGGAGAAAATTCAGATAGTTTCCACTGGCAATTTTACTGTTGGTGAAGTAAACTTGAAAATTATGTCTTTTTGTATTTATAATAAAAAGGTAAATGTTTTCCCAAATTAAGATCAGAACACCACAATGAAAATTTACATTTTGATAAATTTTAATGTATTTCAAATATATATATCATACAGAGTTAAGAATATTTTTTTACTTTAACATTATATTAGCATCTATTAAATCTAATGCCAAGATAAAAGATAATAGCCACCTGAAGATTCATGTATGCATCAGCAGCCTTAAGCTTCCCTCTGTACTCAACACCCCATTTGAGAACCACTCTAACATCCTGACCAACTAATGAAGCTATAAATGGCCTGGGATTTATAATATTCTAAAAAAAAAAAAATATATATATATATATATATACAAAAATTACCAACAGCTTTAACACCACATCATTAATTATATTTTCAAAGCAAGTTTGTATTACATACTTTACTAAAAACCAGTTGCAATAAAATTTTAGCAAAAAAATAATAATTTAGTATGTTTTACTAATGAGATAGTTTCATGCAAATCCTATAAACTGAAACATACTTTTTTCCCAAAAAATAAGGGAAAAAATTAGATTAATGATAAAAAAAAAGCATATGTTAACATCTAATATTATAAATAAAATACTAAATATTTTATTAATCATAATGTGTTCCAGAAATATTGATAAGTAAAAAATAAAAAATAAATAACAATTTAAAATTTGTTTCCCATAAAAAAAAAAGAAGCTTTTTATCACACTTTAGAGAAATATAAAACCATTTCACTTAAAATAATCATGTTAATATTTTTAGCTTGCATAAATATAACATTCTAAAATTTCCAGTGCTTGATGAAACATAGTTTTTGATTGTTATGCAATTTTGTATTATCAATTAATACAAATTTTTAAAGGCAACAGAATGAATTCAAAATTTGAATTTTGAAAAAAAGCACAGTTTCTAGCATTAATAATATAATTTTTTAAAAGATAGAATAGTATAATTTCTTTCAAAAATGGAAATTAAAAAAAAAAAAAAAAAAAAAAAAAAAAAAGTTTTGTAAAAGGCTGATTTCTTAAAACCAATTCAAATTTTATTTTCAACTGCTAAACATTTAATAATACCTCATGAGAACTTTAAAAAAAAAAAAAAATGAACCATTATAAAAAAAAAAAAAAAAAAAAACTATACATTTATATAAATATATCTATAATTGTGTTGCTATTAATAATCATAATGTGCAAAGAACTCCACGTTAAAAGTAAAATATACATACTATAGTATTTTAGCATTTCTTTTAAATTTAACTACATCAAAAATGAACATCTACACAAATATTTTTTTAAAAATGAAAATTCAAAGAACCCATTTATGTCAAGATACCAATATATACCCATTTTGTCTGAATTTTTAAATCAAGATATTTTTTAACTTCTTCTAAAAAAAAAAAAAAAAAAAAAAAAAAAATTAATAAAAAATAAAAAAAATCCAAAATGAAAGTAAAAAAAAAAATGTTTTTAATATATATATATAATCCACAAAATTACATTGCTATTAATCTAACTCCAATAATCATACTTTATCCTCGCTTTATTTTCAACATAAAGTATATTAATCTTACAAAAAGTATAAGAAATGAATTAGATTGTAATCTTATATGTATGGAAGGGAAATTTAAAAATAGCAAAAGCATCTCTTAGAGAAGTTTCACACATTGCTAGAAACATATGACAAGCAATATGTGAAACAAGTTATATGCCAAACTATATTCTTGTAACTTAAAGAGATTTATTTAAAGAAACTAACTAACATGCAGCATAAAAATTATTTCATCACAATTATGTTACCTATGCAGATGCTAAATCATCCTGGACAATATAAATTAGTACCTTACGAGAGTTACATGAAAGCAAACTGTAAATTATATTCTGATCCATATATTTGGAAAGAGATACTTTTAATTCTCAATTTTATGTTATCTGAAAATGTGAAATAAATTCGCACCTCAACTGATGTAAATTTTCATTTAGATTTAAAAGAGAAAGAATTCCAACACATTCTTATAAACATACTTTGTTGAATATTACATTTATCATACTAGACTAATGTGAAAGAAATTCTACTACCAGGTCAGAATGATGTCAGAATACCTGATAATTCATAAGAATTACCTTTTATAGTTTAAATAAAATTATGAGGTATATTCTTTTAATTTAAAATAAAATTTGTTAATGTTTAAAATGATAAAATAAGGGTATTGAAATCAAAACCACCAACAATGTTAAATAGCATGTAAATAATAAGAATTTCGAAAATGGCAAGAAAAATTAACCTAACAATTATCAAACAATAAAAGTAAAAAAAATAATAGTAAAAGACTTAAATTTTATAATACCATTGCACACAATTCTTGAGTAAAAATTAGTTTTACGGTATGAATGAATTTAAAGACAAACAACAATATCAATAAAATGTTGCAGTAATAGTAGACCAGATAATTAACATAATTTGTTGAATCAACATTGTTTCAATATTGATTCAATTGATTCAATTTTTTTAATGGAACATTTTAGCCCCACTTGGGGCGCCATCTCCAGAAGAACAGAATTTCAAGCTAGATAATAGAAAATTGCCTTAGAGTAAATTAAAATAATGAAAGGAAAAATAAAAAAATCATGAAAAATTAAAAAAACAAAAGGTTAAAAAGTTAAAGATCTTGTATTTTTATCATCAGGATCGATCAACTTCAATTTGTTTTTGTTTTTTTTGCAATTTTATTTAAAGTGAGGTTGTTTAAGAATTTAATAGAAAGCTTTTTCATAAATTGTTGTAGGGTAGGAAACTTAAGAGCATCATAAATTCCTCTACTGCGTATGATCCACCTTACATTCAAGCTTTGACACACAATTGGATTTTGTTGCGTGTGCTTTAAGAGAATCCGTATGGTAATTAGATGCATAACCCCAGATTGGACACGCTTATATGTCGGAGTATGAATGTTGAAATAAGAAGTTTGTTTGTTTCGCTTATCTATAATAACTTGCTTCTCTATTTTGGTTTATCTTAATTTCTTTTATTTAATCATTAATATATATATATTAAAATAAATGGGCATTAAGTTTTTCTTGATTTCTCTGAAAATGCAAACCACCATAAGTTACCCAATGTATTCATGATGGGCATAAAAGTCGCTTCGCGACCTAGGATCGCCATATAAACTATAACTTATTTTGTTCATCTTCGAGTATTTGTTAATAAGAGGGAAGAGCTTTCCCATGTTGTTTCTGAACTTTTATTTCATATGTTAAAAATGTGATTTTCAGGAGACGTGATCCAGAATAACGCCCAAATATTTTAGATTATTTTTTAAGAAGGTATTCGGTTTCTTGATTTTATTTCCTTCGGAAAAATAGACTACTTCCGTTTTTGAGATGCTTGTGGCAATATCGATTGAAGGCAAGAGCCAGGAATTTTGAATATATGCTCTCAGCAAGGATATCTATCATCAGCAAATAGGGTGAAAGAATTTTAATTTAATTAGGGATGTCATAGATGAAGAGGGAGAACAGATGAGAATTTCTACTACTTTGAGGGGCAACTGCTTGTATGAATCTTGTTAAAAAAAACTTTTGGTGATTTTTACCAAAAATGGCACTCAGTCTAGTAGGGTTGGTTGATTTTAGTCAAAGAAGCTTAAGCCTGATCATTTTGTAGATTGATGCTTCAATAATAAAAAAGGCTTTATTATATAGATTGCGGCAACTAATAGGAAATCAATATTGCCAGAAGAGGAGCATTCTTGCTTTTTTGGAAATCAGAAGATGGCATAAAAATCATTCGCAATGTGAAAGGAATTTTACTAACCAAATCGGGTGAAATACCAGCTCGGGTTTTCCGTTTCTATTTGGATTTGGCGCGAATAAAAGGCCTTGCACAATGACGCTTCCAAAGCAGATTCTCACTTGATTTTAAAAACATAGATTAACTACTTTTATTGTCGTTGTTATTTGCTATTGACAGTTTTGTTTAGAATTTACAGCTTTATTTCCTAATAAGTAAATTATATAACACAAAAGAATTACTTAATAAATAGTAATATTTCCTGCAAGCGAATATATTTCAACGTTATCCGATTTTGATTAAATATTTACATGCAAAACTTCGGCTACTTTAAATTAAGAAAAATTAATTACAAATTTAGAATCAGATGCTAAGATTTTAATGTTTATAAGGAACTATAGAAGTCTTAAGAGAAACATTTCTGATCATGTTTATTACAGCATTATTTTGCCATTCGTGGAAATAAGGTATTCACAAATAAATTAGCCATCGGTTGTTTCAATTTTGTAAAAATTTAAATCATATATTCACTAATTTTTTTAAGAGATAAATTCTATTTCAGAATTCAGTAAATATATTACATTCATTTAAATATTTAAACGTATGTAAAAAAGAAAAAAAATTACAGTTTTTTTTTTTTTTTTTTTTTTTTTTCAAGCAGTTACACAATGATACTTTTATAAAAGTCTGTTTCAAATGTTGAAGGTATAATTCATTCTAGTAATGTAATATACTGTTATAATGTTAAAAATAAATGAATTAATCATCAAAAACTACTTTAAATAAATTTCATTTAATTTTTTCAATGAAAAACTTATTAGAATTTATATATTTTTTTGTAATACACCTGAATAGAATAACGAAATTATTGAAGAAAAAAATTGGATTTCTGAGTTTTAATTGTTTGAAAGTTATAATCTTTCGTTTTGTTTATAAATATTTTTCATGTTATCATTTAAAACTGCTAATTTTTTTAAATTCATGATTATATGAAAAATTATCCAAATTAATAATAGAAGATTGTGTGGAATTATCTACCTTGTAATTATAACGAAAATAAATGAAATATATAAATCACAAATTTTTATAGAAATGTAAATTCTATGTTAATTGCATTAACTCTAATGTGGAGATTTAAACACACACACACACTTGTAAAATAAATTTGTAATAAGAGATGGAACACAATTCTCCTTAGTGGCTTCAGTTTATTTTTCTAAATTATGAGTAAAAAATTCTTAACTGATATGTACTTTCTCAGATATTAAAAATACATTTTTGAATTTTATGTTTTATTGTTCAGCAACCTTATTAATTTATTAACAAAAATATCCCTCAAATGAAGGATTTCATTCCATGAAATAAATTAATAAATCGCATTACCATCTTGATATATGCATAATTATTTTAAACATTAAAAGTTTGTGAATTGAAATAGTACAGCTACATGACTATAAACCAAGTGCAATGAATTTAAATATAATTCTATTTGTAAATAAAGGAAAATTTTCAATGAAAATTTTTCACTGCTTTATTTTTATATGTAAAAATAATACACTTAGCTCCATAAAACTGTTCTTTGTCTTTTTCTAATGCAGACACTTTCTGAAAAAAAAAGGCATCTGCTTATTTACAGAAAATAAGTTTTTCTATTCACCATTTATAAATTTCATAAATGAAGTATCATTTGCTTTTCTACTTAACTTAGCAGCAGATTAAGAATATGAAAGCTATGTTGCAAAAGTGTAATTAATAAAAGTGAAAATAAAGAGTATACACTGGTGTGCAATAAGAGTGGGGTGATTTTCTTTCCTGCATAACTCCACAAGTAATCATCTGGAAAACATAAAAATTAAAATACATAGACAGTATTTGTACTTGCAGGATAAAGAAAGTTACCCAAAACAAAAATGAGAAGGAAGCATAAAATATTAAATCAAACAAAAAAAAATGCCTTATCAAATGAGTAGTTGTGCAAATGCTTGTCTTCCCATGTGGGAAAACAAATAGATATCCCCGAGTAACAATTTCCTTAACGACAATGGTTACTTGCCACAGTCTCTCTATACTCAACCCCAGATTATTCAATAGTTGTTCGTGTAAAAGTATCTATTCTTCAATGAGCACCTGTTTCAATTGTTATTGGATATAATCTTGTCAAAAGGCGTCACCCCAAGCCTCCCACACATGTTCAGGGGTATTTAAAACAGGGGGATACGAAGACCAATCCATTATAGTGTTTTCTTCCCATCTCTTTCGAGGAACTCCTTAATAGCATGAATCCGATATGCCCTGATGTTATCGTGTATAAAAACGTGCAACAAACAAACAGGGGGAGAATCACTTTCTGATAATAGCAATTTCCTGTTACAGTATCTCCATCGGCAAACTGGAGTTCAGTCCATCATAATGCTTTCACAGACGAGCACACTATGATCATTTTAACTGTTTCTTCTGCTGATTTTAATGGAGAACTATATCCCTACCTCTCTCCATATCAACTGGCGTTTAGAGTCACTTGCGACATCAAAACGATTTTCAGATGTTAAGAAGAAGCCACTCCATTGATGAAATTTTTTTTCTTTTTTTTGCACCAGCTTAAACGGTACCACCAATGGGATCCATCGTTCAGAACGATGGACGATTAGAACACCACAGTAAATCGTGCCATTTGTCGTCCCGCTGTCATATGCAGCTGTTGAGTGATGTTGGCTGCTGGCTGATATGGTATAGATCTTTTTTCACTAGTGAGAGAATATATCAATCATCCACAGACATTATTTTTCCTTGTCGTCTTTTCGAAACTCTTGAGCTGCACTTGTCATACTTACGCCTTTCTCCAAGTTTGCCTATCATTCTATCATGGGTATGTCCTCCAGAATGTTTCTTCTGGTCATATTGCACTGACGAAATCAGTTGATCAATAAAATATTTTTAATAGCGCCTTTCGTCTTTTTAGCTGTAGTCTTGCATTGCGCGAACTGATTGCACACGATTTGCGTGCTTCAAGTTAGTCGTGACGTTTTGCTCTTGATATTTGCATACAAATCATCTTTCTACTGAATTGAGGGGGCATTGTATTGATTACAACTGGAGCTTTCTTACAATGTCATGGTTGTCAGCCTAAAATTAAAACTATTCCTTAAATTTGGCATACCAGCCTTTATTATATTCTACAAACATTTCTTTTATTAGTACGTTGTTTCTTATCCCACTTGGGTGACAGCAACATCTAGATCAAATACTTGAACCAGTGTGTTTTCATGGAAGGGGGAGGGGGAGTTTCTATGAGATGGAGCGTCCGTAGGTAGAAGTCTGATTTGGCTCCGTGACGCTGAAGAAGAAGGGTAGTGCCTCCCAGGAGTACTTTTAGGGGGAACTGCGCACATTTGCGTATTGTATGAGAGGAAATTCGAAAAACTCCCACCTGGTAGTCCGACTAACGCGGCAAGATGCTGGACATTACAAACGCCATCGAGTCTCCTCGTTTCTTGAAACAGTGTCTACAACAAAGCCGCCAGAGGATTGATCCTCCGCCCTAATGCTCTCCAATGCGCGTTGCCACTGAGCCACGAGTCTGGTACTTCCATTGTAAATTCTTATGTTATTTTCCTCTGATTTTCTCTCGGAATGGGGGGTGTTTTGTAGCTTTGTTTTTAGTCTTCATTATTTGCAAATGGTAGTTCATATACTTTTACCTTTTTGTATTTAGCATTCATTTTTATATACTTTTAGTTGTTTTTAACTTAACCTTTTTAACAATTCTGAGCAGATGAATAAAGTAAAAATATGGACACCATACTGGACAGCAAACTCCTACTCCTAACGCGGAGACAGAAAGGGAACACCATTAACGAGATCTAATTTGAGTAGATTTAACGTTGAGATTTATTCTCACCTTATTAATTGCTTTATCTCGATGCATCCAATTCGAGATTTGGCTGAAGTGATAATGATAATAATAATAAATATTTTCAGGACACAGGCTTAAACTATAATAGAGTGTCAAAAATAACTCGGTTGAGTTAACTAATGAAGGAAACAATTTACTATGGGACTTGATGGCCGGGTGACTAGCTCTCTGGCACTCAGTACCACAGGGTTCAAATCCCGACGGTGCCATAAATGTTTGTAGTGGTTCGGAATACACTTTAAGCCCGTAGGTCCTGATCTAATATGACTGTAGAGCGTTGAACGTAGGGCTGACAACCCTACCCCGTAACAAGTCAGCGTTACGGAGCCAATTCAGACTTCTACCTGCGGGTGCTCCATCACAACAGAGCCTCCTCCCTTTCCCTCCTTCCATGAGACCACATGGGTTCTTGGATTTGATCTGGATGTTGCTGTCTACCAAGTGGGATAAGAAATAAAAACAATTTACTATAAACTGGATGTTACAAAAAAATGTAAATTTGCCATTTCTAGAATAAATCCAAATGTATAATTGACTCTTTATTATAATTGATAAAAAATTATAATTTTGTTGTAACTTAATTTGTATAATGTTTCCAAAGGACCATTTCTCAAAAAAAATTTTAAAAATCAATAAATGGGATTCAAATTAATTTTCTCGTGGAAGGTGAGACATCAATGGCTTAACGTCCACAACTGCTTCCTGAGCCAAGATCCAAGACTGAGAATTAATAGCTAAAAATTCTTCTGTTTTGCATCGGTGGGTTTACGTATTCCACTTACACATGCCACAAACAATCCACCGACGCCCAGTGAGGCAAAATACCCTGATTTATTGCAAAAAATCAACTTTTGTATGCCTTGAAGATTTTTTTGGGAAGAGTTTGAAAATAAGAAATTCAAATTTAGTAGTTTCAAAGCTTTTAGAACAGTTTGTTGTTAATTTAACATTATATTAGGTTTTTCGGTAAAATTCCAAAATATTATGATTGTATGAGGTATATTTTCCTTAAGTGTACATTTTTAACAATAAGCAATAGTAAAAACATGCTTATTTTAAATTAAATAATACAAAAATATAATATTAACGAGCATGTATATTCATCATCATCATCATCGCAACAGCCCCATAGTGGGCCAAGGCAGTTTACTGCATACCTGCCTACTGGCAGATTTCGAGGCAGGAGATGTTTTCTTTTTACTGGGTAGGTCTGCTTTTCGGAGAAATGTCAACCCTACGCCCAGCAGTCATATTAGATTGTAACCTACAGTTTAAAGGGGATTCCGAACCCCAACAAGCATCCATGGCATCCTGAGACTCGAACCTAAAACCTGTGGTACCAAGTACCAGAGGTTTGGTTTGTCCTCTACGGTAATTTTTTACACACTTTAAGCTAATTAGACCGGGACATACAGTTTAACGTGGATTTCGAACCGCTTATAAGCAACCATGCAACCTCCAGGATTCGAACCTGAAGTACCAAAGGGCAGAGCGTTAGCGCTAGCGCCGCGAGCGCCAGAGGAGAATAAAGATTAAGAAATGTTATATTAAGGTTATTGAAAATATCTTTCAGATGTCATATATTATATTAATTTTGATACAAAAATTTATTTTGCAAGCTAACTATTTTTATGTTATAGTGACTCAACCTCAGGCTGTACTTTTCGGGAAGAATTTCAGGGAGAAACTATTCCGCATTTGTGTATCTTACTGGAGAAAACCCGGAAAACTCCCACCACTGTAGTCTGATTAACAACGCAAGTTGCTGAACATATCAAAAACCATCGAGGCTCCTCATTTTTGAAACAGTGTCTAAAACAATGCCGCCAGCGGATTGAACCTCTGCCCTAATACTCAATCGCGGCGCACGTTGCCACTGAACCACGAGTCGGAATGGTTTTCTGAAAACTCTGTATAACTGACTACTTTACGACGAATTTAAAGTAAATTAAATTTTAAACAATGACAATTCGAGATTACAAAATGAAATTTATAAGTTTCTTTTTTCTTATCCCACTTGGCAGACAGCAACATCCAGAAACAGTCCAAGACCCCGTGTGGTCTCATGGAAGGGGGAGGGGGACAGCTTCTGTTGTAATGGTGCACCCGTAGGTAGAAGTCTGACTTGACTCCGTGACGCTGAAGAAGGAGGGCAGTGCAGTCCGGGAGGGATCGAAAACCAGGTAGTCAAACTAAGAACTCGATGCATCTTTATCTCGTTGAGTTGATGATTGAGTTCGAGAGGAATTTCAGGGAGAAACTACTCCGCATTTGCGTATCATACGGGAGTAAGAAGAAGAAAAATGTTAAGATGTTGACTTTATAAATGTTAACATGCCCGATTTTCCTCGCTTTTTGAAACAGCGTCTACAACAAAGCCGTCAGTGGATGGAAGCTCTGTCCTAATGCTCACCAGCGGCGTGCGTTGCCACTGAGAAACGAGCCAGTCAGAATTTATGAGTAAAAATAATAGTGTTAATAAACAATATTACAAATAGAAAATCACTCTTACCAGTTGCATATTAGTTTCTAAACACGACCAACATTAACATTGGAAACAAAAATTGTAAAAAAGATACTGTCCTGTAAGTATGACTTTTGTTTTCCTAAAACATGTGTAAAATAAGGGAATGCATAATATAAGGAGGAGATGTAGCGAATTGTACTAAAACTCCTGTAAGAGTTATTGATTCATAAAAAATTCTTATCTCTGGAAAATCATTCGAATCGCCACTTTTAAAACACATTAAACTGTAAGTCCAGGTCTAATTAGCCCAAAGTGTGCAAAAAATGACCGTAGAGCCACAAACCAAACCAAACCACTTCTAAAACATTAAAAACCTTTTACTCAAACACTTTATGATAATCTCTTTAATATTAATATAGAAATTAAATACAATAAAACTACCATCAACATCCAAAGTTAAAAAAATCTCGTGCAATCCTTTGAGCAGGTTCTCATTTACAATAAATTTTACCTTCATCTCAAAATATTTTTAATCTTTCTACTAACCTCTAGAATCAATCTATTAGCCTTTATTCATTTATTTATTTTTCCTACTAAAGCTGGATTCCCACCAAATACTATGATAGCTTGTCGCATAACGTCAGCCAATCAGAAGCCCGATCTCTTCTCATTCAGCCTTCTGATTGGCTGGCGTTTTGCGACATATCATGGCATTTGTGGAAATCTAATTTAAGCAAGTGATTCGAACCAACTCAAAAACATGTAAGATCTCTGCTAAGAAGGTTAAAGATTCTCAATATCGAAAACTCTGATCTGATGTGGAAAGTTAATGGCTCATAATAAACTTAAAATTGTATTACAAAAAGTTTTAACTAATAGAAATTTTATAGTATAGTCTGAAAGCAAAGGTATATAGTATTAGCAGTTATTAAGTATTTTAATTTTATCATTTTCCCATATGATGTTTCTTGGAACTTTGAAATTTACATATTTGCATATGATTCAGCAGTATGGCCCAAATAAATTACTCGTTTTATTGTCAAAAAGATGGGGCCTGAATGGCCGAGTGGCTAGCGCTCTGGCGCTCGGTACCACAGGTTTCGGGTTCGAGCCCCGGCGGTGCCATGGCTGTTTGTAGTGGTTCGGAATCCACTTTAAAAAGTAAGTCCCGGTCAAACAGGAGCGTTGCGGGGGCATTGTTACTCCGCGTCCGTGGCTTATCTTCAAGTTACACGCGCCCCCTGGGTAATGCAAAGTGAGTACAGCACTTGCCTTAAGGCATCCAACACCAAGGTGTCTGTGTTTGCCAGCTGCATTAGAAAGAAAAAAGAAGTTTCTTTTTTAATTTTTAAAGTTAAGGATTTTGATTATCAAGAAACTGATACATTTCTGAAAGATTTGAAATTATTAAAAGAATTACTCCCTGGGGAAAAAAAACAACCAATTAAGACAATTACATTTAAGAAAGCTGAACTATTATGGCCTCAGCTTAAGATTTGGGAATTCACATCTAACTTGCAATTTTGAAGTTAAGTATCTTGATATAACTTCTGCGGTAAGACTGTTTACAAAGAGAAGAAATTTGGCCTCGTTCATGTAAGGGCATCTGATTATTCCGTTACCTTACACACTAATTGTTTCCCGCCTTCTACTAATAACGTTATAGTTGAGTAATAAAAATTACACTTAATTGCAGAATTAATTACTAATTTACCCCAAAAGTGAAAAAAAAAAAAAATTTTTTTTTTAAAAAATAGTATTCTAGCATAATACCTATGTCCTTAAAAAATCAACAATTTTATATAGACATAACACTTTAATTATTAAAAAAGCTACCTTTCCTTAATGAGGTGCGCCGTAGATCTACCTTCCCGTGGTGCACCTGGTAACACTTTTCAGTGGCTAAAAGATCTACAACTTGGCATTATGTTAGATTAATGAACTCTGTTTCAGCATGTTTTTTGTATTCTCTGTTCTTTTTCATTTTTCGTTGTTCTTTTTTTTTTTTTTTTTTTTTTTTTTTTTTTTGCTGTAACTGTTCATAATCTGCCATTGGAAATTAAAAAAAAAAAAAAAAAACTTTCCTTAATGAAGTGTTTTTATTTATTTATTATTATTTTTTCAAAATTTCATCTTCATTTCAGTGACAAACTTTAAAGATTAATATAGAAACATTTGTAAGATACAAACATTTGTTATACAGTAATCTACTTATGCATGTGACTGTTGTACACTCTAAAACAACAAATGTACAAGAAATAAGACAATATAAGAAATTTCTTAATAAATTTGAAATTTTTAATACAAGGTCATGAACAGACTCAACTGAAGTTGTAGGACTTTAAGATGTTTCTCAAAAACGACATTAAGAAACGACAAATCCGAAGATCAAGGTGGCCAACCAACTAGTCTACCACGACTAATCCATTTCAGCATCAAATGTTACCCGCATTAATAAAGAAATGGATTGTTGTGCCGTCATTCTGAGAATGTAGTCGATTAGGAACTGCAATAGGAATATTTTGAAGCAATTTAATTTGCAATTGAATTTCGGAAATTTTTTTCCCGTAAATTGACAGAAAGCCACTGATTGATTTGTGAATGTGAATGTGAATATGAAAAATGTGTTTATTAAGAAGGAAGTTTTAAAAGTTACTTGTATGCCGCATAATTTTGAATTTATAAAATTGGATTATTATATGTCAATAATACAAGATGTTATGATTGTCATTCATTTGCACGCCCTTCTAAAAAACTTAGTCAAATATTGTCATTGTATTTCAATCGTCATTATGATTTCAGATGAATTTGAATCTACTTTACATTTGCATTTACATAATCCATTTTGGAACTGTATAAAAAATATTAATATTCTTTTCATTATTTTAAACCATGTATTTTTACGATTGAATAAAATAAGCATTTATTTTTCAATATTTGTCAACTTTTATTTTTTTATACACTCAAATGACGTGCACTAATACAAATTAAATTCTCACTTGGCTTTTTTAAACAAGGATTTTTTTTTATTGATGGTCGAATAATGAGCATACTATAATGCATAGTAAGACTGTCAAATTTAAAAAAAAACCACTTCCCAGCGGGAGAAAAAAAAGATTACTTTATTAGGTATTTTTTTACTATCTTTTTTTTATAACCAAAAAAAGTAAAAAAATATAATGATAATTTCACTAAGGTTCATTTTTTGGTCATGGTAAAAATTAAGTTGCACATGTTGTTATTCCAGAATGGTTGCAATGTCGAGAATCGAACATATTCTAACCTTTGAGGCGGATTAACACTTAGTATGTAGAGAAAATTAAGGTTAAAAGCTAGCTCCAGATACACAATAGGGACTATGATGGGATATAAACGAGATAAGTAATACTTATCCCAAATAACAGCCTCAGTGTCTTTTCACAGAAAGAATGCATTCAAAAGATATGTCATAAATGGCTCGGGGCCCTTTTATGGGCTCGCTATCTTAGAAGGGTAAATCTGGAGTATACAAATTTTTTCATTGCTGATCTGAGGTTATTTTCGTGAAACCTTTTATAAATTTTGACATAATTTGGAATAGGTTCAGTTTTGTGGTCTATGAGAAGGATTTATTTTTAAAGAATTATGTTTTATCATTTGCACTATTGTTCAAGAAAGTCAATATGCATATCAGAGCGAAATCAAGTTTTGAATGAAGCATAGTGCAGGTTTCCATAACCTTTCCGAAAGAATAATGACAGATCTTTACCTCCATACATCATACAGTTTTAGTGCGATTCAGACATGTAAATAAAAAGTCTAATTCAGTTGTTGTTGTTCTTTGGGAATCTGGCAATTTCGTTGTAAAGGAAAACGAAAATTCGATTTCTTTCGTTATCGTCTGCTTAGCGCACAATTTTTAGTAATTTTATATTAGTGAATGTGCACGCTCGTTTCATTATAATTTTGAGAAGTAAATTTATATGAATGTTATTATCATGAATCACCAGTATTACTTCGATCTATGTTTAGTATTTTTAATTCTATTTTGTAAAATTAATTTTGGAGCCGGCTTAAAAGGTGCTGTGTCGTTAGATTCCTGGACATTTGATAAAGTGAGTATTTTATTACGAATGGAGTATTTCATAATACACCATGATGATGTTGATTTATTAGAAGCTTTATAAAACACTTTAAAAGCATAGTTTTATGTTATTATTGCGATAGCATTTATGTTCATTTTAAATTATATTAAAAATATTAGTCCACTAGAATTTTAAAGCGGTTTCGTAAATTTAACAATTACAATCACTCCGAAAAGTATTGAGACACTTTAAAAATTTTAGTAATTTTAATACATTTCGCTTTTTTTTTTTTTCATTGATAACAAAGATTTTGGCATGATTTTTGTTTAAAGATTAGTTTAATTTTATATAGAGTTCGAATGGATGGATAAATTATTTTTTTAAAATTCGATTTATTGTACAATGCATGAAAAAATAATGCACACACACACACACCTAAGTATCTGGACAGTTAAAGAAAATGTATAAAAATTGCCTTAAAATTGGTGTATCATCAGTTACATTATCTTTTAATCTAATATATTTTCTTTTTTACTAAAATTGCTGTATAGGCTTTATTAAATTGGACAATAGTTACTGTCCAGTATATATTTAAATTCTAATTATGCAATTAATGTAATCAATTTCTTCTACGTGGCAAGTTTATTTCTAAAATTGTAATCATTGATCACACTTTTATATTTTACGTTTGTTATTTTCTCTATCTGAACTGTTTTCTTTATCAAAAAGTTTTCACCAACTTCAAAGGCTTTATTATCATCCCTCCATTTTTACTAAAATGCATTTTAATTTTAATAAATAATGCCTATTTTAAAGTAAATAAAAAGTAATTCAACTTCTTAAATTCAATTCTTTTTAATCAAATAGTAGAAAATCTAAAATTAAATTATGTAACTTAGAGAAGAAAATATTTTCTTGATCCTATGTATGTAATACAGCAAATCCATTTTGTGTTGATTGAATCATTCGGCAAAAAAAAAAAAAATTCTAACAACACTTAGCTTTTTAGACTGTAGTGAATAATCTTTGAGCTGGATAAAAAAAAATCTATAATTTATATATTTAGAAAGAGTAGAAACTCGAGTACAAATAAAGAGATAGTATTATAAGAAAATGTGGCTCTATACCTTAATTAATACAATCTATATTTTATAAGAAATTAAAAAGAAATATACATTCTCAAGTAAGAAAGTTGTGAAAGGAAAATATTATTCACATTGGTGGGAGAATGATGGTATATTTTTTAGAGTTTGTGAATGAATTTCATCTGGTTACACAAGTTCCAATTGAGATACTGGTAGTAAATATTTATTACTACCAGCATCTAATATTTATTTCACTTTCTTCTCTAAAACAAATCAGAAGGATTATAATAAGATTAGAAATACAATGCAGCCTAGAAAAGATTTTGTTTTATATTTTACAAACCACGATATATCAAGTTCAACATCTTAATTTATAATGCATCTGTCGTAATGGATAGTTGATTTAAAACAGTCGGGATCAGATTTATAAAATCACTTTCGTCCATGTATTTCCTGACTTGGATAATAATGATTTATTTATGTAATTTTAATTTTAACATTTAATACTGGAGTCTTCATGTGGGAATTATGTTCTTTGATCATTTTAACTGCAACAGTCTACTTTTTAAATGTTTAATCAACTTTAATGTTCATCAAACTTGTTTACTCAGCTCTTACATCTCCAATGTTTCACAGAAAATATTTTACTGGAATTTTAGTGGTGGTTTTTTACTTTTCATATTGTGGCTTTAGAAATACATTTTAATGCCATTCTAATAATAATATTCTAAATACATTCTAATGCCTAATAAGTTTTACTGGCAAATGGTCTTGAACAATTTGCCCTTTCTGAAAATTTGGAAAGTCAGACATTTTGCTGTTATTCCATAAAATTTTAACACCTGTAGTCAATAGCAGAAAATATATACAGAAATTTTAAGGAAAAATAAGGTCTGTAGATATGTTAATTTCTGTTTGAGATATATTGATGGGCATTTCCATTTCACCTAAACCTCTTTTTACACATTAAATATGTTCTTAAAAATATGATTAAAAAGAAGTAACCATCATTATAAAAAACATGTTGTACTGTTAAAAAAGGCATGCTTTTTATTTTTATGAGACTCTTGCAATTCTTCAAAGTCATAATTTTCTTGAATATGGATTTTTCTTAACAAACTCTTGGATGATTATTACTATATCACACTACGTCACTGTACCTAGAGCTGAGTTGCATCTATGCAGTTTGGGGATGATGTGGGTGAGAAGTCTGACTGGGCTCCATGACTTTCTTCAGTCATACGAGACCAGAGCCTATAGCTTAAAGTGGATTCTGAACCACTACAAACATCCATGGCATTGCTGGGACTTGAATTATATATACACCGAGCACCAAAGCACTAGACACTAAGCCATTCAAGCCCCAATTTTGGATGATTGCTTAAAAATGAATAAAAGATGTCAAATTGACTAAATTAATTTTGGTATTCCAATACATATAAAAAAAATTGTTGTAGTTAATGACCACATTTATATGCTGTACTATCGAATAAGAAGAGTTGAAGTAACTTGGCAAACTATTAATGTTTAGTGTTTGTTCATAAAAATTAAAGTTTTTAAAAAATCTAATTATTAAAACTATTTTTATGCAACTGTTCAAATTTCTGTTTGTAAAAATACTGATTTAGCACAATATTTTGATTATATATGAACTATTAAAAATCTGAAATTTCTCTTCTTTCCTAAAACATTTAAAAGCATGAATTTCCGAATTGAAATTTCAAGATGCTGCATGTAATTTTCTACAAAAGCTCCTGCTGCTTTTTTGATAGTGAATGGGATTTTTTTTATAAAAAGCTATAATTTTAAACAATAATAAATCAATTTATGAATCAGGTAAGTGCTTCTACTCTTGAATTACTCATAGCTTTGGAGGTTATTAATTTTTTAATAAATTTATATATATATATATATTTAAAGTAAATCAGCAAATACATTAAAGGCAATTCTTGATAGTAAGTAATCAATAAAATTATTTCTGTGTGATATTTTATCTGCTTCATTTTACAGATGATTTCAAAATTTAAAGCAGCATTAGTTAAATTTGATATAACTTATCCTTATGGAGAAAAAGAGGATGAATATGGTAAAGTTGCTGAATCTGCCAGATTTTCACCTGAACTTTTAATAGCTGAAATTGGTATTCAAGGTTTGCATCTTTTCCCTCTATATTTAAAAATATTTCTATATTGTAGGAAGTATTATGAGTTTCAAACCCAGGAATTATAATTAAAAAAAAATCTTATTAATTTTAATTATTTTTATTGAAAAAATCTATATCTATTTATCTAATAATAAATTTATCTTCATTATCATTATCAAGTAGCTCTTTTCTCAATCATTAATCTAGTTGATCTTGATAAATATCCTTAATTTAGATGCTTCAAATAATATCATTTATCTTGGAAGAAGTGTAAATCGATAAATGTGTTTCTGAAAAATTTATTACTCATTTTTCTTACATTAATATGCAAAATTTATCCATTTTCTTATAAATGAAATTGATCAAATGATAAAATTTAGATTTTTTTAAGGGAAGTTATGAATTTCAGTCAAATTAGTGACAGATAGTTCAGATTATGGCTAGGTCATGAATAAAATGTTAACTGGCAAAAACAGTAGCACACATCTCTTGATAACTTTTGAGACAATTGAATTTCAAATTCTTTATTACTTTTATATAAGAAGTTTTTTCTATCTAGTATAGTGGTTAAAAAGGAAAACTAGCAATCAGAAAGACAAGTGTATTTCTGCCTGCAAGTTAAAAAAAAATTTTTTTTTATTCCTTGCATTATATTAAACTGTAAATAACACCGTAAGAACTACAAGCTTTATTTGGAGTCGTACTTGGTAATCCATCAGAACAGAGAATCTGAGCCTTGCACCATGTAACCTCACCAACTATCAAAACAGAACCATTTATTGGGTTGTAAAAAAAAAATAATTGTGGAAAGACTTAAACAACAACAGCAAAAAAAATTAGAATTAGAATTATCTTTGAAATCATTTGTACAGTTGCAGAATTTACAATGAATTGTTAGAAGAAAAGAATTAGAAACAACCAATACAGTTTAATAACATAAAATATTGAATTATAAAATTCTTAGCTTGCATTTTCAGTAAAAAAAATATGAATGTGAACAAAGTCGATTTTGCAATATATGTACTTTAAAATCTCTGTACACTCAAAAATATACTATAAATGCTATGAAACATATTGTTTCTCTTGTTTTTATTATGAATATTACCCTTGTTCTCAGGCCACTTCTGCTTTTGTAATTCATCACAATCAGTTAATTAAGTACATTCCTATGTTCTAACATTAGTCAAGTTATATTCAATATATTAGCTATTGAATATGTATCTCTTTCTTATAATCTCAAAAATAAATTCCATTTCCTAATGTTCCATTGCTTTAAAAAGACTTTAAAAAATGCATGTAACTAGAAAAATTATTTGAGGACAGTAAAAAGGTTATGTTTTAAAAATAAGTTTTTTCATATAAAAGATAAAAATATATAAAATGAGTTAAAATAGAAAATCTGTTCTATATATTCTGTATTCTTTTTTAATTTAATTATTATACTTACCCATTATGGAAGTATTTCATTTGAGACCTTTTTTTTTAGATTATGGAGAAAAAGAAAATTCGGATATTGCAGAGCGCTTTAGTGTATCAAAAGATGATTTTCCTGTCATCAAACTTTTTATTGAAGGTAAAAGCGAACCAATTCCCTATACTGGAAACATCAAAGCTGATGACATAAATAGTTTTATTCAGAAACATTCACGTAAGAATTTTGTCTTTTAAAATTATTTATACAATTTGTCGATAAGATTAAATTTATTACAGTTTTATAAAACTTCTGTAAAATTTTTCTCTCATAATTCTATTGTAGTTTTTAATTTTTCTTTAATTTTTATTAAGGACGTTTTCCCCAAATATGTTATTAGTTTTGAATCTATTTCTGTATCTTCATAAAGAATAAATTATAATTTAAACTTAAGTTGAGGCATTGCTTGTACGAGATTGCCTTTATCATTATTCCTCAAGTTTTAATTTTTTTATTGCATCTGTTTCAACTAATTTTTATTCTCTTTAAAATATAAATATCGAAAATGTAATTCTGAAAAGAAGCAATTGTTTAACAAATCTTGAATGGAATTTGTACTACAAAAGGTGGAGTTTGAGAATGGTTTTTGTTTAAGGAAGAAATGACAGATAGTTTATAATTTAAAATGTTTCATCAATTTCTTGCTACAAAATAAATTTTACATTTAAATTAGCTATTTTTCTGTAATTCATATATCTGGTTTAATTATATGAATTGCTTTGTAATACAATTATCATCCTTTCTCATATAAGAATAGTAAGAATAAATTACTTAACCTTTTAAATTATCCCATTCTTTATCTCTCAATGAACTGGAGTTTTAGAATCGTAAACATATTTATATCATTATTCTAGTTTAGATAATTTGCTGCTTAAATGTTTTTGTAAGATGTGTAACCTTTTCATCTTCGAAATTTTCATTTAGCTGTTCGTCTTATTTTAAATAAATGTTTACCTGAATTTGATGAGCTAGCGGAGAGATTTATGGCAGTTGATGGACAAGAACAAAAACAGGTTATTTTATCAGAAGCAAAAGAAGTTGCTGCCAAGTTAAATCCAGATGAAGAGAAAAAGTCTGCAGATGTTTACATCAAAATGATGCAGAAAGTTATTGAAAGAGGAGTTGGCTTTATAGCAAGTGAAAGAGAACGAGTTAAAAACATTAAAGATGGTAAAATAACATCTGCAAAAAAAGAGGAAATGCAAGGACGTTTAAATATTTTGCATTCTTTTACTGTAAAGGATGAACTCTAAAGCACACAAAAAGTAGAAACTGTAATAAACTTCTATAATTTCTTAATTATATAACACTTTCATAATGTCTTTATGCATAAGTGTAAGTGAAACAAGACAATTTTTTTTTATTTTTTTTTTTAGAAAGAAAAAAAAAAAAATTTTTTTTTTTTTTTTTATATGAATTGAATGCATTTCATGAATTTACAAGCTTTAAAATTTATCATTTAATGTGCATAAAAGAATGTTTTGTTGTAATTAGTTCCTAAAAATTGATAGTCAAAATCCACTTGCCTGACTGTGACAGATGGGGATGAAGGTATAACATAATCAAGTTTTAGATAATTAAATTATGCATTGATATGCGAAATAAATTGAGAAAATAATAAAAATTTTAGTGTTTGGGTTTGATTAAAATTTAATCTAAAAATATATATACCAGAACATTGAGTAAATTTTAGTTTTTAATTTTACATTGAAAGACAATCATGCTTGTATTATTGAAATAAAGCTGATTCAATTACTTCAAAAATTTGATGTTAATTTGCATACAAATTATTAAATTTTTTTCATTAAATAGAAAGAAAAAAAAAGTTCAGTTTCTTTTTGATCTATTTATTTTTAAATATTCATAAAAAATTTAATATTTTGTTGTTTATTTTTCTAATATGCAATTTTATATTTAAAAATACACAAAATCTTTTCCACTATGCAAAGCAAGTTTTTATCAGGTATAAAATTTCCTATGTAGTAGATATTCTTTGACATTGAAAATGGATCCATTTTTAAAATGTCCATCTGATGAATAATATTTATTATCCATTCCATTGTAAAAAAAAATTCCAACATACAATGCTATTAATATTTAAGTGTATGGCAAGGTTTAGAAGCACTTATAATTCTTTTTAGGTCTTGAGCTGAAATTTGCTTTGACTATTTTTTTATAACATAGTACATTTTTATAACCTTACAGATGTGTATCTTAAAAGTATACTTCATTGTATTGTAAATTTCTTAATAATTTAACTACAAATTTTGTTATAGCTTCTTTAAATAATGTATAGAAGTTAATCAGTATTTGATTACAAATAAATTAATGCACATCTTTAAGTTCAAGGTTTAAATGTACCTATGTTTTCGTTTTTATATTTTTATAAATGTTATTCTTTATATAATTTAAAACAAAAATTATCTGTTAATAAAAATATAATTCGATATCACATTCATTTCAAGTTGTATTTATTTTTTATAAATTTATGGTAAGAAACTATCACTGTAATACATGCAAGAAATTTCCAAAGCTGCAAAATTTTAAATTTTGTGTTGCAGGCTTTCAGATTAAATAAAGAGTAAAAATATGAATATTGAACATAATTCAAAACTTACATTTTTGTTACTATCATTTTCTCTATTACCATAATTTTCTGTCTCTATCATCATCTGTCATTTTTCTCTTGTAATTTTCTGCGTAGCAAAAAAATTCCGATTTCTAACCCTTGATTCTTTGCCATAATTTTATCCACTGTAATATGTACTAATGGATTTAGAAGAATTTATGAAATAAATTTTAGAAAACTGCCTAAAAATACTTTTTATCATTAATAGATAGATTTTCGGTGTGAGAGAGTTATGAACAAATCTTTTAATATAAAAAGAAAAATATTTGAGCTGTAGTGAAAGAAATCCATACCTTTATGTAGATGGCAAAATGCTTATCATATGCCATTTTTTGCAAGCATATAAAAAAAAGGCTGGATGAAATCGCAGATAAATATCAAAAATGCTTTACAGAAAACAAAATTAATAATTAATTGTTATCCTGATCATAATTTATTAAATATATTTTATGTTATTGAATTTGATTATCAAGTGAAACTTTTTTTTACTGACCTTTACTTATTTTATAGAAATAAAACATGTTGGCAAATTACTTTGGGTTTTTTTTATTTTTGTTCTGGTCTCCATCACATTTATGATATATGAATTTTTTTAGGATATTTATAACATCATAAACATTCATGAAATTGAAAAGTAGTAACATGAAAAATAGTAAACTTGACTATAAAGGCAACATGATAGGTCAAAAAAGTGAACTAACGCAAATCTGCAAATTTTATATTGTTTTTTTGTCCAGTAAAAAAATGTGATTGCAGATATTGTATTGTTTCAGATTAAATGCAGAAATTTAGGATATATAATGAATATTATGATAAGGTTTTAATTAATAATTCAATAAAATATTTGTATGGTAAATTGGCTGTAATCAATTTCCAAAAGAAATATATTGTCACATTGGCAAGATTAAAAATATATATTTTCATGGACTCATTCAGATATTAATTTTCATTTAATTCGACTTCACAATGGTTGTGATATTTTTATTAACATGAAAAAGAACATTGTGTAAATTATTTTATATCATCGTATTGTATTCCTGTATTCAAAGTTTTTCATATCCTTAAAATACTTAATATATTTATTGCATCTATATATCAAGTAACATTTCTGCTTATTTGAATAATTTTTAACAGTAAAAACGATTATTTTAATGTTAATTGTAGGGAATTGGATATTTGATTACAATGGTTATCCATGCATTTTTCAAGATAAATAATTATGAGATAACTAAAGTACATGTGATATATCGTTTTAATTTGCTTAGTAAAAATGGTAATGATTTTTATAATATGTTCCAAAATTTTTAAATAAAGGGTGAAAATTCATGTTTGAATTCTAATGTGTCACTTATTGTACCACCTAGTGCTAATCTGCCTGGGTACAAACAGTGGCATATTAAGATCTGGTATCACTCAGTGTGGAGTTTAAACTCACCACAACCAAAACGTAAAATGAAATTTATTGAGAAAGCATTTTTTTTTTTTTTTTTTTTTTTTATTCAATTGGCTAAGTAAAGAGGGCATTATGTTAATTATTTTGTAAACACTTCTTTTATGAATAAAAATGGTGAAATGCCTTTTTATCTACAAGACAGTTTAATGTACAATATTAGAAAGTTTTATTATTATTATTATATTAAAATTTAATGAAAACTCAATTGTTTACAAGTTTCGTTCACTAAGTTGTAATCCAACAAACTGTACAAGCTACGGTTTTTAGTTGAGTATGCCATTCATGCTCTAAGAATTTTCCCGCTATTTGACTTACTGATTGATATATAACCAATCAGACATCAACTGTCGGTTAGACCACTCGTTTTATTCCTTTGTACCTTAACGGAAACAAATGGTCCGTCTTACTTTTAAAACGCTTCACTTCCTCTTTTTTCACATAAGTCTAACGATTGGATTATCTAACGAGGTATAGTTGCCGCTGAAACGTTTTAGACAGCGTAGAGTTACTATATATCCAGGCTAGGAACACATGCAAAAAATGTTTTCTAAGTTTGTCGCTCTACGGTCATCTTGTGCTCACTTGAGGCTAAATAGACCGGGACGTACAGTTTAACGTGGATTCCGAACCACCAACAAACATCCATGTCCCTATCAGGATTCGAACCTGAAGCCTTCAGTACCAGAGCGCTAGCCAGTTGGCCATCAGGCCGCAATTTGTTCTAAGAATAACAAAGTGTTATATGGATTTGTCCGCGATGATCGACTATTGTGCCGAGTGTAACACAATAAATGTTGTAACCCAGCCATCCAAAGAACCCGGCGACGTATTTGCAGCCAGTAAGAATAAATCTTCATAAACGACATCACTATTGAAGCCTTATAAAAGCACGTCTTGGAAAAATACAACGAAATTGGAATAATAAATTATACTCGCGTTTAAGTTACCATAGATTTCCGACATGAATGCCACGAAAAAAACCGAAGCAGTGTTGAAAAATTAGAAAAAAATACGTTTAGAAATACCTTCTTCGCGATATACAATAAAGACAGTTATGAGCCATATCGAGGAAAAGCCAATGATAATTTCCTATGTTGTCCGTTCCCTCGTAGAACGATCTTAAGTAAACTTTATGGTTTATAGTGTTTACTTTATAGTCGGTTCTAGAAAATACATACCCATACCACTGTCTAAAACGTTTCACGCTGACTATATTATTGTGATGTTCGGTTTTAATATATCATCTTGTTGTACAGAATAACTCGGGACGATGATATATTTGCGAAAGGGAAGAGATACTAGAGAGTTTTTGCATACCGTACGTTAGTTACCGTACAACGTCCGTTAGCTTTTTCTCCCTAGCGCGCATACTCAGTTTCCTATGAGCATGCGTGCTAGGGAGAAAAAGCTAACGGACGTCCTACGGTAACTAACGTACGGTATGCAAAAACTCTAATGAGTCACAAGACTTGTTTGTTTACGGGAGTACTAGCACAGTTCAAAAGAAACGAGACGGAGCACCCCGTCCCCTCACTCACTACACAATAATACTAAATCATTACATCACATCGTTCACTCTCAATTTGATGCAACTTTCGTTTGGTAAAGCCCATGTAATTATTTGACATGTTATTCATTTTTTTGGTTCTGCCTGTTAGTGATTTTTGGGCAACGGGCGTACCGATTACGGAGTTCCTAGGTGGCTTTAAAAGCCACAATACCTCCACATCTTAATTTAATTTAAACATTAGCACAAAATGGGGTTGCTTAAAATTAATGAATAAGGAAAATAAAGGGATTAAAGTTAAGAAATACACCTCCTGCTTGCTAACAATTAAAGCAGGAGATCGATTAGTGATTTTTCTATCTCCCCCTTTTGTGGTTTTCGCAAAGTCTCCCCACTCCTTCCATTCCCCAATTTTAGGAGCTTTCGTCGTTTCCATTCGCTTTCCCCGGCTTTGTTTCCTAGAAAAAGATAGCATATAAAGAACTCAAGTATTCACTGAGCTTCAACGTAATCTCTAGTTCCGAGTCTGCAACTTGAATGCTATCAATTTCGTTCATTTTTAAATTCTAATATTACAAATTTTTTTTCTTTTAAATTCTAATATTACAATTTGTTCCCCCTTTAACTCCCCGAATTAACCTTAAAATTATACAATTTAAAAACTTACCTCCCTCCCCCGAATAGTCATAAAAATTACACACTTGAATAAACAATTAACTAGGCACTATTTCATTACATTTTTTAAATACATTTTCAGAAATTTAAATAACATTTTTTTAAGAATTTCACTTATTCAGTTTCTTGTATCTTGGACTTCGATAAAACTATGAAATGTGCCAAAAATGGATGCATTCCAACAATTAAATACACAAATAATAAATTAAATAAACATATAATGCAGATGATAAAGGATTATAGAAATTTTTTAGGCGTAATGATATTAGCAATCTAGTAATTAAAAATTATATAAATATAAATATTTATAATAAACATAAACTTACCTGTATAAACTTGTAAAGTGTAATAAAAAATATGCTTGTTGCACAAATACAAAATGAGTGCAAGAAGAACACGAGAATAATGGTTAAGAATACCAACAGATATGATATCAATAAAAAAAAAATGTCGTCATAAAAAACAAGGTTATCGGAAAAAAAAATAACGACCAAGTTTAAATAATTATCATTCTTTGACGATCGCCATTTGGCGCGGAAAAGAGGCTTAGCGAAATCAGAACCAAAAATTGCAGAATCCCCGTTGTATGTAACAAAAAGACGTATAATACAAAACTGGCAATTTTTGTCGCAGCCTTAGAGTTGGTACCCAGGGCAGGTCGCCCCCGCCTTTCTACTCCACTTGATACAAATCCCAACCTAAAACAATAGTTATCATCCAAGTAAGCCAATATAAGTTTCACAATTATAATTCAAGACTGTTTATATTTAAAATGGGATTTTCTATTTTAATATATACCCTAATCTTGTTACTTAAGAGTTTAAGTAACAAGTATTGTGTCAAATATTTTAATTTTTATAATAGTTGAATATTTCTCAATTTAACTTAAATATTTTGTCGATATAATATTCTGATTTGATGTATAAATTATTTAAACTTTCAACAGATAAATGGAACTATGAAATTTAAAATAACTGCTTTTTTTATTCCCAAATTCCTTTGTTGTTATAATATAAATTAGATGTTTCTTCCTGAAGTTTGATCGTACCATGTCGTTTGTTATTACAATAAGATCACAATCGCATCGCTGTACCCCCTGCATATTATAATTCTAAATTAAAGATGAACTTTGTTAACTGGTTGTTTTTTTAACTAGCACTCTTAGACATTCAACACGCCTGATATATGTATTATATATACTGACCACCGAAAATGCAGCTCTATGAAGATTATCAATATTTATTACACAAATAACATAAGACACACAGGTCAACCTATTGAAATTATAACTTTGTTCGATTTGCGAAATGTGAAAAAAAAATCTAGTTTTTGTACAGTTCATAAGTTTTAATAACGCTTGCTACTCATCTCGGCATTGAATTGAAAAGTCCTTGAACGTATGTTTCCGAAATACTAGCCTATGTTGCTTCCACAAATCATCAAAATTCTTCTTGTGTAGCCGTGGGTGATCTGTAGTGTACGAGTCTTCGTGCGATCATAGACCAGATGTGTTCAATAGGTTACCGGTCTGAGTAACGGACTAGCCATGAAAATAATGAAATATGCTACATATTGAAGAATAGTTTAAAGTTGTGTAGCACATACAGTATCACATTATCTGTTGAACACAAGCCTTAGGCAGGCCATGGAGATAGAGAAAGACAGCAAGTTCTAAAATCTCAGAAATATATAGATCATTATTGACCACCAATCGATTTTTTATTTTCGCAATCGATTGTACCACCAATCCGTATTAAATGGTTCTGGTAGTAAAATCCAATGGTACTATATATAGCAACGTCAAATGATAGCCCGATGACGATGCATATGCATAATACAAGAGTTGTACACGATGGCGCTAAATTTGAATGGAATGAATTTTCCGATAACTAAAAAGCTACATTACTATTTACAGATGGATCTAAAAAGGGCAATAGTACAGGTTACGCTTTTGCGTTATTTAAAAGAGGAACAGAGATCTTTAAAAGAGATTATAAGATTAAGAGATCGCACTAAAATATTTATGGCGGAATTACGCGTAATACGAGCAACTATGGACTATATAATTAAAAATAATTTTCATGCAATAGTTTCTGATTTCTTTCTAGATCTCTGAAAAGTATAAATAATAGCTATTATATAAATTCTATAAAAAATAAATTAAAGGAATAAAGAAGAAAAATCAAAAATGGTTTTAAAGGAAAGGTATTAGTCGATCATTATGCAAAAATGGCAACTGAAATAAACTAATATTTCTCAATATCATTAATTCTTTTTTTTCCAAACTTTAAAACTAAACAATCTACATGTGAGAATGAATTAATATGAGTCCTGTATATCGCCCAATGTACCTGTTGCTGGTGCCTGGGCTGTGTACTGGTTGTGTTGAGGATAAGTTTCATGCACCTTCACTTCACATGGGCGATTCATCGAGAACGAATGAGTTGCATGTTCCTAAGCGGCCGAACCCGACTCTTTCCTTTGTGGGGATTGTCGAGATGTCTTGTCATTAATATCAGCACGGCATCGATGGGGTGAATTAAAAAGTCCGACTTACAGATGAGTGTCGCTTTGGTGTCACAAGCGATTCTCAACACTAGTTGACATGGAGAGAGATAGAGACTTGGTTTTACCCAACTGACATCAGGGAAATAAATTATTTCACTCGTTTGCGGAAGCATTATGATGAATGAGCTGACTGAATTAAAAACTTTCGACAGATGTACTATTACGGGATAGGTAGGTAGGTCTTATTTTTTGGCACAAGGGTCAATTAATTAAATATCAATTAAAATCAATACCAAATAAATATTTTCTTACACATTTCCAATAATTATTTAATAAAAGTTGCTTAAGAAACGTAGTAATTCACACACAACTAAGTTAAAATAAATTTATTCTATTTAAAATATACTAGTCTAAAATTATATCTTTTTCGTTGTACTCCACGGCATTTTCTTCACAAAAAAAAAAAAAAAAAAAAAAAAAAAAAACCTCTGTTGACATGGATGCAGATAAATTGTTTGAGAGACCACAAGAAACTCAACACAAGATCAGAAGAAAACGATACCGCTCAGCTTGCCATGGAGCTAATGAGAAAATGCAGATCTTTGAAATATTACTGGTTAAGATCTATACGGTCAGGATCACCTTCCTAGACGACCTCTGCCCTTAGCGAGATTTCCAGGAAATGCCCTATTGCTTGAACCCTTAAACAGCCTCAACTCAGGTTTGGTAAGTACCAGCCGATTGATATGTTGGGAAACGGAGATATACCGCCAGTCTACCAGAAACGAAGGCCAAAGAGATTTGTTGCCCACACGAGCACCACAACCCCATTTTGACTCAATTGTCAGCATCCCTTTTTCCTGGGACAAGGGTCGCCACGGCAAACACGTGAATCCAGATATTGATATTGTTAACAAATTCAAACAGAAAAGAAAATCAAGATATGAAATAAAAAGGCAACATAACCAACGAGGGAGGAAAAATAAATAGCAACATAATGGAAAGTATACGAAAAAAAGTAAACTAACAAAAATTTAATGCACAATGAAGACAATGAGATCGCAACAAGATAGTCAGATAATGAAGGAGTTTGTAGTTTCGATTATGTAGAGTGAAAAAAGAAATGTAGGAAAAGATAACTGAATCGCGATACCTGTGCACAACTACGTATTTTTTACAGAAGAAAAAAATCATTGTTCACGTTTTGCACAGTAGTGTAAACAGTAAAGTAATTCATTTCACTAAAAAATTAATTGTATCTTGCTAATCATTTTAAATGGAAAAATAAAGTATGAATTATTCCCTTGCTATATTATGTTATTCAGTTGTAAAAATTAGTATTGTTATAAATCCGAATACAAGAAAGCCTATTCAAAGAACTTTAATGGAAATGATTAAAGATTCCATAATTTTTTTTTAAAACATGAAAACAAATATAATTTTCAAATTTTTCACAGGAGATGATGAAAAAGTCTTTTTCAAATAATTAAAAAATCATTAATGATGGGAAAAAGTATTGAGTATTTGTTAAATAAATGAACGCAACCATAATAGAACATTTTTAACGACAGCAGATCATAACAAGAGAAAAATTTGAAATGGACTACCATTTCCAGACGTCGTTTATAAGGACCCTTCCTTGGTTGGACTGCCACAATAAAAGGCACTCCAAACCTAAATTTCGGATTGTGTGGCCAATGACAGTTATGTTACTATCCCACTGTTGTCCTTGATCTTAATTCGAAGCGTTACTCAGCACTGAAAACAATTCTACTCTAAGATTATTGGTAGAACTACTGCAAGTTGGCTTATCAGTGAGCAATGAGGGGTAGTCAGCGTAATGGGGCCGTAAGCGCAGACGATCAACGATCCTTTCAAGCGTCTTGGCTACACATCGGATCGTTTATGAAAATTGAAAATGCTCTTTTTTTTTTTAAGTCGTCCTTTTATCTTCACGCTATGTGATTCAAACATATGTCGAGCGATCCTTCGACCTTTCATTTTACCGAATTGCTTATAGTTTATTCAACATATTGTTAAAGTCAAAGTAGATGAAATCAAATTCGAATGGAAGTTATACCCTAGAACTCGAATTTCTCTTCTTTTACTCACCATTTAGATGTTCAAATGTGATGCGTTGGAGTTCCAGCTATTCATTAATTGAAAGCAAAAAATTAGCAATATTTAAAGTTCAAATTAAAAAAAAAAAAAAAAAAAAAAAAAAAAAATTCTCAATGCTATGCCTGAAATTTTAAGCTGTTGAAATATTTTGGAAGTTCTCCATTTGACACGGAGGTTCAAAACTTATTGTATATTGAAAATTCTTAAATTCCGCCATTGCCGTGCAGAATAGGGAAAATACACAGTAAGTCTAAGTTTATTACATTTTAATGAGTCATCAGATACTGCCATTTTTTCAGAATGGCACATTCTCTTTTCTTTAAGTACAACTGATGTCAACTTATAAATCTCAAATTCACAGAATACAAATTTGAAAATTGTCTTTAGTTTCATCTTCCCTTGGTATTGTTTTATTCACTAGTAAGTCATACAATCTTACTTATTGCTTGTACATATTTCCACTCGACATAGTCCATTAGAATACCAAAATTGAGAATTAAAATTAATTTGAATGAATTACATTATGAAAATATAACTAATTTTCTTAATAGTAATATGGATAAGAAATTTATGGTTTAGTTTAGATATTGAAAAAATTAAATGAAGAAAACTAAAAAGGAAAATTTTATTCAGTGGTGTATTTTATAGAAAAATGATTGTCTCGTAATTAACTACAACTGAAACTGCTAACTCTTTTTATATTTTATATATAATTAAAAGCACTCCTTTTTTTCCCAGTAAATTATAAAATAAAATGCAATTTAACTCTGTAACAGAATTTATTCAAAAAATTTAACAAACACAAATGACAAAATACAGCACACACACATACACAAAAATTCCTTAAACATTTCAAAACTATTTAACATTTCACACAAATTGTAACATTCATTCATTTTTCTGGCTACTTCACTAAAAATCTAGGTGCATTCAAGAAAGTGACAAAACATGTAACAATAACCACAACACCATGTTAATCTTTTCACAAGCAATTCTTTTTAGGCATGAAACGACTTTTCAACTTGCCTACATACGAAAAAGCCATGATAACAGAAATAACAAAACACAAATAACGATATTAACAGATTCTTCTTGCAGATTAACATCATGAGGTTCTCTCATGCATGCCAAGTTTTCTGCAATTTACTTATATTTATTACTTGGTATTTCATACTGAATTAAGTAATAAAATTTAGGTATAAAACAAGTTTTACACCCAAGCTGCAGTTATTCGCCGTGAAATTAGTTTTTCTTTTTACATTTTAATATTTCCATTAAAGAATACTTTAAACTGTGAAATAAAAAATAAAAAATACACAACAAAAAATTTTAAATCAAAATACGTTGAAATAATCTGACAAATACTAAACACTCAATAATATTATGATTAATTTCCTATTTAAAGAAAAATGCAGTTAGCAAATGTAATTAAAAAAAAAAAAATATTCGGATTAAGTTAACAAAATATTTTATGCATCCATTATTCCAAAAAATTTCTCAATCAAACAGAATTAAAGAACCATTTTCATAACATTCCAAAATATTAATATACAATTTTCTGTGCTTTTTTTTATAAGCATTTTTTCCCCTCAAAAATTTTATTTTAAGACTGGTTAAACCAACTAGCCAGATAAAATTCCTAATGCATTAAATACAACTATACTTAAAAATATATTTTACACTAAAATATACCAACACCATACTTTTTTACTCAAATTGTACAAGACAAAGACATGGCAATTCCACACATATTAGAATAGCCCAGTAAACAAATTTTGTACATGGTTGAACATTATTTTTATAATATGCATTTCAATAATATTGGTGAAGCTTTACTTCCATAGATCAAGTAGAACAGCAAACACAAATAAAAGATTTGAAAAAATAGATTTAAATAACGTTAATTAATGCCACAACAAAATTGCCTAATTAGAAAAACATTCGAGATAAGAGACATTGTCTCAATAGTAATCGTAATGAGAGTTGTCGGAAATAATAAAGATGTTTTTTCCAATGATTTTAAAAATACAACTACAAAAAACAAAATTACTTAATTGGATGAAACACGTAGTCCCCTAATTCAACATACATTAAAGTAGACACTACAGAAGAAACCAAAAGAACAAATAAGGGATAACAGCTTCTATAGAAGGTTGAGCAAGTTCCTTTAGATACAGAACAAACAACGAGAATAAGATAAGTCCACACTTAACCAATTTTTTTTCCAGTCATTTCATCATATATATATATATATATATATATAACCCTCAAGACCTAAATGCATGCTTTAAGCACATGTTGGTTTTCCTTAATAAATGATGGTTATTATTGTCTCCATCTGTTATCACATTTTAGTGAGATTTATTATAGATGATTAAATGTCGATGCATTGCGACAAATGTAGAAGTTCTCAAAAATATGTGGAGCACCTTTGAAACCTTTTTCAAATCCATTAACGGATGCCTCAACTTGGTTGCTTTCTCAGTAAATGCATGCAAGTGTGGACATGACTTATTCAAAACAAAATTTAATCTATTAAATTAGTAAACTGATAGCTTTAAATTGATATTTATATTTGATAGCTTTACAAAATCTCTTAATTGATTAAATTTATATCTTTACAATTCAGTAACATACTAACTCTACAAATCTTAAAAAATTTAACACTTAAAAAAATCCCCAATTGATCAATATTTGATAATATATTTGCTATTACCTAAAATAGTTATACACTGGACTGGATACTTAACTTATAAATGTTATCCCATCATGTAATGTTAAATTTATTTTATGTGCAATCCAAATACATTTTTTTTTTTTTTTTTACAGAGGACTTAAAAATATCCTTTACTTACTGTACAGTATTATTTTTACTATTGGATAGTCTGTTTTGAATATATATATAAGGACACTCATCATATTGTGTAACATGGACCCCAGTGTAGAGTTAAGATAGTTCTGATAGCTTAAATACTTAATAATAAAGTCAAGAAGTCAAATTTCCAATACTGATTACATCCTTACAGGCATACATAAAAATTATATCAAATATGACATATTTATGACTCAATATTTATTAATCACATTAATTATAATCTTCAGACCCACATAGGAAAAAAGTGACAAATTAAAAGAATTAGTTACAACCTATTAATTATTCTATACAAAATCAAAAGAAAATTTATTTAGCTTTAATTAAAACATAAAAAAAAGTTACTAATTAATGTTGCTTATGGCAATTTTTAAATATTTCATAAGGGATTGTAAAATGAAAATAAATGTGTACACATGACAAATATTGTTTGTGAAAACAAATGCACAATACAATGTGAAATTATGCTGCATGTGAAGAACACCTCTGCCTAATCTCTTCACTGGACATGACTGATTTACTTTTGCTTTACTTAGAATTAAAACCCAATTAACACCCCAATTTTATAATGGATGTAAAATAATTGAATATCTAGCAAAATGAACTACAGTACATATTTTTTAAAAAGTATTGGGTAGTAAATGGACCAAATGTTTAAATGATATTTTCAATCAATTAAAAATTCCTTCTGAAGTAAAAACTATCAGAACAATTTTGCAAAATGTATGATAATTTAGTTTCAGACTAATATAATCACAAACATTTCAAAAAATATATATAAACAGTATCACTTATACATAATGGACAATGAATAATGCAAATATACATTCAGAAAAAAAAAAAAAAAAAAAAAGTAGGGAAGAGGGGACAAATTCAATAAAAGCATTTTTTTTTATCTGTAGTTTTATAACATTTAAGCATAAAAATAAAATTGCAATAGTTTTGGTCTATTTACACAATTACTGTTATATTGTATACATAGCTAGATTTAAAATTTCTGTAAATTTTTTTTTCTCTCTCTTACTTCAAATATCAGGCAAAGAAAATATTTTAATGTCTGAATCATTAATAGCTGATAACAGGCACATCTAAATTTAAAAAAAAAAAAAGCCGTAAAGGTTCACATCAGTTTTTGTAAAATAGGCTCACCTTAAATTTTCAAATTTGAGAACCATAAATAAGATTATTGAAAAACCAAAACCAAAGAAATAAAAACAAAAGAAATAATTTTATATTAGAAAAAAAAAAAAATTTTTAATAAGAAATCAATCTCTTGAAAATTATTTTAATATTAATTTTATTATAAATCAAAATCCACCGTTCACTTTTTTTTTTTTAATTCTTGAAAACACAAATACATATCAAGACTTTAATTTCCTTTACACAAATTTCTTTATCTTAACTATAATATAAGTGATCATTTTTGAATTATGAATGTTAATGCCTTCACTAAGCAACAAAAATATAAAATGAAAACAAATCAATAAAAAATTCAATATTAAAATATAAGCAACAGAAATCATAAACATAAAGAAATAACACAGTTCTTTTTATAAATAATTACTCTTTTAAATAAAACACTTATAGTCAAAAAGGAAAAGACATGCATGTTTTTATTTTCCATCCTTTAAATTAGTGACATTTCAAGAAATATTTACTTAGACTGAATAAACATTTTTTTCAATATAACACATTCCTTAGAATATTTTCTATGACAAAGCAAAGTTCTTAGAATGCTACAAAATAATGAAAAAGCCAATAAAATTTCCTTTAGATCAGCTGTTCTTTTAAATAAGAAGTAAAACAATTTTATATAAATAACAAGGAATACATTTATTTTAAATTCAGAGTAGAAATGATAAAAATATTACTAAAGATACTTAATCTAACTTCTGAAGCCCTATATTCTAGAAGTTGTTTATTTCCTAAAAATAATCATAAATATAATATTCAGTTATTAGTTTCAGTAAATATTTCAATTATGATGGAATGTCCATAAATATTTCAAAAACAAACTACCAAAAAAATTTAAACAATATTCACTTAATAATAATAAAGTTCAACAAATCTATAAGGAAAAGTGTATAAAATTATTCACTAACAATACTCTCTTCTTCTCTACATCTCCAACACTTTAATTTTAAATTGCTTCAAAAAGGAAACTGCATAATTTCTTAAAATAGTGCAAATTACTATTTAGTAAAGTAAGTTATATATAAACACTCAAAATAAAATGAACTACCTACAGACCTAAAAATTTCAAGATAGAATTAGCCTGCAAATTGATAGAAAATATTTAATGAAAACAGAAATCATGAGTAAATGCATCTACCTAGAAATGAAATTATTATTTAACAATGGATTTTAATAAAAGTGTAATTAAAAAAAGTAAGAAATAATACAGATAGAAAAGGTTTTCCTGACTTAAGAAATATTTTACATGGGGGGGGGGGGGGGGGGACAACTACTCCACAAATACAAATATTAAACACTAAAAACACGACATTAATACCAGCGCATATAACATATTAAAAAGAAAATTTAGATATATTTACACTGATGATTTTAACAAAAAAATATCTTGCATACACAAGCACAAAAGGTAAATATTAAAAATCAACTATTTAAGAAAAACTTCACAATGATGCCATATTAATTGATTATATAGTCAATTGGCAGATGAATGTAACAATTTAAATTTTCATAAGCACAATTTCAACCATAAAAATTCTAACAGGAAGATAAATTTATATTATAAATAATTTTGTAGTAATTTAAGCCATAATAAAATAACATTTTCCCAGGGTATCTAAATTTATTTTGGATTTATATTTTAAAATGTTAACAAGTATTTGTAATTGCTACTGCATTTACTTATATTTCATTATTACTCTTGATTTACATGTTTTGCACACAAAATACCCATAGCAATATAGTAAATCTATCGCATTTCATATAAATTACAAATTTAATTGATAAATTACAACAAAATACCAACCAAAACAGATTTGTAAAAGAATATTAAAATTTTACAGTTAGGTTCACTTGTATAATATGTCTCAAGATAAAATACAAATTTAAATAATATTACATAATTTTAATACATTTTAGAACATTACAAAAGAAATATTAACAATACATACATATATATATATACCAATTATATAATGAACTTGTTACTAATATTACTAGATTTTATCTTTCTAAAAATATCACAGCTTTATTACTTAAATTTGATTGTATACTCATACATCATCATACAATGACACTACTTTTCAAAAGCAATGCATAAAATTCAATGCTGTGCCAACAATATAATTTCTATTAATAAATTATTCTGTTAATAAGTAACACAAATATATGCTATATATATATATATTTATTTTTAATAAATTATGAAAATATTAAAAAAGTTTTTAATTGAAAAGAAAAATTATTAAAAGGACAACCAGCTGTAACTTCAAATTTACTTTTAAAAAAGATTTTAATTTGTGCTAATATCACCATTCATTCAAAATAAGTTTTCTAACTGAATGTACTCGGGAAAAAAACAAAACCAGAATTTGCTATAATATTTATAAAGTGTTTATCTACCTCTAGTGTTTCTTTTCAAGCATAGATTTTTTTTAATTTTAGAATATGCTTGTTTAACACATTTCTCAATCTAGCAGCAGATAAGTATATTTTAACTCATTTATAATATTGTAATGAGAGCTATTAAACTTTTTATAAATTTAAAATGAAAGGCAAACTGAACAAAAAATAGCATATAAAAAAAAATAAAAGTGCTATTATACATTCCTTTGTAGTTTAGAAATTCCGATTAATCCAGCAAAAGTTTAATTTAAAAAGATCAATTATTCCCTAATCAAAGCTAAATACTTCAAGATTAAAATTAAGTAGCTATTTAATGTAAAATTTAAAAATATATTTTTATATAAATATCTAATCATTTTATAGTAATTTACTTTAGAAAATACAAGTTAATTTTAAACATAAATTTCTAATATTAACACTAATTTTACTGATTTACATGCTTAACACTAAAGAAACAACTTAAATAGGCCATTTAATAAATTTCACTTAAAAAAATGAATAATTATTGATATAAATGGAATTTTAATTAATTCATGACACATGAAATTCTTGGTACTGCCATTTATATATTGACAACTTAATTGTTATAAAAATCAATGTAGATTAAAAATGAAAATATTTTTTACAAATCAATCTTGCATACAAAAAATGTCTGTAGTTCTTAATATAAAAGATTTATTAAAGACTAAATTAACTGCACTATATATTACAAAATTTAGCTTATATAAACCCTTTAAAATACAAAACATGTTAAATAAAAATGCCATGAAATACAATGTATTCTTTTAAATTAGTGTTGATAGTTTTGACAATGTTAATTAAAAAAAAATATTTTATTTTTATAAGAAAATGAAACATTTTAGATAGATGACAATGAAAAATGCTTTTCTAGATTAGATAAAATTATGTACAGCAACTTTATTTTAAAGTATTTTTCATTGTCAAACCTTTAAATAAACAGTTTTATATTTTGCTTTGCATCTTTTAGAATTCCTGAGGTCTTATTTAAAGGTATAAACTAAGTTAATAATATACAAAAGAAAAAATTCCATTTTTAGAATGATTGTGACAATACATAAATCTTGGAATAAAATTTTATTTTTTAGCCTTTGGCACTTCATTATCCAGTAAATTAATTAGTTTATTAAAAAAAAAATGCATACTTGAATGAATCATTCATGAAAACCATGGGACAGAATATCATTCTTGCAATTTACAGATTAAAAGAAAATTGTTCAAATTGAAAATGTATGTTTTTAATGCTAATAAAAATCTGAAAGTTGGAGATAATGAAATCTATTAAATTTGTATTCTTACTTATTATTTTTTTTACAGTTAGAAGTTCTAAAAATGTTTTCTACAGCTATTTCTTTCCTATTAAGCATATAAAATATAACTTAAAAAAAGTTTTTAAATAAAAGATTTCCTATTTATAAGAATAGGGAATGTATATACATCATTCAAGCTTAATAAGAGTAATCCAATTTCTGTAAGAGACTTATAGCAGAAAAGAACATAAAAACAGAAAAGATAATAAAATCATTTTATCAATAATTGATTTAGGCCAAAAGCTACTGTCAAATTTCGATTATAAACTTTCATGATATAATCATTTAGTGAATTTTTGGAAAATATTTCATTCTTTAACATATTTTTAAGTGTCAAACTTAATGAAAATTAGGTCAACTAAAATATCCAAAGACAGATAGATTCATAAACATTTCAAAAAGCCAGATTTTTTACTTCTATCAAATCGGCTGGCAAAAGTAAAAACTCTGCAACCATTCTCCCATAAATTGACCAAAACAGTTTCACTATATTAATCATTACATCGATTTTAAAGTGAATATCTTTGGAAAATTTAGAATTTTCTCAACTTTTCAAAAGAATTGCACAATAGGAGGGAAAAAAAAAAAGAATGTACTTCAAAACTAACTGTGTTAACAAGTGAAAAGTTTAAGATTTGAAAAAGAAAAATAATTACACAACTTAATTGTAATTTAAACCTTCCCCTTCCTAAGATTAAATGAAAAAAAAAAAACATCACAATTAAAATTTTAAATACAATAAATATATAAATAAATATAATTATTTTTATTATTAACATATGACTATTTGAAAAAAGTGTCAAGGAAGTTTTATCTCCTGACTGTTTTAAAGTGAATGCAACTTTTTAAATAATACAGATTAATATGGCACTTTGAAAATTAAAGAACTTAAAAATAACTAACAGTAAAAGATAGAATTATAAACAACAGATTGAGTTTGGTAAAAACCAATATATATCTTAAATGTAAAATAAAAAACTGTTAACAAGCATACATAAAGTAGCAATAAAGTATATACTCTTATTATATACAAAGTTTTGCATTCCTTTTCTTCCAAAATGTTTATGGGTAACATATTGATAACTATTCTCAATTATTCAGGAATCTAGTGAATGCTTCCATTCATGTGTGTTGTATCTATAAAAGGAAAGAAAGAGACAAAAGGATTAAATTTATGTTTCCCAAACAAGGAAGGCAGCTAATTTATTCAATATCATTTCTAGACTTGTAAATTATTATATTAATTACACTGTAGCTTAAGTTTATACACTATGAGAGTTTATTTCAATTCTACTACTAATAAGTTGCCCCCTTCCCCCAAACACTGATATAGTATTTTTTTACAATTCATTTGCATGATCATTACTGAAATAATAATCATTTTAATAATAATGAAAAATTTTCATCAATAAAATTCAAGACATTTGCATCATAATTTACATTAGAAATTATTTTGGAAAAACAATGAAATTAAAATTCTTTATACTGACCTTGTTCTTTCTCAGTTTCTTTTCCGATATCATTCCAAACTAAAAAAAAGATAATTCAAAAATTAAATATTGTTATCAAAATATAAAATTTTACATGTTTATGTATTTTAAAGTTGTATTTCATGGAACAATATTAAAGATCTGTTTTTTAATATAAATGTATCTATGTACATTATATATAGATGCATGCAAAAAATATTTGAAATTTAAAAACAAATAATTTTATATTTTTTTAAAAACATTTAGGGCACAAATGTTTTTGATTGAAATCAGTAATTTGCCGACTAATTCAAGATGGTATAATATATAATTTACATACAAGTTTTTCTTTATTTTACTTTTTTTAGTTTCAAGTAATCTCCATATTTCAAAACTTTTCTGGTAGTTTCACAACCAAGCATTGAAAACATTTTTTTTGCTGCATGATTAAAAACCGATTTATTTAAAAGCAGAAATAAAAAAATTTCCTCCTTTTCACAGAAACATGCAATACTTTATCTGCCTATATAATGTTGAGACTAAATAGGCTTTGTTATCCTAATGATGCAGATTATTTTATTATTTACCATCAAGAGATTGTTTGAATAAGAGATTTCATTCCATATTAATAGATGATTAAACTTATTCTCAGATGAATATTCTTATGGTGAACAGTTATATTTTACTATTATTTAGTAAAATAGAAAATACCTCCATTTTTAAATAAATATTGTATTCCTTTCATATATATATTTCAAATTTATAAAAAGTTAATAATGCAAAGGTGATATTCTTTTATTCAAACATGAAAAAATAAATAAATAAATAGAGCTTCAACAAAATTTGATCTTGAACAGCCAAGCAGTCCAATATCTTCTCATTTCTGAGTATTAACTAGAAAAACTAAGTTTGAAATATGACTTATAAATAATTAAAAGAAATTTTTTTTATGACTATATTTATATATCATTTATATAATGTAATCCCCCCAAGTAATCATATGTAACATTCACAAATCAAATAGAATATCCCTTCACAACTTCAAATTATGTCTTTCACTAAAAAATTCTAAATTTAAAAAAATTAAAATATTTTAGCCATTAGTTTTTACATAATTCAATATAAAAATGATATGACATAAAATATTACTTACCACTACTTAGATACTCGGCCAATTTTGAATGGTTGCTTTTATTATAATTAACATCAGATTCTTTCCAATATAAAGTTTTGCCTTTTATAGAAATACTTATATGAGGAGTTTCAATTTCTGATGTTACTAAAGGTAAAATACTTTCAGATAACAGAGGAATTGGAGATTTTGGATGAGAAGTATCAGTTTTAATGCTTTCATCAGATAAAGAATCATCACCAGAATCTTGAACCGCATGAGGGATACAGTCTTCAACACTACAATTATCAGAACACAATTTTACCATTTCTTCATATTCTATCCCGAAACTAATTTCAGACATACTATCAGGAGGTGAACAATTATTCATAATAATCACAGGAGGTTCTTTTTTCAAGAAGTTATCAATAGTTAGATCTCTGTTTTCAGTTGATTTAAATGCATCACCAAAAGAACTAATACTACTTGGACTACTATATACAGAGTCAGTTTTCATACTTGCCATCTGCGTATCTGTCATACTGGCAGTAAAATCTGATGATACACTGGATCTATTTGTTGATCCAGACATCATAACATTTTCAATGGAACTTTTTTCTAAGCTAATTAAACAATCATCAACTTCAAGAACCTTTTTGTCAGCGGGAACAAAATTAGTATTTGAAGAAAGAGAATTCAAAACATTTTTACAAGCCTGCAAACTTGAGTTATAAAAACTTGGTTTTTCTAAGCTAACAACAACAGGTCGAGGTGCAACAAAATTTTGTCCATTTTGATGACAGTGAGTTAATGCAACATTGCCTGGCTCAGGAGCACTTAAATTTAATTGAGATAACTTTGAAATCACCCAATCAGAACTACCAGGTTGAGGATTTTCATTTTTTGGCAACTTCTCTTGTATAGGTTTTGATAAAAGTAACTGATTCTGTTCAGGGATTGCTTTATTATTCTCTATGGAAATATAACCTTGGACTCCACTGCATGTAGAAGACATACGTATAACATCAGCATAAGAAGCTTGAGGAGTAGCAGAGGTTGAACTAGGGGAGACTGCTGAAGAAATATTTGCATCAAGCAATGATTGAGAAATTTCCAGACCAGAATTTTTGTTAGATAAATTACCAGATGGTGGCATACTAGTATAACTTGAATTTAACTTCCTTTGCTGATTATGACTATTGGTAGATAAAGCTGGGAAAAGCATTTTATCAGATTCATCAGAACATTTTTTTGAATTCTCTCCAAAATCTGACATTGCATGAAACCGATCCCATTTTTTCGAAGAATAATTTCGTTGTTTTTTAATCTGCAATTGTTCATCAAAATAGTCAACTGAAAAATTATTAACAGGACTTGAATTTACAAAAACTGGTAGATCAGCAAATTTAACACCATTGTTCAAATATGGATCGGGCAATACAGCATATCTATCATATTTTGAGTTGTATTTTTCATTAACAATTATGTTTTCACGATATCTATCTAAAGCTTTAAAGTGGGGCTCCGAAACGGTAAAACTTTGAGGAAATTCGTTTGAACAATGCCACCTAATGCCAGGATTCGGAAATGGGAAAAATCTGCTGGCAGAATAAGAATTATTTGAATGGGCAATTTTTGAGTTATATGTTCTTTGCTCAAAAAATGTAGTTCTTTGTTTATGTTTAGAAGATTCTGGTATGGAAAGTTCATAGTGCTGATTTGATTGATAACTAAGAACTTTGTTTAGAGTAGAAATTTCAGATACTGATGGAGCAAAGTTATATAATGTTGGATAAGTATTAAATGAAAAATTTCCATTTAAATCATGACCAGATTGAACTTGAGTTGTAGTGGTAAAGGAATTGCCAGCCCCAGGGTTTAAAACTAAATGTGGCCTGGCTTTAATTTCACATTTATCACATGTATGCTTTAAATAGGACTTATTTTTATTTCCATACAGACCAAGTTTTTTATCAGTTGGAACAGAGGCATTTTTATTACGAGATATGTAAGAGTATTTATTCCGTGCACTATCTGATCGTACAGGAAAACGAGAATTATTATTTACAAAATTCGTTTTGGCAGCTTCTACTTTTTTAGTTGCATAGAAGGAGCATGACTTTTTGACTGCTTCCTTATCCTTTTCCATTTCTTTACGTGAATCATTTTTCTAACATCCAGTTCTAATTAATTCATTGAAACTGAAAGGAAAGAAAGAAACATATGTAAAAACAAATAAAATCTTGAACTTTTAAGATTCAATCAATATAAATGTGAACAAAAAATTATTAATTTTTAAAAGTTGTATTTATTATAAAAGGAAAAATTAATTTCCACATGATCTGTATTAACAGCATATTTCAATTCAATGAAATTTTTAATTGATAAACCCAATTATCATTTAACCTAGAATTAAATTCAAAATATTTAATGCATTCACCTTTTTATATTAATCTTTATTTTTTAAATTTAAAAACTTCTAAAATTTATTCTAAAAGAAAATTTACCCGAACAAAAGAAAACAAGTAACTGAAAACTATTTTCTATTTTCGTACTATAATCGAACACTATATGTGACAAAATATTTTGTGATGAAACAGTCTTATTGCATTAAAATATGGGAAATATTAACTAAAGAGTAAAGGAGTTGTAAGGTTATTTCTTTATTGATTGCGAAAGTTAAAGCTATTCGTAGCAAGTTAATTATACTTATGTTATTTGCTTGTTTAGTTTTCTTGTGTTGTACATTATTTAAAATTTTAATAGAATTGTTTGATATTAATTTTTTTCTTCTTAAATATGATAAAAATATGGGATATTTTTTAAATAAGAAAAAAAAAATCATTTTTTCTGGAAATTTTTTTTTTTTTTGCTAGAATGCTGGAATTAAATGGTCACAAAGTGAAAACATATTTGATAAAAGTAAAGTTTAGAAACACAAAAGTTTCTTGGGAACTCAATGGCAATTAGGGGTGTAGAATTGAGGGTTTTTTTATTGTTTGTACCAATAAAATGGTGTTAGTAATAACTTAAGATGGCCTACAAAACAATATGCAATTGAATTAATTACATGGGAGAAGTTTACACTAAAAATGTAACTAGGAAACTACAAAACCAGAACTATTACAAGGAGACTAAGACAAATACAAAAATTTTATTATCAAAAAACTACAATAATTGGAGGGCAAAATAGATTTGGAAAGTCTTTTCAAAGGGCAAAAATAATTCAAACAAACATCTACTGTCAAACCTGAACAGTAGATGTTTGGTACACTAGATAGACAAATTATGCAACTCATGGCTTATTTCATTGATATTATTGTTTTATTATTTCAAAACTTATTTATTATACATGTCTGCAAAGTGAAACATGTTCTCATATGTAGGCTATTTAAGGAGTTAAAAAGAAAAAATTACAGATCATTTTTTAGAACATGATATAAAAGCACCTTTTTCTTATCCTTATTTTAGCAATAAATTGTTTCTTATTTTATATTCTATTAAATTAAAACTAATGATACAAATTATAAAGCAAGAATCTAAATATAGTTATTGAATGCAATGATTTAACACTTTAATGTCGAAACAAAAATTACATTTAAAATTTCTAGAATTTTTATATTTAATACAGTAAAAACACAACTAATCATCTTGAAAAAGAGAAACGTCAACAAATTTATTTAAAAGTTTAACTTTGAACTCTTCCAAGATCCATTATTATAATGAAAGTAAAATATATAAATTTTCTATTAGAGCAAAATAAATAAATAAACAAGATATTTCCCATTTTTCTTCATTTCATATATATAATCTCTTATATGTATGTATGTATAACAAACAAATGAGCATATATACAAATATATACTTGTACATGGCTATTCTTATTATTTTGCCTTTTGTTAATAATTGTATAAAAGCATGATTTTAAAAGTTGCTAATTTAAAATGAAATCAATTTCACTTGGAAGGGTTTGAATTTGAGTAGCAAATGGAAGCAAATTTGATTTTCAAAAAGATAAATTTTTAATGCATAAGAAGTATATACTAATTATACTAATTGATACCATCTTTCAAAAAAATTAAATATCCTATTCTAAAGATAGAACAATATCCTCAAAATGCACTTCCATGTTTAAAAGTATACAGTAAGATCTTTTTTAATTTAATATTTGGTACACTGTAATTTAACTATTGGATACAAATTTCTTAAATTTTGTTTTGCTTACATATATTGCAATCTAATATAAATATTTATTTTCCAGGTCCAAGTTACTCTCCTCCTCCCCCAAACACACACAAGAATTTACTTTAGCAATAATCCAACTAATTTATTTGATAGTTTCAAGAGTTTTTCAATGTTTTTAATTTTTATTGTAAAAAGTCCTATTCAGTTGCAAGATTAATATTGTTAAACATTAGGTTTCAGTCAAATTTTCTCCAGAAAAACCAAAAATTTGGTTAGTATTAATTAAAAATGTATTTTGATTCTTTTAATAAATTTTACCTTTTCTATGTAATTAACCTTATATTCATATCAAAACAAAATTTATTACTATACTGTTATACTATTGCAATATTTTTATATTTTATCTATAAATATTAAAAAATTTATAGTTATTTTAAAGGAAATTGCTATGCTCATTTTAAATTTGAAATTACCAAAAATTTTAATAAATTGATTTAGACTACAAGTGATAATTCTATTCATATATTCTCATCTGAAATCAAAAATTGTAAAAAAATTCATTTGCTCATAAAATTTCTAAGTGTCTATACTATATATATATATATACTACTTATATTATTTAGTGGAAAAGTACTAAAAACGAAAGAAAGATTTGAAGAAAATATTCATTTCTTCAAGGAAAACGGATTATGATAGGAATAAATCGTCGAATAAATAAAATAAAAAAAAATCGACTTACTCTTTAAATATATACGAAATATTACAAATGAATTTAAAAATGTTAAAAACAAAAATGTGTCCCAATACAAAATTGAGCTCCTGATCATAAAAAAATAAATTTTCCAATTCTGACTAATTCATACTAATCAACATTATTATCAAATTTTAACATGCATATAAATCTACGAAGGTAAGGCCATTAGCAATATAACTTCTTTATTTTGTATAAAGAGGGACCAAAATAAGAATCATTAAATTAGATAATGAGAACACGAAGCAAAACAGTCATTAATTCTTCATTGTTGAAGATCTACGAAAATTATATCTTCAGTATATTAATGCTTAAATATTTTTAAGAAAATCATAAAAGTTGCAATGTTATTCAAAGTGTAGGCTTAACAATGAAACAAAACCTTAATAAATGGCCAAAATAAAATAAAAGACACTAGTATTCGTAAAGACTAATACTTACTAAAAACGAATTTTCAAAAAAATGTATAGATAATTCCTCAAAAACAAATTTAATCACACTACATGCATTTTCTTCTACACACACACATAACAAAATGACGAATTTCATGTAAGTGTTCAATTTAAAATGCTGCCAAAAGACGAAAGATAATTTTAATCAATGTATTATTTATTGTATTCCGAAACCACCAAGTAGATCTGATATAATTTATTACTCATCTCGCTAGAATTAATTTTATACTAGACTTTCCTGCAGAATATTCAATATTTGTAATCAAATTATATAATAAAATTTACAATAATAATCGCTTGTAATGGTTAATAATCGCAATTAATGGTTAAATCATTAAAAAAAAAAAAAAAAAAAAAAAAAATTCTCATTATATATATATATATATATATATATATTTACATCTATATACATATTGGTCACAGTAAATAATTCATAGAATTTTTAGTTTTTCAATCAGAAAGAATAACTTTTTATTTGTCACTTTAATGCTACAATTAAATTAACTCAACTTGTAAGAGGAGGATATCTATGATTCTCAAACGGGCAATTTAAATATATATTAAAATATATTGTGTGTGTATCACATTAAAAAACATCCAAAAACTGAGAAAATTTAAAGTGAATTGGGTCAGCATCTAAAGCGCGCATATGTTGCATCGATGAAATTGAAAACCAATAGCCATAAACAAACATCAAAGGGTAAAAAGCAAAAACTGTAGAAGCTGATTAAAAAATAGAATATATTTATATAAAATTTACAAAAGCAAGATGCGAAACTAGTTATGAAGGGCATCAACACAAAAAATAAGAAATTGAATATGATTTCCTGTAGATAGCTTTATCATAGAATTCGTACCTTCAGGATATTATTAACCCATGTTGTATGATCAAAAGTAGCCTATGAGCTTCTGTCTGATATCGTGAAAATAAATGTTTGGAATAGAAGAATGTTTCGTAGTACAACGTTAATAGTATAACAATTTTCCGTAAATTAAGTTTTAAAAAAAGTGAAGAGCAAATGTAAAATGATAAATTAATAAGAAATTTAATTTTTCTAAAAATTCATTAATAGCGGTTTAAAATTATTTCATTTAATTAGGTTTTTCCTTTTCCTCTTATTAACTTTAATTTTTTATTTATTTTAATTCTAAATTAAAGAAGATTTTGTGAAACAAAAAGATTAAAAAAATGCAGTGGCGACTTATAGGATAATAACTGGGAAAAGAAAAATGTGTCATGCAAAACGTGGGAAATTTTGAGATGGAGAGTGAAGGCGACAAATTAATTATGTTTTGATATTTAAAACAGTTTAAAGTCCATGAAAGTTGTTGGCAGTTTATGCCACAGGCAGAGATATTTTGAACCAGTTTATAAACAACATGTGGAAGATTACTATAAAAGTTCCGTTTCTATGTGTAACAGCAGGAAAAAAAAAAAAAAAAAAAAAAAAAAACCACGTTTCCACTATATAATAGTTTTATCTTCAAATAAATCACCCAACTCAGGCAATTGGATTCAAATAAAAAAACATCACATATCAAGATTTTATTACGCAATCAGAGCGTTACATGAAGAGTTAGTTCAACAAGCTACCTTACGTGATTCATGCAAACTGCTTTTATACAGTTCACAATTTGCATAATCCACATAATCTGACGGTTGCAATAAAACACAACCTATCATCCTGTACGGCATTTTTCTTTTGTGTTCGAGGCACGAAATATTTTCTAAACCAGGAATGGCCAACCCAAATGATTTTGCGGGCCACTTTGGAAATGCCTCATAACTCCGCGGGCTGCATATAAAATTATATATCCCCATATTAGATTTAGACTCACTATAGACATTTTATTGGAGTGAAAAATTGAAACATAATGAGTTATTATTTTTGTGTTTACTATTATTCTTGCATGTAAACATAGATAATATAAATGATACTAAACGCACATTGTAAAGAAATATATAACACTGAAAATGAAATATAAAAAATATATAAATATAAACGAAATAAAAAAATGAAATCATTAAAAAATATTTATTTTACTAGTGCAATATTTGTTTCTCCACTCTTTCACTTATTTTTTGCAAATAGATCTCAATTTTGGTATTTGCAAATAGTAATCGGTGTTGCGTCCGTTATGTTTGAGCGTGTTTTGTGTCTTGTCAAAAAAAAAAAAAAAAAAAAAAAAAAAAAAAAAGCCGATTCGAAGTAAACCGATTCGGTGTACGTTGAACCAAAAGCAGTAACAACTTGGGCTAAGAGCAGAGCAAATCCACTTCTGCTATCAACAATCAACTGTGCGTATCAAGGGTTGGTCACTGCATTACTGAGGTCACTTAAAGTGAAATAGAACCTGTTATATTAGATGTTCCAAGATGCAAGCGCCTCATGAGTTCGCAGAATATAGTTTAATCATTCTACGACTTGTAAGAAAAATTAATTTTGATTTTAAAATAATATTGTTGTGAATATATGACAGATATTGCCTGTTTTATTTATGAGTTTACAGTTAAAACAAGCGATATCTGTCATATATTCACAAGAATATTATTTTAAAATCAAAATTAATTTTTTTTTATAATGTCAGCAATTAACTTTTGAGTATGTAGATGCACACATAATGTATTTTTTAAATACATTGGTTTCCACTACTTTGGCCATTATAAAATAAATATATTTTGTAAAAGTGTGATAAACCTCACATGCCGGAAAAATATTCAAGGTGGGCCGCGGGTTAGCCACTCCTGCTCTAAACCAACCAGCAGCTTCTGGAGATTTTCAGAATAAATTTCTTGATATCAGGCCAAGGGTAGATCAAGACCATGACGGAAGTCATTGTTTCTAGAAAATCAGATTGGGGTGCAAAAATGATCATTTTTTAAATTTTACTTTCTAATTTTTCGTTGACTTCAACATTTAAATTAGCAGCAGATCCGCATACATTATAATAAACGCATGTAGTATATATAAATAATTTATTTATTTTCAATGGAGGCACCATAATTCTTATGAATTATTGAATGAAATTTACTAATAGTGTTAATGAATTTGTTTCAGATATGAATGATATGCTGTCTATAAGTGAAGTGCTGGACGAGAATTAATCCTAGATACTTGGCTTCATGAGAGCAATTATTGATTTTACCGTTTGTTGTAATAAGAAGACTTTACATATGTTTGCGCATAAATAGAACAGCTTCAGTGTAGAAACTGAGTGTTAAATTTGTATATGCTAGATTGGCTATATTTATCTACAGAGAAATGCCCTGCTTCAGAATTTATTGTGAATGAAGATGAAATTCTCAAGGAAAGGAAGAAAACTTTTGTTTCTTCTTCAACTAAATGTTTGACTACTCGGAGTGAAAATATAGATGCTAATTGGTCTTATCGTTACTTTTCACAGCATGAGAAAATTGTACACATGATTGGCTAGATTTTGAGATTTGTGGAAAATTCAAGAGAAAAAAAAATCGAGAAAACAAGGAAGTCTGGATGCAGAGGAATTTTCAGAAGCTGAGAAAAGAGTAATAAAGATGATTCAAAGAGAAGCATTTTTTGTCCAGAAGGATGAAAAACTGAGAACAATAAAAGTTTACAAAGATGAAGATGATCACATCAAATTAAAAACAAAAATTGTCTATCGAGAAGACAACTGTTCTTTCACAAGACCTGTGATTCTCTCCTCTCAATACTAGTTTATACACTGAAGTGACAAAAGTCATGGGATACCTCTTAATATTGTGTCGGCCCTCCTTTCGCCCGGCGAAGTGCAGCAACTCGACGTGGCATGGACTCAACAAGTCGTTGGAAGTCTTCTACAGGAATATTGAGCCATGCTGTCTCGATAGACGTCCATAATTGTGAAAGCGTTGATGGTGCAGGATTTTGGGCACGAACAGACCTCTCGATGATGTCCCATAAATGCTCGATGGGATTCATGTCGGGCGATCTAGGTGGCCAGATCATTCGTTGGAATTGTCCAGAATGATCTTCAAACCAATCGCGAACAGTTGTGGCCCGGTGACATGGCGCATTGTCATCCATAAAAATCCCATCGTTGTTTGGATACATGAAGTCCATGAATGGATGCAAGTGATCTCCAAGTAGCTGAACATAAGCATTTCCAGTCAATGTTCGGTCCAGTCGCACCAGAGGACCAAGTCCATGCCATGAAAAAACAGCCCACACCATAACAGAGCCACCACCAACTTGAACAGTGCCTTTGGGTCCATGACTTCGTGGGGTCTGCGCCACACTCGAACCCTACCATCAGCTCTTACCAACTGAAATCGTGACTCATCGGACCAGGCCACGGTTTTCCATTCATCTAGGGACCAACCGATATGCTCACGTGCCCACGAGAGTCGCTGAAAGCGATGTCGTTCTGTCAGTAAAGGCACTCGAGTCGGTCTTCTGCTGGAATAGCCCAAGAAAGCCAAATTTCTCCGCACAGCTCTAACAGACAAGTCCCTTGTACGTCCCACATTGATTTCTGCGGTTATTTGACGCAGTGTTGCTTGTCTGTTAGAATTTACGACTCTTTGCAGACGTCGCCGGTCTCGGTCGTTAAGTGCAGGCGGTCGACCACTGCGCTGTCCATGGTGGGATGTTATGCCTGAAATTTCATATTCTCGGCACACTCTTGACACAGTGGATCTGGGAATGTTGAATTCCCTAACGATTTCCGAAATGGCATGACCCATGCGTCTAGCTCCAACTAACATTCCGCGTTCAAAGTCTGTTAATTCCCGTCGTGCGGTCATCATCACGTCAAAACCTCTGCACATGAATAACTTGAACAGAAATGAAAGCTCTGTGAAAGCAATACGCATTTATACCTGTTCTACGCGATGCTACTGCCATCTGAAAATTTGCATATTGCTATCCCATGACTTTTGTCACTTCAGTGTAAAGCTTTTAATATTTTCTTTTCATAAAAAGCATGGACATGTTGGGACACAAATTTAACTTAATCTTTAGAGAGAACATTTCTGGATATTAAATGGAAGAAAAAACGTGAGATCAATTATCTCAAAATGTTTTGCATACAAGAGACATTCCAAGAAAAGTTTAGATGCAGACACGGCCCTCATCACCAATGACCGTATTCGAGATGCTGCAGTGTTTGAAGTCGTGGGAGAAGACTTAGTCTGTCCATTATACTTGAAAGATCAAAAGAAGACTTGTGTTTGTCTCTTCACTTATGTGGTTTATCAAGCTGAGCATATTAAACTTGTGTCAAATGCTCAGCACATATATATATGCACAGCTTGATTGATACCTTTTTGTTGCTCCTACTTTGATTTGTGGCAAGGAGAGGTAGATGAATAGTAATTTATTATGACAATGGTACCAATTTTGTTGGGGCTAATAATTTGGTAAAGACTTTGGACTGGGATCGAGTTTTCGAAAATGGAACTGTAAATTGCATTCAGTGGAAATTCAATCCTTCTACTGCCTCCTGGTGGGGGGTTGATGGGAGCGGTTAATTCGAGTTATAAAAGATGTATTAAAGAGAGTGATTGGTCGTGCTTGTTTGTCACATGAGGAGATGATCTCTGTCGTGACTGTGAGTCGATTATTAAATTAAGATTTCTCGCATATATTTCAGAAAGAGATTTAGATTTTGTTCCACTGTCACTATCCTTATTCCTTCAAGACATTAAGAAAATCGGATTACCAGATTGGGAAGTAGTAGATCACAAAAGCCTCAATAGAATGATACAATTTCGACTTACACTTCAAAAAGATCAAATGAAAAGATTTAGGGTCTGAATGTTTAAGTTCGTTAATTCAAAGACCTAAATCAAAGAAGTGGTCTACGATATCTGTGGGAGTTGTTCCCATAAGCAGTGGCAATCGAAAATGCATTAATTGACCTCGAGTAACGAGATGAGTAACAGAAATTATTCCTGTAAAAGAGAGAATCACCAGATTCGTGAAACTTCGAACAACTCTTAGAGAAATACTAAGATAGATACAATTGTTGTTTCCATTAGAGATTAGCTTGAATATTCTTAATTATTTCCCAAGTAGAGTACAAAAAACAAGTATCTCTTTCTGAAGTATCCAAAGCACGAATGACAGGCCCTTCAGAATCCATTCCATGAACTATAAAAACTCGTTCTGGAACAGATATCAAAGATAAAAAGAGACTTGAATTGCAACGCTATTGTTATTAGTTATGAAGTCTTCCAACTCAAGGTGTGAGGATGTAGAAACTGAGTGTTAAATTTATATACACTTATTAATGGCAGTGTAAACCCATGTGTTTAATGCTTGTAATTCTGAATCTGACAACAGTAGAGTTCTGTTTTTGTTTTTTAAGTTCAACAATAGAATTGTCTCCATGTTCATGGTTAGATGTTTTAAATGTAAATATCAGTGTTGCAAAGGAGAATGTTGTGTTAATACATCGCGCATTAATTAAGTTTTTGAGTATTAGGAATATCGATCTACAGTTGAATTTTGAAATTGATATCCGACACTCAGTTTTATTTACATTCAGTTTAATTTTCCAATGGATAAGCCAGTACTCGAGAGTGTCAATCTAATTTGATCAAGTAAGGCCGTGTACACATCTATATATAAAGAGAGTAACATCTTTAAAATGTCATTCCTGTAAAGTGTGTAGTGAGGGATCATCATTTCAAGAAACTTTGCTCTTGTATAGTTTAAATCATTTTCCAGATGGAACATAAATTTGACTAATTATAATTTATTTAAATTGACTAATTATAATTTATTGATTCGTTAAAAAGTTCTGTTTAAAATATTTATCTATACCAGTGGTCTTTTAAACTTTGCCAATTGACGGAGGTCTTATGAGTGTTAAATTATTTAATAGAATCCATTTTCATTTTTAAATAATCAAAGAAAAGCCCCAGTTGATGTGAAAAAGAATTTCCTTAATGAATGTACACAATTACAAATTAAATCCAGCATTATAAATTTATAAGTTGATAGTTTCAAAAAAAATATCAGCATATAACTAAGTTATATGCTGATATTTATTAATAATTATCGACATATAATATTTTTAAAATTTAGTTTTAATGCCTGTGATGAGGTTAAATTTTGTTTACACAAATTGAAAATCTGATTCTATTAGTCTTATATGAAAATAAATTTAATATTTAGCATCGAGTCTGCTTCTGTAGTTCGTATTAGTGTCTATGTAAATTGAAAATGATTTTTCACAAAAATGAGTTATAACGAAAGGCATTAAAATTTTTAATTGCTTTCTTTCCGGATTATTCTTTTCCGGACTTCCGGATATTTTGTACATAAATTTTTTAAGGAAATTTGAGAAGTCTTTCACATTCGTATTTAATGAATTTAATAAAATGTCAATTGTTTACATTTTTTTCAATAATAAATTTTCGGATTTATTATAAAAAGTGAAATGGGATTTTAATCTAGTCCTATGACTCTAATTTTACTGAGAAATAGTTTACTCGAAGATTTTTTTTTTAAGTAGAAAATATATTCCTGAATTATGAGTTTCACATTTTTATCAACGTTTATTCCAAACTAAAACGAAACTATATAAAATCCAATAAAAATGAATTATAGACAAAGTGATTTTTAAAAAAAAATGTTCAATTTTTCGAAACATTTCACATTTTTGTTTTTATATGATTTCCACAAATCTAATTAAAAAAGTTTTTTTAATTTTATCATTCATTTTAAAAATATGAATCTTAGTCCTTAAGGAGATTTATTAAAATCGTTTAAAACTAAAAACATTTATCTATTAAATTTCCGAATAATTGCCAAAATTTTCATCGTGAATTTTTTGACCATATTTTGTTCACTTTCATAAAAAAAAAAGTTGTTGTTTCTTTTTTTAACATGAAAAATCCATTTAAATTTTTACCATGCGATAACCATCACACTTTATGCAATAACATTGTTTTATGAGAGCTTATATAGTTCTTTGCATAGTAAACTATATAATGTGGATTTAAATTTTTATTAAATGAATTATATTATCTGTAACTTTTCATTCAAAATATTTTTTAGTTTTTTTTTTTTATCCATTTTACTACTAGCTGGTAGATGTCGACAACAATGAGAACATTCAATGTGTGGAATTATGTAATAATTTGAGACATTCCTTTTTTTATCATGACCTAATAATGTTTTTGATCCATTTGCGCTTATGTGTGTGCGTCAATACCAACCTAATTCCAGTTCCTGCATTTATAAATTAACTAGCAGATATGGCCGGTGTTGCTCAGCTACATAAAATAGTTTTTTAGTTTGGTAAATTTTATTTGGAAAAAATATCGGTGAAAAGTGCAAATTAGGCAAAAAAAAAAAAAAAAAAAATGTAAAGGCAAAACTATTCTTAATTATTATTTATCAATAAAAAGAACTTATACATATTTTTCTAAGTATATAGAACAAAACATTTCAACAAGCAAAAAATTTATTTAAAAAAAAAAAAAAAATCACATAGACTTCGGAAATTTAAAATTTTAATTTCTAGAAATTTTTTTGAAGTAAAATAAAAACTATAAGCGAAGGGAGCGAAACGATAGACGACTCCATCAGACATAAAATAGGACTTTTGTTTAAATAAATAGAAATGAAAATTTCGACTACACACCAGATAGAAGAATAGCGAGTTCAGTGAAAAAAAAATTTAGGACGCTAAGTGCTATTGTTTTAAGTTATGCTGGCACTCACACACACATATATATATATAACCCTTCATACAAAAAACGTATCCTCTCTAACTCAAAAATTAAAGATGCAACGAATCAGCGCAATTTCGATACATCTACAGATTTAAACGACATGAAGATTTAAACGACACGAAGATTTAAACGAAACGATTAATGAAGATTTAAACGAAACGATTAATGAAGATTTAAACGACATAACAGGCCATTTCACTCCTTGTCCATTTTTTAAATGTTTTCTTGTCTTTTATCACACACTCAATATGATATATATATATACATATATAGCTTGGTCCTTTTGTACTTCTTAATAAGAATATTTGTGTAATATCTATATTTTAACGTGCAAAACTTAAGAAAAGATGAAAATAAGTAGACAGGGCTTTTTGCGACTAGTACAATGAATGGCCAAGAATTTCGAATCTACAGAAGTGTCGTTTCATGAGCTTGGGAAGCCTGCCGAACCATAAGTACAGCTGTAAAAGTTGGTAGTGGTAGATGAAGAAAAACAAAGTCAATGGATGTCAGATATATCGTCTTGCAGGCGAAAAGAGACAAATACCGGCCAGCAAGCAATATTTCTCAATAGCTGTGTACCGCAATGGCACAGCGATTTACGATGGACAGATGATTTCATAAGGTGACCTATTCGCAAGCCGTCCAGAACGCTGCATCCTTTTGGCGGTATCGTTTAGATGAGTAAGAAATACAAAGAATGGCAGTCTCATCAATGGAATCGCACCCCGTTTGCAGATGAGAGTCGTTTCAGCGTCACATCACCAGTTCATGTGGAGAGAGGTACGGACATGGTTTTATTCCACTAACATCAAGGAAAGAGAACGTTATGATGGTCTTGACGTACTCATCTGCGGAGGCAATATGATACACGAGGGGACTGAAGTTCAAATTTTTGACGGAGGTACTGTAACCAAAAATCGCTATTGTCAATCAGTGATTCTCCCCCATATATGCCTTTTTCTAGATGCCACAAAGGCAAACGTCGTTTTTATGGACAATAACGCCAGGTCACATCGGACTTGTACTATTGAAGGTTCTAGAAAGGGAGACATGACTAGAATGAAATGACCAATGTACTCGCCTGATTTAAATTTCATACAATATGTGTGGGAGCTTTGGGGAGACGCTATCTTTCGACTATATCTACCAGATAACTCTCAACAATTGACAAATTCTCATTGAGGAATAAGCATTATATCCTGTTAGCTAATCTGGAGAGACAGTGCCAAGTAACCATTGCAGTTAAGGGAGGTTATATCCCTTACTAAGGAGCATCCGTTTGTTGTTCTTTCTTTTGGGCATACAAGCACACACACTGCTCTTTTGATACCGCCTTTTTTATTCCATACGTATGCATTCGATTAATTTTTGTGTTAGAATACTTTCTTAGTATAATTAAATATAAAATAATGTCAATGTATTTTTAATTTCATGTCTCCTAAGTGACTTTTTTGTGGAGCTACAACAAAAGAAAAGTCGTTGGTTAAGTTTTGCCCACAGTGTACATATTGTAAGTTAGTGAACAGAATTGGCTGGATTATGCAGTGCAAGAGGTTCTCGACCATTTTTTTTTTTGCTTTTATCCAAAGAATTCCAATCGAAATATTCTTTTTTTAATGTATAGAATAAATTAACAAATAAAGGGATAATTGTCAAAATAACAATAAAAAATACTATATAGTAGTACAATGGCCATCCAAGATGCAGAAATGTGAAGGAAGTATCCTAGAGCTTTGAAATGTGCATAATGAGTGAATTATGAAAATTATCAACACCGCAGTGTTAATGCAAATTAAGAGCATCAGCAACGTTCCTTGTAAGCAGCATAATAAGAGGACACAAAACTTGATTTAATTATAATTATTTTCTTCACAGTTTGTCTAAAAAGAAAGTTTAATTATGTTACATTGAAAAAAAAAAAAAAAAGACTACCATGCATGCAGGTATATAAATTTATTAGATTTATCGAAAATGCGAAAAATTCTTTCCAGAAATCAATACTCGTGTTAGATGTTATATTACGCGAATATTGAATGCAGCAGTGAGAGCTGACTGATGTGAACGTTTGCAGCAGCCTCATCAGGACATTGAATATCTAAAGAGAGCTCGAGAGCATGAAGGTTATTACAAACTGCAATGTGAAGAATTAAGCTGATCCAGATGAATTAGGATGTGCTGTAAAAAAACTGGAGTCGGCACGAAAACATTCGACGTTTTCTGCCGCAGCGGTGAATTTTTTCGCTGCAATTACCTTAAACACTACACTAAAATTATAATGCTGCGTACAACACTGCTCATAGACAAACTAATAGTGCTGTATTATTCCAGACAAATCTCAAATTCTGCTTAGTTTTATGATAATCACAAATTCAGCCCAACAACGTTGACAGATTACACGTCTTTTGCATTATGCACTGTCATATCGATTCGACGCATGGCTTTATAACATAGGATTTTATACACTTAGTATCTGTGACTGTTTAGTGTGCCTTCAATCTATACATTTCTAAAGTTTTAAATCTAACTGAAGCCAGTTTTCAACAGTTCAATGAGAGATCGCATCTGGTAAGCAATTTTTGGCAATCCTTCAATATCTATCAGGTTTCATCCCTTCCATGATCAATAATTATGTGATATGAAAGTATCATTTCTATCGGTGATCACAGGTACAACTACTTCAACATTTTATTACATGCATTTCTATGATATTTTTAGTTAAATCGAGCATTTCTACATGTAAGACTATACTTCTCTTCCATGTCAACGGATTTTATGAACTGTAATTATACACCAATTTTAATGGATCACAAACAATTATGGTATATTTAGATCTTCTGGATATCCCCGAAATTTTCTAAAACGATATGGGAAACAAACTACACCAGCCCTATTCCATCTCTTCATCAAAACTGTAATATAAAATTAGCCAGCCGCCTATCTTGCATTTAATATATATCTTTAAGTACATTTATTTCAGATATGGGAAAAATAAGCATTTTCGAACAGACAGATATCAGAATGAGTAACATGAAATTTTAAGAACGTGCAATGTCACATTTTCGGAACACAACCATCTTTAATGTTAATTTAACTCCACAGACAAAAAACAATTGGTGCCATTAAGTTAAAGACAGAACAATATGCAATTTGATGCGATTGTAAACATGTATTGAAACTCAGTTCCTCATAAAATTAAGTTTAAAAACTTATTTTTTAAAATTACAATTACCATGTAGTAAATCTTTTCACACATAAAATATATAACTTTCTCACACTTATTGAAATAAATAATTTTCAATTCCTAAATTTTTGAAATGTTAACGACTTTATAAGCCACCTTGTATAATTCTTGTTTAAAAAAATTGAAATTTTTTGGAGTTAAATTTTCTCTAAACTAATTAAAAATCTTGCATTAAGTTACTATTTTTAAACAATGCTTTGCTTTCAAAACAGACAAAATCTTAATGTAAGACAGTAAATCTTTTTTTCTGTATATTTTTGCATTATTTTACATAGAATAAGATATTTAACAACGTACATTACAATGAACTTTATTATAAAAATTACACAAACATCACTTTCTGTATTGATATACAGTTTCAAAATGCAATTGCAGCTAAGAAATAAATATCACAATTTATCAACACAGAAAGCAAGCCAAAGTATGTTGAAAACACCTGATAAACATATAGCACAAGAGAATTTGTAGTTTATTTTATCACAGATATGATAACAAAGAAAAGGTTTAAAAAAATTCCAAATTTTGAGTATGTATGATTATACACTGAATAAGAAAGCAAAATAATATATTTCAACTGAGCAAAAAATACAAGTTATTTTATTGTGAAGCTATAAAATACTTAAAAAAAATTCAAAGCTTTCATAAACAAATTTTCAAGAGTAGCATATGACTTTGGCACCCAAGAGTTATAGATAATAAACAGTTCAGTGTTTATTCTTGTTTATAAATTTTTTTTCTGAAGTGGGCTTGAAGTGCCTAATTACCATCAATACAAATCTCACATATATAAATTTTAAAACACAAATTGCATGAATAAGCGAAACTATTAAAATTTTTTTGAAATATCTCTAACTGTTGAAAAGTAGAGAAATCAATATATTTATAGCAATTATCTTAAAGTTATAATACCACCTATCAAATAACTAACTATTATAATACGAAATAAAATTAATTTATACCTTTAGATTTTAATTAAATGCACTTATGATCTCACTAAGAAAAATAGGCAAATTTAATTCCATTCCAATTTATATACATGAATGTAGAAACACAAAATTACAAAACTTATAAGGATAAAATTTTAGTAACTAACGATTCTATTTCAGTTCTGTACATAATTCAGACTTATTTTACATTTGGTTTTAAATAAGTACTTCATCAAAAAATATCAGAACGTTTAAATAAAATTAACATATCCTATCACAATAGAATTAATTGATGTAGTTGTAAATAAACTGACATAAATCTGTTTCTCCTTGATGGCCTGTAAATATATAAATAATATATGTAACAAGGGATATTGTTGTTTCTTCAAACTGCCACTAAATCAAAGAAAAGCAAAATTCGGTTATTTATAAAGATGGAGTTAAAAAAAACAACCCCATGTGTACTATAAGAAAAATACTCATTTGTAATCTTTTGCCTACAATAATTCTAAATTAATTAGGAGTTTGAAATGAGTTGACTAAATTTTTAGCAGTCATAGAAATGAATCCTTCATGAACAAAGATAAAAAGCGATTTATTAGTCAATATGTGAAAATGATGGAAAAATTTGATATATACAAAAAAAAAAACCTTATTCTTTTACCTTAAAGTAATGAAATCAATATCTTATTTTACTTTTTCTACTTATTAAATATTTTCATCTTGCCTTAAAGAGAAAAAAAGACCAAATTCAGAAGTCAAACAATAGAGAAGCGACTTCATTTTTGCTTCAATGAAAAATGAAGCTGCAAATTAAATGTGGTGTCACTAAGTAAGAAAATTAAAACCATGAAACTTTAATACATACATTAATGCTACAGACAGCCAAGCTACATTTTACAACTGAACTACAAAATCAAATGTGTATCTATTACATTATACATGATGAAAACATGAGAAAAATGAAACCCTATATTAGTAATGACTACATTAAAATATCCACTTAATTTCGGAAGTTAAAAGATAACTTTTCCTTCAAATAAATCGAACAAAATTAATTGTAGGAAACATCTATATTTCAAACTAATTATGTGCAATCCTCAATACAATATTAATAATGAAATATTTCTCAATGGTTTCGGATGTGACAATGGACACCAAGAAAACTGTTCAACTATTTATTATAGGAATTGATAGTTAAATGAAGACAGATATTCTCAAATTTGGGAGATACTAAAACCAGAAAAAAAAAAAAAAAAAAAAAAAAAAAAAAATTAAAGTAGGTTTTATAAAAATTGTACAAAGTTCATCAAACAAATGTAAAAAACCTCTTCGTTATCACTATAGAGATAGGGCTATAATTGGAATAATGTTAGGTCCATTAATTTGATTCTCTGATAGATACAAACTGGAAAGTTTTTTTTTTTTTTTTAATTTACCATTGCCTTCTGCAACCAGAAAACAATGCCTGTAAACTTTCTGTACACAGGTTTTGAATATGTTTACATGCTTTCAATTGTTATGACAATGATTTTGTGTATTCCCCAACTTATAATCATGCATTCTCTCATATTTGGGTGTATAAAATTGTTTAATAAACGATTATTTCTAACCAACCAATTTATGTCTCGTATATTTGAAAGATTAATAATGAAATCATCAAGAAAAGCAATTAAGAATTTAATCAGTTCATAAAATAATTCAAAAACCAAACAAATATATAGTTACCACAGACTAATAGTTAATATACAAGGAAGTTTTCAGTGAGTTTATTTTTAAACATTTAACACACCTTTTCAATATTTTAATTATTTAATTTTAAAATTCAGACTTGCTTGGAGCACATTTAAAGATGTTTATTCTAAAAGAACAAGTAAATTTGAATTTTTCAAGAATTGTGTAGGATGAATAAGTTACAATTTAAATAAACTTAAAAATTACAATAGTATTTTTCAACCAAATCATAATAACAAAAAAGAAATTCATTTAAAACACTCTTATTGATTAAATAATAAGCACAGATTACTATATGAAGAGTCTTAAGATATACTAGAAAATTAATATCAAATAATACCCTTAATTTCTTGCTAAATATTCATTTGCATGTTGGAGATCAAGATCAATGATGTGTCATATTTAAATGAATAATTTGAAAGATTATAGAGTACAACAGAGAGACAGTTATCTGATTATTCTCCCTCTCACTTGACTTGTTTAATTTTGAAAAAACTAAACAAAGGCAGAAGAGATTGTATCATTGTTACAGACATTACAAAAACATTTCTTATGAATACAGGCTTAGCTAAAATTTTACATTTACTTGTGAGCAAAAATAAAAGTATTACAAAAAGAAATACCAATTTTATTTCTTATTAGGAAGGATATTCTTTGCCACTAGTTATGCCTGATATAGCCTACATGAATATTGATTGATAGATAGATATCAAAATTTTACCAGTGTGTGTACATATATATACATTGATTAAATTATAGTTAACACTAAAAAATAACATGTTAAAAAGAAGTTTTCACAAAAATTATTTTGAAAATTTTAATATAATTTTTATAACACACACACACACACACACACACACATACTTAAATGACCATTAAAAAACTGTATACTGGCATTTTGAGCATTAAGTAACATAAAATCAATCAAATAAAATATGATTGAAATGTAGAAAATTAGATACAAAATGGTATTATGAAGTAATGTATTCTTCACATATTTAATAAGAAAAAAATTGAAGGTACTGAAGACCATAATGATTAAGCAAATGCTTTAAAACAAATTGTAGTTATGCACAAAACACAATAGACACTTCAATGCTGAATTAGTGAAAAAAAAAAAGTATTAAAAATAATGTCATATGCAAGTGACAGCTTATATATTTTAGAATGCCAGAATAATTATAAACAGAGTTTAAAGCAAAAGTAAAAGACGATAAATAATTGGATAGAAGAGAAAAATAGTTTCTCGAATAATATTCATCGAAGTATGGTATTTTATATAACATCAAAAGCAAAATAGGCCAAAATGTTGACACAACTGCAGACAATGTGTATATCGCTTACAAAAACGTTAGGATAAGATAACTTCTTTTAGGTTACTAGAGGCATATTTTTACTGTGCAAAAATAAAAGTTTGAACTGTTATGATTGCAAATGTACACAGTTTCATGAAGGTGACAATTTATATATCATGAATCAGGCATGGATTAATTGCATAATAGTAACATTTAATTCTGATCATCTACTGAACAGGTATATAGTACTCATAAATGTTCTCTGAAGTAATCAAATATTACAGACTGTGACTTCTGGTTGTAGGACTACTTGAAATAAGGTCTTTATTGAAAAAATCACCAATCCTTACAAGTGCTTAATGGTAGCAGGAGCTATCGGCCATTCCTACTACTGACAAGCTCTATAATACTGTATTTATTATTAAAGAGCTACTCCACCATGGCAGAACTTAATAGTTGAATGTGGTGGTGTATACATTGAGACCTAACTGTCATAAATTTGACACATTCCATGTCTGTGGGACTAATTTAACATGCATCCAATTTTAATATTATCGTTTATTTTTTTTCTCTACAGCAACACCTTTAACTGCCAAGATTTTAACTATGATTTTCTTGCACCATTCGGTTCATCGGTGAATATTAATCAGTAAACTGCTTGTCTCTCAGACCCAATCTTTCCAGTTTCACTTTGGCAAGAGCCTGTATATACACATATATAACTAGTATTTTAATAAGTTTTTTTTATTTGCATTACAATAAATATCATTCATAAAAATGGAAAAAGGGCATTAGAATTTTTAAGAATAAAAAAAAATATATATAGCACAACATAAGTCAATATGCTAAAACCAGAAGTATACATGCATTCTTTGAAAACAAACAGTATAGTTGAACAATTTTATACAGGAAATCCTAAATTATTGCCATGAAAATTTTAAAATAATTCAGCAAATATAGAAAGTAACACTAGAAATAATGTGAAAGGAACACTCATTAGAAACATTGCTAGTTAAATTACAGTTGATTAAAATTATTTTCTAAACCTAACATTGAGAGAGGTCAAGAAAATATGTTTCTTTCTTGAATTAGAAAACTCATCATCATAAATCACTTAACCTCAATTTAAAAATATGGTAAATCCAATTGCACAATAAATGAAAAAAGCAATTCACTACCTCCGTTAAAAACACTTTTGCTTTAAATGAAATTATACCAGACACCAGATAAGAATCCTCTAAAAATCTTCAGTCTATCTAAGAAAGAATACATTCAGATTACCCTCCATTGTGATCAAAATTTCTTGATAGTTAATTCCTTAACAAGCATTTCAGAGACAATTTCAGTAATCTAATTTAGTAAGACTATTATAATGATTTAAAAGCTTCTCAAATTATTCTTTTAATTAAAAAGAAATGCTGATAAATTCTATGGTTAGATAATGGGTTTGGATTTCAGAATTAAAACAGTGAATGTAAAAGAGAAAAATACAATTCAGTTTCCCTTTTGAAATTGTTTTTGGACATAAAGCCACATTTTTTATTTTAGAAAAGAATGCAGAATTAAAAAATTGTAAGAAATTAATACAAGTTTTTAATATTTTTTCTTTATTATGGTTAAAATTAAGAAGTTCAGCTCAAAACTTTCAACAGTGCAATGAGTGCATTAAAAATATGACAATTATATTAAGAATAAGACAAAGACATATTACCCTATTTATGTATTAAATATGATAAGGTACAGTTAAAGTATAATTAAAATATTTTATCACTGAACTTGAGAATCTACAGAGATAAATATGATGATTTAATTAGATTTTGTCAAGATTAAAATATATCAGATGCAAAGAGATTCTCAACTTTTTTTAGAATTAATATTAATGATAATGTTTTAAAAATTGATATAAAATCTTTTAATTTAAACTCCACTCATAAGAATACCCAATTCCAAAGTGTATCTTTTTTTTTGTAGTTTGTATTCTATTCTAATAAAATAATTTTTATAAGCATAATATTTAATTATCTATTTCTTTGCTGAAACAGTAAAAATTATGAATACAACCACATTTTGTATTCCTTATTATTTATTTACATTTAAATCAATCACACAATGGATTTTTTCCACTTAATTTTCATAAACTCTGCAAAAACTATTATTACCCCAAAGCCATATAAAATAAATGTCTACTATTAGTTTAATTATATAAAGACTACAAAAAAAAAAAAAAAAAAAAAAAAAACACAGAATGTTATTAAATAATTAGCTTAAAATTAATTTACTTGGTAAAGTTACACATCACATTAAGTTTAATGATTTAAGATAATTTCTTAAAAAATTGTGTGACTGGAACTTAAGTATGTATGTCAAGTACAATTAAACTTTTAGAAATGATATAAACAATTTTTTCTCATGATATTCAATAAATTGTAAAGAATTACAACAATAACATTAAACTAACACAACCTAGAGAATAAATATAAAATCTGTAGATATTGATAACTGTGATGAATCTTAAAAATTTTAAAAGACAATTTTTAAAAAATTTTCTAATCAGATATTGATTAATATACAGAAAAATTTAAATAATGAAAATAGGAATATAAAAGCTGATTAACTTTCAGAATTATATTTTTCAATCTCAAAGAGTGATAATCAAATATTTTAATACAAAATGAAAATTTTATGCAGTTATAACTTTATGTTTTGGTCATAATTTTTCAATATTCAGTTTTAAAGAATTCACTAATATGATTAATCTTTAATTAAGCTCATGAATTTTATATAATAGCATGTCAAGAACAAATAATATAATCCAGAAAGCTAAAAACACTCACAACTAAAATAAGAATTAAGTTACTGACTGCATTTATTAACACTCCATGTAATTCTACTCTAACACCAAGATTTTATACAAGACATCTGAGACAATTAATCTAATTCACAGAAAATAAGAACTTGATTCCAACACTTAACTACCATAATAAGCAAAAGGATGAAAATTTATCAAAATATTTCTTGTAGAGAGAATATTATATAATCTTTTTCAGAATTACTAAGATAGGCATATAATTTCCCACTGATTTTGATTTAGAACAAAAGCTAAATAATTGCCCATTTAAAAGAAATTTCCTACAACTGTTTCTTTTACTGCAAAGAATAAAAAGTACACAATTTACAGTTGGGAGTAGTTCTAGTATGATTTATTAAAATAAGATACATTATATATAGAACATTAATTTCAATTGGAGTTTTTTCATACAATCATTGAATTTCAAATGTTTTTATAAAAATGGAGAGGGGAGGGGGAAGGAGCAACCAGAGATTTATATCAAATACAAAATTTAACAACTGAAAACATTAACACTATGATTTAAAGAAAATTAAAGGGGAAATGTTAAACAACATTAACTAATACATTATTTAACATAAAATTACCTCCAAAAGTTATCACAATTATATATAAATGGAATAATGATAATTGAAACACCAAAATATATTTGAACTCTTACAGCAAATTTTATAAGTTTTTACAATGTATATAAAAAAATTCATTGTTTTATTAAATATAAATGAATTTTATAAAGAAATACAATACAAATCATAGTTAATACTGATTTTAATAAGTACTTAAAATCTGAAAATATTACAATTAAAGAAATTATTTAAGATTTATGAAAGTATTTAAAATAGCCATTAGAAGACAGTGGGTTTACAAAAAAAAAAAAAAAAAAAAAAAAAAAAAAATTTGATATGCAACAATTCATCAAGAAATCTTTACAATAATTTATTCGTAATAATCCAAAATCTTTACCAATAGATAAAAAACTAAAATAAAACATAAGCTGTTAAAAAGGGGTGGGGGGAAACCCTACCATGTAGCAAAGTATGAACTACCCTACCAGTATGAACTTTGCATATTCTTTTGGAGATAAAAATCGAATTTTACAACAATTATTCATTTCACACATTTTTAAAGTAATTACTTTCTGAAACAGATGTTTGCCCACACAAAATAATTCAAATAATACAACATCCACTCTTTTACAAACTAAAAATTCACTCTTTCATATATTGAAAAAACCTTAATTTTAATTTTATTAATGTTACACTAAATCAGCTTAACAGGATACTGATGAGTAATCTTCATCTATTCTGCAAGTTGTTTGGTTATCAAATTTAATACTGATTGTTTTCATTTGTATAATCTTTAAACAGCACAGTCAGTAGGATAGATGGATGATGAATTCTAGCATGTATAGGGTCCTAGGTTCAAATCCTAACAATGTCTGTGGTATCAGACATTAAGATTTGATATTTTGCCTAGAGAGCCCATTATAATTTTTAGTTCAACATTAATTTATGAAAAATAATAATTACTAGGAAAGTTATAAATGAATCTTATCTTTCTTCAGTAATAACTTTTTCAGTTAAACAAAAACTGTGAATATGGGTGCACTTTTTACATCAAGGTCCAACTGTATTAAAAGACAAGCACATTACACCAATATAATACAGCTATTAATTGCAGCACATCAATTGCTTTAATCTGAAGGTCGTTTATCAGAAAATTTCTTAGTGAATTCTTCAGCATTTTTCATGAATTTTTTTTTGTCTTTGCAATACTCTTCAGCTAAATCAGCTCTAAGTGGATGATCAGGTTCAGGATCATTAACCAGGGCAACCAAAGCTTGAATAACTGTAAACTATACAATATTAGTAAATGCCATCAAACACATTTTCTCAAAAAATAAAATTATGATTTGAATATATGTAGATAATCTGTTTTTATACTTTTTGATATTACAACAAAAATGAAATGTTCAGTTTTCAAATACTGTAGTTCTTTTTAAAGTAAAATTTTTTTAAAAAAAGTAACAATAATATAATGTAAAATAAAGGAATGAAAATGGTTCTGAATTAACAAAAGTAGGAAATTATGGTTTATTTTTAAACGAGGAAAAGGAATTCTTCCAGTTATATTAAATAATACAACTATCCAAAGAACATAGATCTACAAATACATCTATGCTTCAAATTTATTAATCAAATATGCTATGTTTGCTATAATTTCTTATAATACTTGAATATGCAAATTATATATCCCTGAAATATAAACATTTTTATTAAATTAAAAAACTAAACATTTTTTTCTTACCTTGATCTGTTTTTGTAGCAGGTTTCCAGTTTTGAGTGCTAATAATATCTAAGCACACTTGGCCTTTTTCATCAATGTTTGGATGATAAATCTTTGTTCTAAATAAAATTTTAGGAGGCTTAAAAGGATACTCAGCAGGAAAATTTATTTCAATACGGAATGCTCCTTTATTGTAAGGTGCAGAATCCTGTATATAAATAAAAGCATCCAGTTTAATCAGAATTTTTGAAAATTTCCTCATATAAATAATTTATGTAAAATGTTATTAAAATTTAAATAAAAACCCAATTAATTGCATCCAAATTAAATAACAAATTTTAAAACTTCTCTTAGTAACAGAATATAAGAACTAGACTTATAAGAAAACAAACATGTATAGCATAAAAATTCACCAAAAATACATTTAGTTTGATAAAACTAACTTTAATAAATGTTTGAATTTTATAGAAAGGCATTCACTCTATTATCTATGATTTAGGGCAGTAACTAGACTTTGGTGTCCCTTGCCTACAGATAACTCCTCAACCCCCCTCCTTTTTTTCCCATCTAAACATAACTTTTTTTCTAGTTGAAATTAAGAATTTTTTTAATAATTCAAGTAACTTTATAAATTTCAATTGGAAGAAAATTTTTTCAATAAATGTCTCATTGACATATGCTATTATATATTATTTCTGATATGTCAAAAACAATACAATATTCAAAGTTATTTGATAACATATAGATTGTAATATGAAATATATGCAATAAAATTAAAGTAAAATGTTCATTGGAAAATAATTGAATATACTTTAGTTTGATAGTTAAATTACAAAAAATACTTTTCTATGTTAAGAAAGCAAACTCAATTATTATATCAAAGTTAATTTTTTGGACTTTATTATTCTCAACTGAAAATAAAGCTAAACTGGGAGGCTTCCTTGTCCCAAATTACTTCACAAATGTTAATTAATTTCAGTTTTTAGAATGACTGCTTAGTCATAGTTGCAGTAAAAGGACATATTAAGTACATTACACATGCCATGCATATACTAAGAAAATTTGTTGAAAGTGAACTGTTGTCCCCTGATTTAGTAACAATTCTATTTATCGTATGATGCTATTAATTTTTTTTATCTCCTTTTCAAAAGATGCTTAAAAAAAGATAACAAGAATGGAAATGTTGATGACACATCGTTTAGAAACTATTGGATAAAATCAACAGCTTTGTTATAGATCATTTTCTTTTGTAAGAAGTTTAGGTTGAATTACTAGGCAAATATTAAGAACATTCTACATGCTTCAGAAACGATGATGAAGTTGAATGAATAAAATATCTTTCTTAAGGCAAAATACAGCAGTTGCATTAAAATAAGATTTCTGATCTTTTAATCACTCATTTCTACCTAATTAATGTTTTTCACTTTCCTAACCAAACTGTGGCAAAACCTATTTATTCCCTAAAGCTCAAAGATTTCTGAATCAACAGGTTCTAAATTTTCTTTGCAATTCAGCAATTTAAGCAAGGCATTCTCCAGTAATCCATATGCTAATAATAGATCAATGGTTTCAGATTGCAATGACTTTGAAATAATGATTAAAAATGCTAAAAAACTTCAAATTACATAACTAAGATTAGGACAAAGTCAAATGTTTCCAATTTTTCTTCAGTTATATTGCTTTATTCCCTTTCTGGCTAGACAAAATTAAACAGTTAAGACACTTGATCATATCACCAAATCTATGTTTTAAGGCATCTACTGCATCATATCTTCCAGCTCATTCAGTTACGTTTAAAACTTTCAGGGTCATTTTTGAGTTATATAATCCACTCTGGTAAATTGTTTTCAGTTCTCAGCAAACAATGTTAAGACCAAAATAGCAATGTACATTTTGGACCGTTTTGAAAAACAACCAAATTACTGTTTCCTTCAATAGTATCTTATATAAATATAGATTATGGGCCAGAAAAATAAATGACCAATGTAAAAATAAGCATGTGTTTTTTTTTTTTTACAGATTGTTGCATACAATTATATGCCTCACTCATTATAATTACCCCACATAGCCTTGCCCATAATTTGTAAAATCCAAACCTTTCTTGAGCAGCGATTTAATGATTTCTTCAAGACCCTTTAATGACTGATCTTTTGTTTTCCTAGAAGAGATAAAAACTTCGTAAATTTTAAATTCAGCAGGTTTTTCTGTTTTCTTGTTCATTATTTTCACATATCCCTAAACTTCACTTAATTTGTCAACTTTAGTAATATCTTAAGATTATATCCAAAATTGGTGAAAAAATTGTGGCATGAAGTTTTTAAGTGATGTTATCTATTTGCGATACTAAGAAGTTGATAAACTTATTTTGAATCCTTGGACACAATTCTTTTGTGTTTTATATTCTCATAGAGTAATACAACCTCTTCATCTGAAGAGTTGAATTTTCCTCATTGCCATTTTCTAACAATACTTTCCTTTCATCTGAAATATTTTCAGAATGTTTCTGTTTTTGATAGGAGATTATCTTCTACTCTAAATGTTCTTAGGAAATATAGAAAGAAGCATGCATGTTAAAGCAACAAACTTAATTTAAGTTCAGCAAATACACAAAGATTTTCAAAAAATTAAATTATAATTTTTTAAAATTTATCTTTTAATTGCCAAATTGTAGAATCATATATATTTATTACTGTCCATAAAACTATTTCTTATTAGATCCATTAAATTCAGTTTAAAAGTTTACTCTTTTCAATTCAAATTATTAAAAAATACTATAAATAGATGAATGACTATCATTTTATTTGGCAGAAGCTATATTATATACATATAAAATATCCTCAATAAGTTTATATAAATATAAACCTTACTTGTTTTGTCATCATTCTTCATAGACTGATGAGTTTAAGGTTGAAAACTATTTAGCCAAGAAATTAAATTCAATTAGCTTTTAGCTGGCTCTGCAGATCTGGTCTTTTTTTTTTTTTGCTTTTATATCTACTAAAATATTGTACATTCATATCGCTACAAAATTGATCCATTGACACCAGATTCTTTACTTTGCTTGTTTTGGTGAAAGAATTTGGAAGGTTTGCTGACAAAGATTTCTACAATTCAATCAATACACTGCATGCAAAATGCACCAATATGCTAAGGAAATAAGAAATAGTGTTCCAATAGGAATACAACAATCCTCGAAACAGTCTCAAGTAGACAGATCACTACCTACAATTGTTGGAAGCTAATCATAAGAAGTAATTACTAAATTACTCTCTTGATAAGAAAACATATCACTTTGCAATTTTGAATTTGCCTTTTTATACCTAATGTTCTTCTATAACACCCAATTACAGGATTTTATCAGAATACTCTTGTGAGTACCACTTTTTTTGTATTTTACTTCCTGCTAACCCCAAGCTTCACTCAGAAGCCTTTTGTCTAAACCGACCTGCATAGCAATGTCATCTGGAAGTAGGGTTTTTAAATGGCATTGAAGCATTCACAGGAATTTTTTTTTATAGAAATAAACTTTATTTCTAATTAAATAAATACCTTTTTAGTCTGAAAAGTGAAAATATAAATACTGTTAGCAAAGTTTAATTTTTCAAATTTTAAAAAAATAAAATCTTTAATATAAGTATATATATATATATATATATATATTTGTCTTTTCATTCAGCCTCTGACCCCTCCAAGCAAGGGGATCTGGGCATTGCCCCATTGGTTTTTACATCCCAGTATGGTTGCTATCTATGTAATTCTTTTATTGAGTACAATTTAAGTCATATATTAAATTAGTTTTTAAAGTGATTTAATGCAGTTATAATAATACTTTTGAAACTTATTTATGAATAATTCATGTTTATACATTTTAATGACAAAATTAATTGTAAACGTTTTCAAACTCGATTTGACTTGGTGCTTTGAGATGTATGCTCGCCGACGCTGCTTTATCTCAATTTATCCAAATGTTTTTCTTCCCATTTTTTTTTCTTCTTCCTCTAAACAAATTTGCAGAAGTGGAAATAAGACTTCCCTCCTTAAAAAACCACTCCAAAATTTAAAATTCCAAATACCAGGAATCCACTTCAAACTCGAAAATTAGTCTAAACAAAATGAATCACTACATGATAATGGTTAATAAATAGTACAGTAGAAATGCATACTGGAACAATTAATCCATGCCAAATAAGGATATTTGAATCATCAACACGCACATCCCGAAAGGACTTTATACCAGCTTTTTTTATATCCTGCAATTCCTACAAAACAAAATTTTAATACAACAATTTTTAATATATACAATATTAAAAATACATGCATAATGAAGATTAAAAGGCAAATAAAATACATTACACTGAAAAACTAAAGCAGTACAAATAATAGACGATAAATCAATAAAACTATTTCAAATCATTCTTTTTAATATATCTTATCACCAATTTATTGATTTCCATACTTATTTTATATCAAACTTAATTTAGAAAATGAAGCAATAGTAGTTGCAACCAATTTTTTTCATATTCTAAGAGCAGCGATGGTTAACCAGAGGCCTAATTTATTTGATTCCCAGCCAAGTTTCAAATTTAATAAAATTAATTTTACTTTTACAGCTGTAATGCCATTGGAATTCAGTTTTTAAAGAAACATTTTACTATATAACGCATTTTGTAACATGCTGTATATGCTCTTAGAAAAAGTTCAAATTTCAATTAAAGTTTTTGGTTAAACAGTTTATATGTTTATATTAAGAAAAAAAGTCTCAAATCTAATTTGTAGGTTGACAGTAAAGAGAAGACTGCAATGGCACCAGAAAACTATGAACACTCCTCTACTGTTTGAAATTCTATTTAACAGAAATGTAAATGTTTTAATGTGAAAACTGATGAATTGTTCACTTGCTAAGGGTGCCATAGTCAGACATAACACAATGTAATACAATCAATATAAAATTGAAATACAAAGGCTTAAAAACGAATAAGATAGTTCATTTTACCAATGAGACAGAATAATCAATGAGAAATTCTCATCATTATGAGAAAGGGAAAATACTCTAATCACTTTTCTAACAGAAGCATTGATGGTTTTCTATAAATTAAATTTAGCCCTCAAATTGAATAAAGTTGGCCTTCTTCCCTGTTATAGGGAACTTTTATTCACATACAGAAAGAAAAGAATAATTAAAAGAATAAAAATAATTTTTTTTAAATATCCTTCTTTACAAGAAATAGTTTGATATATTTATATAAAACTAGATATAATTGTTAAATTTAATTTTCACATATGCCATAGATAAATTATTTTACAAGATTTCTTTCATTCAAAACTTGTTTAAATCCTAAACTACTTATTACAATAATAATATGCAATTATAATAATGAATTAAAAGGTCTCTAGAACTAATTTAATAATAAATTTTGGTTGAATTTCTTAGTGCTTCAATCCAGGTGTCCAAATATAACTACACAGTACAAGTGCTAATATGAGGCGTAAATTTTTTGAACTAAAATAACTTTAAAAAAAAGGGGGGAAATCAAAGACAACATTTTCATTTTTCATACAAAAACTTTAAGATAAATTTACAAAACTTAATGCTAATATAAGGTTGAGCATCAATCAATAATTAACACTCATGAATATGCTCTTATTTTGAAACTTAAAAAATTTAAGGATAATAATGGATAAAAGATAAGGATAATAATAGATTGAACTTAACTATAAAAACGAATAATAAAAGTATTGATTAGGCTATTAATAGAGAATGATTTGAAAATTGCCAAGCTGAATAAGATTAACCTTTTTTTAAAGTAAAAAATAAATAAATACAAATTAATTAGTTCCATTTTGATAAAGATATTAAAATATGTATATTATTAAAGACAAAAAAGGTAAACATAACATAGTTAATAAATAATTTGAGTATAATAAAGAATAAATTGAAACTGATATAATTTCATGGTACATAATTTATTTTAAATGAAAGAAAGTTAATTTATAGCTAATCAAATTAAATAACCATCAACATATGGATACAAGAACTTATTTTATGAATCCCTGTTTTTTTTAAATCCCTTGTTTTCATGCCAAAGTATGACAATCATTTCCAATAAGCACTAACCCAAGATTCTTCAACACTACGAATAAAGTAATGATTTGAAATAAAAAAAAATCCAACTATAGAATCCAAAAGAAAATGCAAAATTATATAAACTATAATGAACAAACAATATGATAGTTCCTCATATTGAGTATAAATTACAATATTTAAACAAACTGATATTTTCAGAAAAAATTTTTTATATAAAAAAATAAAATTATCACTGAGATAAATCAAATTATTTACTGCAAAAAGATATAGTTTACATAAAAATTTTAATCATTATTCAATAAACAATCAAATCAAAGGTTCATAATTTCAACTTTTGTCAGAACCTTAAAATATATATATAAAAAAAGAGAAATGATAATAAATATATGTTATGACTTTTATATAATAATTTATTGTTTTAAGTTTGAATAGTATCTGCTTTTAAAAATATAAGAAAGAGAATAATGAAGTATTCATAAAATTAAAAAATAAAGTTTAGATCATCCATACTATATAGTTATTAAGATAAGAAATTCAATTAAACACTGATATAAAACCTTTTTCTCACTCTTCAATTCTACAATGTTCCTTCTCCTTTTTTATTTCAGAAAATAAAAACTTCATATAACTTCAGAATAATGTTATAAAAAGTTTGTTCTTTTACATAAAAAATGTCCAATTATAATATATTTATAAATCTCAACAATAAAATTTACATTATGAAATAATTTTCTTCTTTATAAAATAAATTTAATCACTGAATGGAGAATATGTATTTATGATTGAATAACCAACAGTTATAGAATTGGCGATTATCCTGTTCCATAACTTTTTAATTATTCAATTTTCATGTTAAAAATTGTAGTGTTTGAATAAACTTACTTTTAATAATTTTCATTCCTTTTACAATAAAAAATTATGAAATTTTCATTCAAAAATTAAAAATGAAATTAATTTTGTTGACAGTAAATTTCGTCACATAAATCTATATTAATAATAAAACGTTTTTATTATACAAAAGTAAATAAATCCTTCATGTAGATATTTATGATTGAATAACCAATAGTCATATGCAAAATTAATACGCAATTTAGAACTTTTCCATTATTTCATTTAAATTCTAAAAAACTGTGATGTGATAAAGTAACTTTTTTTTATTTCCGCTTCATTCCTACTGGTATCAAGAAATTAAAAACGAAAGTAGTTTCGATATGTTTACAGCAAAGTAGCGGCGTTTGTCTAGTAAAATAAATCTACATTAAGAAAATGAATTATTTTAAATTAATAATGAATTGATACAAATAAATTCCACGATTATTAACTAGTTTTAGCTGTATGATATTAATTTTAGTAAAAATATTGTTAAGAATTATATATATCGTCTACCCATGAACTCTTAAAAAAAATTAGAAAATACACTGAAAAAAATAAAAATAACGCGCATTTGATTTATTGCTAAAAATATTTAGTACATTATCATTTCTGACATTTTATTAAACGAAGAAAGAAAACGAAATTATTAAATTTCAAAACTAAATTTCTAACCTTCTGCAATCGCCTGCTTGCTGCCATTTTGGTGTAAAAAGAAAAAGTGACTACCTTAATCGGCGAATGCCAGATTCTAAAAAATACATGATAGTTAAATATTTTTGGTTAGTATACTTTTAATATAATTTGATTTATAATAATGCACTAGAGCAATAAATTAAGTAACACTGTAGAATTCAGTCAATACTACATGAAAGCATGGAGAACACAAAAAAATAATAATTTATTTGTGTTTCGAACTCGGGTTTCTAATCAAGGTAGATTAACTATACAATGTTGAAGTACAGTTAGATATTTATTAAAATAACTGAATCACTGATGATATTATTGCAATAATTAAAAAAATTGTTTTTGCTAAATATTGCTGCATTATTTTGTTTTAATTTCGGCTGACCTAAATAAGCGTCCCTAACTTGTATATACAGTCGGTTGAAAAAATATGGGAGTACCGGGACTCTTTTAAAAAACGTCCCAAACGCACAACACGACTTTTTAATTATCTGCAGCCTGATGGCCAATTGGCTAGCGCTCTGGCCTTTGGTACAGACTTCAGGTTCGAATCTTGGCGGTGGCATGTATGTTTGTTAGTGGTTCGGAATCCACGCTAAACTGTAGATCCCGGTCTAATTAGCCCAAAGTGTGCAGAAAATGACCGTAGAGCGACAAACCAAACAAAGCCTCTTAATTATATCTTTAGGGAAAGAAACTTTTGAAAAAAAAAGGAAGGATTCAAATTTCCTTACACGCCAAGATGGGTTGTAAAACAATGAATCATCTTTTGAGAAACACAATGGGAAAAAAGGATAATGGAGGGTTCAATTTTTTTAAATTTCCTTACACGTCAAGACTGGTTCTCTGTGTTTGTAAACCGCTAGGATCTTCTTTTCACTTTTATGTAGATGAAAAGAGAATCCTGAGCTCTCTATTTTTTAAATTTCTCACATGCCAAGATTAGTTCTGTGTTTATATAAAAAATGAATCCTCAAGATTTTATTTATTCTTCTTATTTACACGAAATGATAAGGAGGATCTTGAAGGTTCCAATGGTTAGTTTCGCTGTACACCAATGTTGGCTCTCTCGGTGTATAAAAAATAGAACCCCCAGCATCACCATTTTACCTTTCGTCTAAACGAAAAGTAAAAATTGGATTCTGGGTGAGTGGGATTTTTTGTGTGTGTTTGTGTGCGTTTAAACAAAAAACCAAGAGTCCATTGTAATTAAAATTACGTTGGACGTTTTTTTTTATTTTACACATAAATTTAAATTAACAATGAGTACAAAAGCAAGTTTTTCTTTACATGGGTCGTATTTCTTTTTTTATGCAAAAAATTAATTTTTCTTAACTATAATCCCACACTTATAAACACTGTGATTCTTGTTAAGTATAGTCATACACTTGGAGAATTTTAGTTCTGTTTGACTACACAAATCATAAGAAAACTCGTTTGACAAAATTTTGCATGGGTTCATTTGTTAAAAACTCTTCCAGTCGTAACAAGTCTGATGTTTTCTTCAGATGACATCTGCCTGGTGTGATAGTTTTTAAAATCTTCCTTCACCTCTGGTGTCAAAAACAGTGTTACTGGCTCCATAATATAGGTCTCAAACGTAGTATCTACCTTCGAAATTTCATAGGGAAGAGGCACTGTAGAGGCTGTATGTACCAATGACAAACACTCATTCTCAATAGGAAACGAGGCTTCCACCGTCGGGATGTAATAGGAAGAAGGAATTGAAGAGGCTTCTGATACTAATTCAAATGATACATTTTTAGCAGGAAAGATAGTGGAAGGTGCTTCACTGGAGATACAACTAATGGAGAGGGAACCACTTTAGTTCTCCAACAGCTCTTGGAAGGTATCATGTCGTGGGATATGGAATAACGTCACACAGCCGCCTTAGCTTCTGAAAACGAAAAAAGTTCTTTTTTTTTGCGAGCCATTTCAGGTAAAAGTGCATCAAGTGAATCAAATTCAGAATGGGCATGGAGGGTACATTATTTGAAAGGAGAGGTAGATGAGGAAAATGCTGTAGAGACTGGCGAAGCGCTAACATGCGTAGGCGAGAAGTCAAGAGATGAGTTATTGCCGAAATGCCTACAGAAGTTTTTAGCATGCTTTTGTTGCCGATCAACAGCTAACGTCTGCTGTTAGACGGATTTCACCGTAGAACCTGTAGAGAGCGTCTCAGTTTGGGTGTGGTTCAGAGAGAGGGACAGACGCGTTCCCATTTGTGTGACTGATGTTGCTGATATATTTGCAGTGTGTTTTTCTTATAAATATTGTGCATGTGTTATTTATGTCGTTCATTTATGATAAATTTTATGTTTAAAATACTAAACTGTGATTGAATGCTTTTGATTGTAGTAGACACTACAGTCTTAGTATTTTCTAGGCACCGATGAGAACCTAAAAATCATGCAGGCTATTCTAATGTAAGTTATTCTCAATCGAAAATAGCTTTTTTGGGTTATTTGTCAGGCTTGTAATATTGAAGGATATGATTAAACATTGTGCTAAATTGAGTTTAAAGAGCATCATTGCTCAAGTTCAATGTTAAAAGTACACCCTGTATTTAAGTTTGCTTTAAGAGCCTCATTGCTCGTAGTATTAAAAAGTACGCCCTGTATTTAAATTTGTTTTCAGAGCATCAATACTCATAATATCAAAAAATACACCCTGCACTTAATTTTGATTTTGGAGCCTCATTGCTAAAGTATTAAGAAGTACATCAGATTTGTTTTAAGAAACATCATTGTTCAAATTGAATATTAAAAATACGCCCTGTATTTTAGAATTGATATTTTGTATATTATTCTTTCTTAAATGATACATTTGAGCGTACAATCTGTACTTAAAATATATACATAAAATATTTTTTCTTTCTTAGAATATTTAAGCATTTGTGTATTCTTATTCTTATTAATTGTTAATAAGATTTCATTTAGTTGTTGCTATAAAGTATCTAAAGCCAAACTTTTGAATTTATATAAATGAGTTATTTTGTGTTTTTGAATTTGAAACTTTTTTTACCCAATTCATAACAGTTTAAATATTTACAGAATTTTTTATTTGCATTAGAGATGCAAATGTTTCTAGTATGCCTTTTTTGTTGTTTTGAATGAAGAACGTTATTTTTGTTCATATTCAGTATATTTTGAACAGATATTTAGTGAATTAAGTTTAAGTGATATTAAGTTTTATTATATTTATGTGATATTAAGTTTTGTTTAGGTATATTTTTTTAAGTGATATTAAGTTTTGTTTGGATATTGCATCATTGAAAGAATATAATATATATCTATATATCTATGTAAGTGAAATAAATGTGTTTGATATATTTTCACATTTTGATATATTTTTTGTATAGGTTGGTTTGATTATAGTAACTAAATCGAAAATGTTTTGTAGTGTTAAAACATTTTATTGAATTTCTTTAACTCATTTTAGAATTGTTCGAAATCAATGTTAAATATATTTTGTGGAAATAACTAATGTGAAAAACCTAAATTTTTTATGGAAATTTAGAGTTAATATTTGATAGCATTATTTTTATTGAAAATTTTTGGAAGTTTCGATTACTTAAAACAAGTTTCATTTAAGATTTTTTTTCTTTCTAAGTTAATGCCCTCAATAAATATAAATAGTGTGTTCTTTTTGAAGAAATAAAGCGTTTTTAGCTGAAGATCGCCAAAAAGACTTGTAAGTTCTTGCAGTTGAATTAGGTGTTAATATAGTGTCGATTATGAAAGTAATTGAACTCAGATAGGCAATTACAGAAAATCCAATTTATGATGAAGAATTATTTAATACTATAGAAGAAGATCGGAAACTGAAAGAAGAGGAGGAAAAACGAAGAAAGAGAGTTTGAATTAGAAAAATTGCGAATAGAATTAACCACTCTTCAACGTAATGGGCATCCATCATTTTAAACAGAACTTAGGTATATTATACAAAAATATGATGAAAAAGAAAGCGACATTAGTTTATATGTGTTGCTATTCGAAAGACGAGTAGAATGGGCTCAAGTCGGAAGAGAAAATTTTGTTTCTCATTTATTGGGATTTCTTCTCTATGAGATAATACAGTTAATTGCTCGCGAAAGCTCTGACAAAGATATGACCATATGAAAAGTCTATTGTTGAAAAGATTCAAACTTAGTCCTGAAAGAAACACCACAGAAGTATTGAATTACCATGGACTGATTTTAGTTATCAATTAGAAAACTATTGGGCCACAATGGGTCTGTTGCGCTAATGAAGAAAAAGAAGAATGTATATATCAAACAGAAGGTGGTCCCATGTAGATTTGGTGCACTTTTTCTCTGTTACAAATATCACATGCAAAAATAAGAAACTCTCAAAAGTTAAATAATTATTAATAAACTCTCTAAATAATAATAATTAAAAAATCCCCGAAGAAGAATCATCGACAATTTTCAATTTTCAACATTAAAATTGAAAATTGAAAGAGTGGGGAAACAAGGCTCAATGGGGATATTTTTACCAATCTCTCCATCAAGGTTATTTTTCTAAATGAAGAGGGGAGTCATGCAAGTATCATGTTTGTTTATTAAGACATAAAAATTGAGTACAATTAATACATAAAATAATTTTAAATGTTATCTAATTTTCGGTCATTACGTTCCAAATATTTTTTATTTTTTTAAAAATTTCTGCGCACTCGAAATTTTTTTACGCAACCCTAAACGGAATCACGATTCTGAATTTGAAAAGCTTTTAGACTGTTCTTGGTAAATTAGGAAAAATGCAAGATCTTGATGTTAGGAAAGAGTAAGTTTTTATCATTTAAAAAATCAGTTGCAGAATCTATATTAAAACGCAATGCAGCTTATCTTTCAATAAAAGACAATTTTGGAAACATTATTCTAAACATTTGTTATTTTATTATTTTTTTCAGTTGGGTTTTTAGGCAATGGTCTGTAGCATTTCAGAATATAAAGAACTGATTACAACAAAAGATCCCATAAATGCTTTTATACTTTTTGTCCATTCAAGATAGAGTTCTATGAATTTTAAGGAATATACTTTTTTTGTATTAGAGAATCTTAGGTTTACGAAGTAACGAGTTAGTGATAATAATTAGTTAATCACAATACATTTAATTAAAATAGTTAAATGTAATGAATTGTTAATTCAATTTTATAATTCTATAATTCTCTTTTTGTATGTTATGCTAAATTTATTAAATTAAAAACTTTAATAAAATGAAACTTTAAATTTTAATAATATTTAAAGTTTTAATCAACTTTATCTAAGCTATTCATAATTTAGTTTATTCAATTATTTTTTCTATGAATAACTCTTTTTCTATGAATAACTCTGGAGTTTTATTCATTATGGCCCTAAATAAAAATTTCAAGATTTTTTCATATATTTAACATTTAGTACGATACAATTACTACCATTTTTAGAGTCTTTATTACTTAAATTAATTTAACATAATTCTAGGTAGTAAAAGAATGACAAGCAACAATTGCAATAATTTTTTTTTGGTATTACAGAAAGCTTTTATAGCCGTAAAGATGTGTTTATTTCATGCAGCAAAAATCTTTTCGTTTTATGGTAAAAATGTTAAATTTTGCTGCAAACATGTTAAACTCTTTTTTTATAAAGTTATTCTGTTTAATGAATACTAGATTATAGATTTTTAATCATGCATAAATAAACATTTTCTAAGGATTTCTTTTGCTGGTTACATTGCATTTCAAATTATTTATCATTTCAGGTATGGAAACATACTAAAAATTGAAAAATACCAAAAAGATGACTATCGATGATTTTTTTTTGTTGTACATCAGTGGGCCTCGTATTTCACTTATCTTTATCTACTTATGCATATTTTGAACATCCACTGCTTTTGTTGGGTACCTAGTCATGTTGGGATATTGAGCAATGAAAAAGCGAACGCTGCTACTAAATCGGCAATTTAATTTATTAAAAATTTCGTTCCTTTTTGAGATTTGGGCACTGTTTTAAAATTTACCTTCTCCTCTGTCTGGCAAAATATGTAAAATACGCAAGTATTCAGTCATCCGTCAAAGGTTTTTAACAAATTGATTTAAATCGACGACAAAGCGTCAAGCTGACATGACTTCGTATAGGCCCTACTTATTCACACATTCGCACCTACTTCGCTCTGAGCCAGCTTCTATTTGTTCCACATGTAATTGTTCACTTTTTTCGCCCATTCAACGTATACTGGTCGAATGCCCAAGATTTCAAAGAATTCGACTCGGTCATGAGCATCCCGTCTTATCTGACTGATTGGGAGACACTCCCCATGTTAGTCTTTTTTTATTTTTTTTATTTGCAGTGCAAATTGGTTTTATGCCTTATATTTGAAATTTGTTGCATTATTTTATCTTGTTTTCGTCGGTGTCTTTTACTTGCCTTTTAGTCGATAATGTTTAACAGCAACAATTTTAATAGGTTTTATATCAAAATTTTCATTCCATAATTACCTAATTTTACTTGGTACTGAATTTTACTTGATCTTGCAATTGAATTTTCAGTCTTTTCAACTGAACAATTTCTATATTGTTCCGTTTTCAACTCTATACTTATGTGAATGTTCTACTTTTAATCTCTTCAGAATTTTAAAAGTAGCACCGTTGTTTGGCACTACATGGCCAAAAGCTGGCCCTTGTGCAATAAAACACCAACCGTCTAACCAACCAACCACAGACAAGTTATGAACAAAGGATATTCCCTTCTGGGAGAACTATTAAGAAAAAATGTTTTGTATTTGCTTTATTTATGGGAGAAAACACAGAAAATTCCTCTCAGGACTGTCCATGCGAGAAACTTAAATTTTGTCTCTTTGTTTTTGACTACAACACACGCTACCTAAGGATCTGAACTTAATCACTCTTGCAAGCTAACTATGCATTTTAAAACTAAGCAACGAGTCAGGATAAATACTTATTTATATTATTGTACTAATAATTTATATTATTGTATATTATTATTACTTATTTATATTATTGTGTTGTTTTTGTTGTTGTTTCTTATCCTACTTGGCTGGCCAAGCCCACGTGCCCATATGGACTCATGATTGAAGGGGAAGGAAGCAGCTTCTGTTGTGATGGAGCACCCGTAGGTAGAAGCCTGACTTTTGCTCCGTGACGCTCTTACAGTCATAGAAGACCGGGACCTACGGCTTAAAGTGGATTCCGAACCACTACAAACATCCATGGCACCGCCGGGATTCGAACCCGAAACCTGTGGCACCGAGCGCCAGAATATTATTGTAATAAAGACATTTGATAACAAGAAAGTATTAAAATACAATAGCTTATAATACTAGAATGCCCTTCGTCGGCCAATAGTAACAGCTTTAAACTTAAGTTTGAAAATTTGTCATGTAAGCTGAGACCCCACGTCAAAGCATTCCTTGACCATTTCTAAAGTAGAATTGTGGATTAATCAACAACTTCGTTGTAATTTGTAAAAGCAATCGAATATTCACATGATTTGAATATACAACTGATAAAGAAGTATTACTTGTATACAACCCCGAATAATTGGTTCAAATAAATAATAAAAAAGTTTTCTATTGATGTGTATGAGTTTAAATAAATTCTAATTGCATGAAAAAAATATAAGAGTATTTAAAATTTCAAATTTAGATATTTCTTCTCTTCTATTTCATTTAAATATTAGTTTATTAATGAGAAGATAAATTTTCAGCATAATAAATATAGAGGAGTAATTTATAAAATCCGATAGATATTCGATTTCTGATTTTTTAATTTGTTCCTAACTATTTTCGTTAAATTAGGTTAAATCTGATTAATATATTACATATAATTGCGATTCGTTCTTGTATTATATTTAAATTGGATCATTTTCTCGATGAAATATTTCATAAAATATTTTTCGATCAGGTGGTTTTCAATCTTTTAATAACATTTTAATGTGCTACGATTCATTTTTTTCAGGTTTGAGAAATGTTCACTATAATCAGCTTATTATAGTGAACTCTTTTAGCGTTTATTTTTTATTTTGATGCGTAAAGATTCATTTTTTTAATTTCAGGTTTGGAAAATATTCGCTATAATCAGCTTATTTTGAAATAAAAATAATGAAATCCGACCATATTTAGACATGGTGAATTATGTTTAAATATTTTAAACGTTTTTTAGAAACTGCTTATTTATGAATCTATATTATTATGTAATAAATCCTTAGATTTTTACATTTTTCCATATATAAATATTTTGTCCAAGATTTTTTTTTTCGTTTATAAAAAATAACTGAAAAATTTTACTAAATCCTACATTGTTTATTATTTCTGTGAGAATATAAAATTAAAATAAAAACTTAAACTTGTTTCAGTAATGGCTTTATTTAAAAAAAATAACCGTCATTTAACAAGGAAGCACTCCACAATGTTTGGATCTTAAATCCACTTAGCTTGTTTACCACTTCATAATGGGAACATCATTTTAGTGAGTTAACGCTACATAATGGGCCATTATAGTTAGGAATACTTTCAGGAATGGCTTTCTGCTACCCCTTCCAACCTTATGGAAAGACTTGGCCAAATTTTTTTTTTTTAGATTTAATAAATAGAATATTAGAAAGATTTTAACAAGTAAATAAAAAAGTTATATACATGAACTTTTTTTATTTTTAATGAAGATATCTAAAATAAATTATTATTAGTTTATTTAAATGCTAATAATCTTATTTCCATAAAAACGATCATAATTCCATTAAACATGAAAATTATATAATTCTATTTTGTTGTTGTTGTTGTTTTAATGCAGCTGGCAATACAGAGACAGTTAGTATTTATACCATAAGCAAGGGCTGCACTGCTGTTATTCATTTGACACTACCCAGGGAGCACGTGTAGCTTGAAGATAGGCTACGGACGCGAGTAAGACTACCCCCACAACGGTCTACGATCGTATTAAACCGGGACCTAGGGTTTAAAGTGGATTCCGAACGACTACAAATTTCCATGGCACCGTCGGGACTCGAACCCGAAACCTGTGGTACCGAGAGCCAGAGCGCTAGTCACTCGGCCATCAGGCCCGATAATTCAATTCTATTGCAAAATGTTTCAATAATACCCAACAGATGGCAGCACTATTCACAATTATGAGAAGTTATGAATAATTGATGCATATTCATTAACTGCTATAGTTATAATTTTCTATTCTTTCTTATAATAACTGGAAAAATTTTCATGCTTATTGTAAGCTAATAAATATTAAATTAAATCACAAATTTTTCATTTTGGTTTTTGGAAAATTTTTTTTTTTCTCAGATATGACGTTATTAATAAAGCTTCTTATTCAAATGTTTAAAGAAAGTTTGTTCCAGTAGTTAATAAATATTTGATTTATGCTATAACAGTTTCAGTGATCTTTTATTTTAAAATTAAATAAATGAATTTTCATTTCTTTAATTTAAAAAAATTTAAAATTATTAAATTTTCTTATTCTTATTTATTATTAATTAAAAATTCTCTTAAAATTATTAAATTATTAAATCATTTTAATTTATTAAAATTGTATTTAATCCATATAGTCATTTGTTGATTCTAGATTTTTACTTATTATTCCATAAATAAATAGTTCCTCAAGACATCTGTTCCTCTCATTGCCTTTTAAAATTTTGATAAATTGTAGTCTAATAATTATTTCATTAATAGTATAATACTAAAAGGGTGAAATAGACAAAAGGTCACACTATCAATTTTAATTTTAATTTACCTTTATGAATTAAAACAACATAGTAATGAAAAAGATGTAGTTGTATATAATTATTATTGCATACTTTCAAATACAGTTAAATATAATAATTAATAGCTTGTGATGTAATTTTTTTAATTTATGAATTTTAAAAATGGGTTTCAATAACTATATTTTTAAATTTAGATCAAATTTTGAACACTAATTTAAATAAATTATTATTTATAATTTTTACATTGTTTTTTATTCTGTGACTACATAATACTGATTAACAATTTTTTATTATTCATAATTTTCATCTGGAAAAGTATCTATGTTGTTAATATTACATGTTATTTTATAATTATATAATATTATTATTATTATTATATAAAGTATATATGTTTTCGTTATGTTTCCTACATTTAATCGAATAAGAAAAATTAATTTAGTGTTATTTAATTAAAATATTGTAAAGATTTAGAATTCAGACTTTGACCTCATTTTATGACTTTTTAGCTTAATAAGAATTTATTGATATTTGACCCAAGACTTTGACTAATTTTTAAGAATAAATTGATGGAATTCTGTTAAGTATTTAGGCTAATTAAATATTAAGATCAGAAATAATATGAAAGAACTTGCAGATATTAATTCTAATTAACAAAGTTTTAACGTACGTAAAACTTTCATGTAGCCTTAGTGCATTAATTTCTTGCGTTAAGCCTAAAACTAATTATTACTTAAGTTAGATGTTAATATTTGCTGTATACATTTAAAATTTTTATTTTTTAAGTTAACTTCTATTCTTGTATGTAGGTATGAGTATCACTGTACTGTTTTTCTCTTTATTAAATTATAATTTATAATAATTAAATTTTTGTATCTAGAAATTAAAACTACTATTCTTATATTTATTATTCTTAGTTATTCTAATATTTATTATTCTTAGTTATTCTAATATTTATTATTTATTATTTTATTCTATTATCCATTTTATTCTAATATTTACTATTTAAATTTGATCTTATATTTATCTGATTGGAGTACATTACTTTACGGAAAGCATTTAAAGCGGCGTCAAGACGAGAGTACGAGAACTAGTGAGTCAGTCTCACAGACCAATTATAAACCAGTTTGTCTCAATGTGGACAGAACCCTCGGAGTGAGTCATCTGTCTCGGTCTGGCATCAATTAGAGTCATTTTTTTTCTGTACATCAAAAGGATTCTGGCTGAAGCCATTTTCGACTAGCTGTCACTCAGTCAGAGATAATGTGGCTTGTTTCTCGCGGTCAGACGGAGATACTCAGAACGAGATCACCTCGCCTTTCTCGTACTCTCTCGTCTGGACGCCGCATTAGGGATAACTGCTTCGCATTTGTATGTCGTATGGGAGAAAACCCTGAATACGTAGTATACCCCTGAAACCTTGTATACGCTGCTACAATCACCGTCGAATCTCATAGTTTCTGAAGGAAGTGAAGGCAATGGAAACCCCCAGGGGATTTGAACTTGAGTCATTCTGCACTTTAGCTGGTGTACGAATTGCGCTAATTGCATATGCATATTAGGCCCTTAAAAATTTAATTACAATTTTTTATCATATTAATAAGCAGACATTCTTTTTGCTGCAACGATAATTTTGATTTTTAATTATTTTATTACTTTTAGTGATTACTTGTTTTGATAACTATAACATCTTTAACAAAATACGCAATTAATTAAATTATTCCATTAAAAAAGAGAATTTTGTTATTGAAAAATATTGAGGAAGGATATTGAGGCAAATATATTGAGGAATATTTGGTTATAGGAATTAGCTACTGAAACAAATTTATCGATTAAATAAAACAAGCTTATTTATTGTCCTTTAAATTCAAAACAATTAAATTAGATTCTTTGAAGAAAACATAGATGGTAAAATGTTTTAACCAATTGTACAACATTCGTTAATTGCTACATAAACAAATAATGTTTAAATTTATTCATGAAAGGTTATATTCTGATCTATATTTACTCTCAAATAAAACATAATATATAAAGTAAATCGAAATAATTAACTCAACACAATACGGCAACAACTATAACACGTTTCTGATTTAGAAAAGGTAAAGATAAAAGAGAAATTTTGGTTATAAAGATTTAAAATTTAAATTATGAATTAAATGTTTAACTATTTTAATAAATCAACTCTCTTTATATTAAAAGATTAGCTAAAATATGTAAAGTTGTTCAAATTTCTCAGAAATTATTTTGCTCGATTAAAATCAACTTTGTTGTTAGATCTAGTCGAAGATTAATTCAAATATTTACAAATTTAATCACGTATTCGTTAGGCGGACAGATGTCTTGGGAACCGTCTGACCCATCAGACCCCAAAAATTTTGTTATATTAAATTTAATCATATTAATAAGCAGACATTCTTTTTGCTGTAATGATAATTTTAGTTTTTAACTATTTTATTACTTTTAGATTGTTGTTTTGATACTACTTGTTTTGATAACTATGAAATCTTTAACAAAATATGCAATGAATTAAATTGTTCTATTATAAAAGAAATATTCATTTTTTTGAGGAATATTTGATAAGCTACTGGAATAAATTTAGTGTTTAAATGAAACAAGTTTATTTATTGTCATTTAAAATCAAAACAGTTAAATTAGATTGATTGACGAAAACATAGTGAGAAGTATTATTTAATTTTTCTGTAGTATACTTACATATCAAAATAATGGAATTTTAATTGCACATTTGTAAAAAGTCATAACAGAAATGGAAATCAAAGTATTCTAAGAATGTATGTAAAGCTATCGTATTTTTATGACGTATTTTATTATATAATATTACTATGTGGGTACTAAGAAAACTGATATTTTTGTAATAGAAGGATTTCAAAACAAAACTGTAAAATTTTAAAAGATAATGCAAGTTTTACACTATCTTTTTTTTTTTTTTTTTTTTTTTTTTTTGCATTGTCTTGACTGGTCGTATGACTTTGAGATTTATTTTGAGATATTATTTTTTAATCAGTAAAATTTACAAAACACTTAAGTGGGGAGACTATTTTTCAGATTCCTCATATTTACTACTGTGTCCAAAAAGTAAAACCAGTTTTCAACTTAAATTTCCCGGGCATATAGTAATTTTTTTTCTTTATTAGGTTGTTGGCACTATCCTTGACATCTGTGTGAAATTTGACGTCAAAATATTCATTAGTACTTGAGTTACGCTTGGTTTTGTGAGATGCTAAAACTGATTCCAGCGATTTTTGAAATGTCTCTTTATTCGACTCAAAATGGTGTCTCCGGAGTGGTCTTTTGAGATTAGGGAATAGCCAGAAGTAGCACGATGCTAAATAAGGTGAATACGGTGGTTGTGGAACGATATGGGTTTCATTTTTGGCGAAAAAGTCACGAAGAATCAATGCAGTGTGAGATGGCGCATTCAGTGTTTTCGGTAGCAATCAAGATTTGACGCGTTTTCCAAAACATCTTTTAAAATGGAATTTTGAAATTCCAAAATCATCAGAAAGGTCTCTAATTGTAAATCGACGGATTGCAAGCACCAAATCTTTAATTTTTTGGACGTGAGCTTCGTCGGTTGAAGTTGATGGTCGACCAGAGGGCTCTTCGTCTTCAACACGTTCTCTGCCTTCTTTGAACTGTTTTTACCACTTCTAAACATTTCTTTCTGGTATAGGAATGCTCACCGAATGCCTTCTACAACATTCTATACGTTTCCGCAAACAAAATTTAACGTAAGTTCTTGCTCAATTAATTCAGACATTTCAAAAATCGCCGGAATCAGTTTTAGTATCACACAAAACCAAGCGTAACTGAAGTACTAATGAATATTTTGACGTCAAATTTCCCACAGATGTCAAGGACAGTGCTAACAACCTAAAAAAGAAAAAAAAAAATTGAAATACCATATGCCCGGGAAATGTAAATTGAAATTTGGTCTTTCTTTTTGGACACAATAGTAACACGATTTTATATTGGAAAGATTTATCATGTATGTAATAATAAGAAATAGATAATGAATTCTAACTGTAGACATTAATTAACTGTAGACATTAAGATTAAATATTGATAAGTAGACCAAATGATAATTTAAGAAATTTTTCTCTCATTTAATATGCTAATTGATAAAAAAAAATGGCGATATATATCTACTTTATTTTGGGTTGGTAGTTTTTAATCAGCTAAATTTACAAAATACTTAAGTGAGAAGACTAGTTTTTATATTCATCATATTTAATAAGATTTTATAGTGGAAATATTTATTATATAAATAATAATAAGAAATAGATAATGAATTTGTCCTGTGGGCATTAATTATTGCTAAGATTAAATATTTATTAGTAGACCAAATGATAATTTTAGAAATTGTTTACACAATTAATATCTTAATTGATAAAAAAATTGGGATATCTAACTACTTTATTTTCGGTTGGTAATTTTTAATCAATTAAATTTACAAAACACTTTAACACTTGTAATGAACACACTTTAAATTTAATAAGAATGATTTTAATAAAAAATAAATTTAATTTAATTTTTTTTTATTGTAATTAAAACACCTCCTAAATTTCCTTTCTTCCCTATTACGCCGCTGTGTTTGAATGCATCTGACATGGCGGCTTGCCAGTTTTCCAAGCGACAGCTAATGATATCATTAATCTAACTGAAAACAAGTAAGACGGCATTTAGTGCATTGTAAGGGTCATTTATAGAATAGGCGGTTAAAATAGTTTAAATAATTTAAATCCAGAGTAAAAGGTAACACTGAGAACGACGACGACGATTTGCCAGATTAATGGAGAACCTTGGTTGCTTAGCAATCTTTATCTCCTGCTTTGTGAGTGAAGGAAATTTCTTAAGCTTTAAGCCCATTGATTAGATAAAAAAAAGCAATACAAGTATATTATTAATTTATTAAAAAATTCATTATTCGATTAAATTAATTAATTAATTAAAAAAAACACTGAGAAGTGCCACCAGGAGACAGTTGGTGTACTTCGAACCCACAATGAAATATAACCTCTCAGACTTTTAGTCTGTTTAATTTACCATTATGTTAGACTATCAGCAGGTTTATGCAAAACATCATCCTATATGCCAATATGTTCACCCATCTCTCTCATATTTTCCATTCAAAAAGGTTGGCATCCTTAGAGGGGTGGAGATTCGAGGAGTGGTTGAAAATAATGGAAGAATGAAACGATAGGAATACAAGACATAGCGTGGGGGATATATAGGGGTTGCCCATTTAGAGATGCTCAGATTAGAGTACGAGAACTATCGAGTCAGTCTCGCGAACGAATAATAAACCAGTTTTTATCAATGTGGACAGAACCCTCGAAGTGAGTCATCAAGACCGATGTGACTAGTATGTCACAGTCAATTCACCAATTAGTAGAAGGGAGAATATTACTTTCTCATCAGACTTTCAAGGACATTATAATTTGCAATCATACAGGAGAAACCCGCAATGTTTCCATATGCTGTCACAATCGTGATAGAGTCGCTAATTTCTGAAAACAGAAAGTTATTTATATTCATACTAACAAAATTGATAATATTGCTGTACAAGTCTCTCGTTTGTTAATGATCCTCATGGGTTAAGGCGAAATACGTCAGTAAGCAAGCAGAAATCTCAGTTATCAAGTTATCACGATTCTTTTGTCATTCATAAAGTGGAGTATTAAAACTGTTATTAATTTTAAAAAAGAAATAAGATGGCAAATTGAAATATCGAAGATTAAAGTGAAGATTTACCATTTTCTAATTCTATCTAATTTTAAAGGAGATATTTCAAGTACCATTTTATAGATGCATTCATTTGCAAATAATTTTATTTCTACCAGATAAATTATTGATTGTTATTTAACATTGAACTTAATTAAGTCTTTTCTTAGGCAAATTAGTTCACTAATGTTCCACAAGAGGGCAGCACAAGGTAATGACATCACTGATTGATATATTCAATTGATCACTAAAGGATTTTTTTTTTATAGTTTCAACAATTTTTTAAATAAATTGAAAAGTTTTAGTTATTTGATGCAAGAATTGGTGTAATATGCTGGTATTATTTATCAATTCGTTGGAAATGTTTTAACAATTTGAAATATTTAATTAATAGTTATGCTAATTTTAGTTATAGATTATTGTAATTTATAACTCAAACATCTTCATTATAAAAATATCTCAAAAACAGAAAAGAATAAAATAATAGTAAAAAATATTTTGACATTTATAAATTTATCAAAACTATCCCCATCTGATTAGTCAATTAAAGAGAGAACGTGATTGGTTAATAATTTCTTTTTTGAATTGTTAAAATCATAAGGTAATGAAATTACTTATTAAGCAGTTTTAGAGCTATAATTTTTGAACCAATGACGACAGCTTAATACAAATTACAAATATGAACAGCCGAGAAAAAAATGGCGTAAGATAGAATTATTTAAAAACTAAAAAAACTATTATCCAAAAGACCTTAACAATTTGTTTTTCAAACAATTAAGTAATATTAAGCTTTTGATTGTATGTTTCTTCATTATATTTCTCAGAAACAAACAAATAATATATTAAGTCAGTTTTTTAAACATAATTCACAAGCTAGCATGCAAAAGCTGAACGGTCTCGTTTATGCTGGAGGCATTTGTTACTGTTCTCAATTTTTTTTTTTTTTTAAAGAAAGCAGATTCGGTGTGAAGACAATGAAAAAGAGTTTCGCATCGTCTGTAGGACTATTTGGACAGAGTTTTCCAAGTGATCTACAATACGATATGTTAATGCACGGCAGTTAACCTTCAAGGGTTTTTTGGAGAAGCAGTTGAACAGTTCTAGAAAATGTCATTGACATTATAAAACTGTTAACAACTTTGAGGTTCGTGGATTCTGTACTTAAAAAGCAGTGAATAAATAAATTAAAAAGTTGATAAAAACAGAAATGAATGAACAAAAAAAAAAAAAAAAAAATTTATGAACTAATTATGATATATTTATTTTTTACCAATGAACTACATACAATATTTTCGTATAACACGAGTCTTACAAGAGTAAGTAATATTTACAAAATTTTTGTTTACAATATAATAATATACGGGAGACATAAGACGTAATGTAAAAAAATAATGAAAAAAAAATCTAATAAAAGGAATAAATAAAATGGAATAAAAAGAAATGAAAAAACAATAAGAAAAATAATCATAATAAAAATAAAAATAAAACAATAATAATGAAAAAAAAATAAAATAATTATAATAAAAATAAAAAGAAAATAATAATAATAAAAAGAAAAAGAAAATAATAATAATAAAAAGAACAAATAAATTGAAAAGAAAAAATAATAACAGTAGCATATAAAGTTCTAGCGCTCTGGCGCTCTGTTCCACAAGTTTCGGATTCGAGTTCCGGCGGTGCATGGATGTTTGTGGGGGTTCGGAATCCACTTTAAACAGTAGGTCCCTCTCTAATATAACTGTAGAGAGTTGGGAGTAGGGCTGTCAACCTTCCCCCATAAGAAGAAAATATTTCCTGTCTCGAAATCTGCCAGTAGGCAGACGACCTTGGCCCACCATGGGGCTGTTGCGCCAATGAACATTGGCTTGGTTTGTCTCTCTACGGTCATTTTGTGCTCACTTTAGGCTAATTAGACCGGGATCTATTGTTTAGCGTGGATTCCGAACTACTAACAAACATCCATGCCCCCCCGCCAGTATATGACCCTAAAACCTGTGGTACCAATGAATATAAAGCTAACATACAAAAAATGTAAAGGGAAAAAATAATAAAAACATTTATCCAAAGAAAGAAAATAAAACTTCTATGTCACAATGTGCAAACTAAATGTAACAAAGAAGTAACTGTGACATTGCGTGCTTGTAAAAGATCAAAGTATTATTTTAGAATTTAATCAATTAACTTATATTCAAAAATTATTTTTCATTAGTTTTTGAATAAATGCGTTTAGGTCGACACTGCAATGTCGAAAATTTAATATTTAGATGATTTAGAAAAAAAAAAAGGATGTTAACGAATAAAGTTATAGAAGAATAAAAGTACGAAAATAGGCAAATTTAGCTACTCACGCAAATATTAGATTAAATGGAAAAAGATATATTTTATCAGTTAGGAAAGAATCCCATTTGTATCTTTTCTAGTGAATGTAGATTATTATTTTCAAATAATGAGGCAATTATTTTCTCATAAATCTTACTATTTTTCTGGTTTATTTGTTTATGCAAGAAAAAAAAGAAGCTTGACTTTTTTTTAATGACCTTTTTTCCACTTATGCTTCTACTCGTTGGCTCATGAACTCGCTAAACTACTTAAGCACTTTATAATGGGTATCACCACTTCACTGGGTCAATGTTTCCTAGAATGATAGTAGGGGGAGGGTGTCTTCCGGAAGACTTTCAAGAATAACTGTATGGCTTATTCAAGAATAGCTCCAAATTGCAAACAGGCAGTTCAACTGTCCTTATGGTTTGGTTTGCATTTATACACACTTTCAGCTAATAAGATCAAGACCTACAGTTTAACGTGGATTCCGAACCACTAACAAACATCCATGCCACTGCCAGAATTCGAATCCGAAACCTGTGACACCAAAGGCGCTAGCCAATTGACCATCAGGTTCAACTGTCGATATGAGATAGATATAATGATAATTCTTTGAAAAATTATTTCTTTTACTTTATTGGCTCAACAACCCCATGGTGGGCCAAGGCCGTTAGTCAACCGACAGATTTCGAAATATGGGATGCTTTCTTTTAAGGGGTAGAGTTGTTACCCCTATGAGCAATAGTCATATTAGACAGGGATCTACGGTTTAAAGTGGATTCCGAACCACTGCAAATATACATAGCATCGAGCGCCAGATCACTAGTCACTCGGCCATCAGGACCCAAAATGATTTTTAATTTAACCAATTATATGTTTCACATTAAAATGATTACATTCCATGTAAGAGTTTATATAAAATTCTCCAAATTTAGTTGTTGAGATTAAGATATTCTTATTTAATCCCATTTATTTAAACTACGTAAATGAAGTCTAAAAAGAAACGGTAATGCAAAATGTATTTTGCAAATCTTTCAAATCTCATGCAATCCACCATGTTATTGGAATACTTATTTCTGAAAACACTTCCGGCTCAATATCACTATCCTCCAAGAACAGGAGACCATGGACACTCCTTTTACTTCGATTATTCAGTTAAATTTGCTTGGGTTGAATGGCAACTACCATCTCATCGCCTGGTCCAACGCCCCTCGGTGGCAAATTTAGAAGAAAGGCCAGCAGCATTCGGCCACAGAGTTCGAGGTAAAGTGATCTGCCCCACCCTCTGCTTAGCCTATTAAGGGGATGGAGCCTTATAAGCCACCTGAGCAGACAAAATGGGATGTATGGAATGTTGCTGATTTTATTTTATTTTCATGAAGGGCGAAACAGAGTCTATAGTTATAGCTCGTGGTACTCAGTAGTCGATTGCTGCTTCTCTATTTTTATGAAAAAGGCCCCAATTCAATGTTTCTTTTCACTTGACGCTTCGTGATAAAATCGAGATTTGAGTGATTTCTTCTCCATAATCACGCTTACCGGTCAGAATCCTGACCAGAAACCATGAATTACTTCCTTTTTATTTTTTTTTTTTTGTATCGGGGAATTTTTTTGTTGGATCTAATTGCCTTTCGTAATGGATCTCCTTCTGAAAGGGCTTCTTCGTATGAAAGTGTCAGTCAGTTTCCAGTACAGTTCTTCGATTGAGATGGGGGGTCGTCTTTTGTGTTCTGCTTCTTATTTTCTGATAAAAGAAACTGGTGATTGACTGCCATAATATATTTCCAACAATTTTTATAATAGATTTTTATATAAGCCCTTCATTCCTTTTTAGTAATTTACTCAAAAAGTACGATCTCAGAGATTTCAAATTTAAGTCCATTTTATTGGAAAGAAGCAGATATCACCAGGAGTTGTTTGTTTACAGAAAAATAAAACATTTTTAGTGTTATAAATTTTATTAAAAAAGGGGGAAGTTGAAAAATTTATTAGAGAATTTATTTAAAATTGAGATGGAGAGGGGATGTCTTTTATGTTCTGATTCTTATTTCTGATAAAAGAAACTGGGGATTGACTGCCATCATGCATTTCCACTAATTTTTTTAATTATAGATTTATATATACTCCCTTTATTCATTTTTAGTACCTTGTCTCAAAAAGTACGATCTCAGAGATTTCAAATTTAAATCCATTTTATTGGAAAGAAGCAGATATCACCAGGAGTTGTTTGTTTACAGAAAAATAAAACATTTGTAATTTTAATAAATTTTATTAAAAAATATCCCATTAGATTTAAAGGTTTGAGATTTTAAATAGCCTACCTTAAATAATTTACATAGACTAAACAAAACTATCAATTCTATCTAAGTATTCCCAATAATTTTTTTCCACCTTTAATCTGTCAGTATTTGTTTTTAAGAATTTAACAGTGTATGTTTGGAAAATAAATTGAAATCTAATATTAAAAATTTTGTACCTTATTTGTTTGTAATAACTTAACTAGTGGCACTAGTAATTTTTTCAAGGCTAGCGCCACCTGTAGCTTGAAAATCTAAATTTAATGGTAATAAAAAAATAAGATTTTTATTTAATTGAAAATAATTAATAAAAAAATTTCGTAATTTTTGTCTTCGAGTTGTTGGAACGAAATAATTAGAGGAAAAAAAAGAGCATCTTAATGTCATAGTTTTTAGGTTAAGTAGGAGCATACACACATACATATATTTTTATACTTATAGATTTTCATGTCATACGATAAGTTTATATGTAGTTTGATATTTAAAGAAAGAATTTTATTATAAGAAATGGTGTGATTGGGTATTTCCATTCCCTTTGTATATTACATAATAAAAGAATATATTTATATCCTTTTTTCTTTATATACGAAGCACAAAATTTGTGTATGTTTCTATTTCTTATAATTAAAAAACAACTGAATCTAAACTAACTGAGAAGTTAAATTCATATAGCTCAATTTAGTGCATAGTAAAACGTCGACCAAAAACCAAAATTTATTCTTTTTTAATTTAGTAATAATGTCACTTTTAGGAGGTACACATTTATAAATGACTAATTCATGTTCGTGTACACATATACATATATCCATTTTTATACATTTAGATTTTGATATCATATGAAAAGTTTATATGTAGTTTGATATTTAATTATGAATTATTATACGAAGAAATGGTGTGATCGGGTATTACCATTTCCTTTGTATGTTAAATAGCAAGTCACATAGTTATATCCCTTTGTTTTTATATACAAAGCACAAAATTCGTGTGCTTTTCTATTTCTTATAATTAAAAAAACACTTCATCTGAAATAACTGAGAAGTTAAATTCATATAGATCAATTTAGTGCATGGTTAAACTTCGAGGGAAAAAAAAAATTATTTTTCTTAATTTAGTAATAATGGTACATTTAGGAAGTACAAATTAATAAATGACTAATACGTGTTCGTGCTTATCTAATTGCAGTGATTTAATTACCTGTTTTGTTCATTTTAAACGTTATGTTTTTGTATTTGAAAAGATGTTTTTATTATATTAGCTTTATTGTCTTATTTATTTAATAACTTAAATAGTTTTAAATTTTACGTACATCTTTTTTGTTTTCATTTTAGAGAGGAATTACTGAGTACTTACGCCCCATTATTCATATATTATTTGAATTTTAATTTCATCATTCATATTTTTTCACAAAGTTTTCTAATGTAAAATTTATTGTTATATACATTTCGTAAAATTGACTACATCAGGTGACATTATGTATTATGATATGCGTAAGTGTCAGTGTTTAGTGATGGGCTATTTTTAGGAGGGTTTTTTCTCATAGGATTTTTAAATTTTTACGCTTTTGTAAACATAATTTAAGAAAACTTCTATTTTATTAATATTTAATAAATGAAATTAAATTTGTAAAATATTATTCATTCAAATATTAAATACATTCAAATTTTTAAAAAAATATTATTATTTGCAAAAATATTATTAATTATTTACAAAAATGTAAAGCTTGATACACATTTCTCATATGATTTTTTTAAAGTTTTACGCTTTTGTAAACATACTCGTAACTTAAGAAAACTTCTGTTTTATTAATATTTGATAAGTAAATTTTTTTTTACTTCTGAAGTTTGCAAAATATTATTAATTCAACTATGAATTATATTCAAATATTATTATTAAAATATCATTAGTAAAATTATTATTATTTGCAAAAATATTATTAATAAAAATATTATTTTTTGCAAGAATATTATTAATAAAAATATTATTTTTTGCAGAAATATTATTAATAAAAATATTATTTTTTGCAAAAATATTATTAATAAAAATATTATTTTTTGCAGAAATATTATTAATAAAAATATTATTTTTTGCAAAAATATTAATAATAAAAATATTATTTTTTGCAAAAATATTGTTAATAAAAATATTATTTTTTGCAGAAATATTATTAATAAAAATATTATTTTTTGCAAAAATATTATTAATAAAAATATTATTTTTTGCAGAAATATTATTAATAAAAATATTATTTTTTGCAGAAATATTATTAATAAAAATATTATTTTTTGCAAAAATATTATTAATAAGAATATTATTTTTTGCAAAAATATTATTAATAAGAATATTATTTTTTGCAAAAATATTATTAATAAGAATATTATTTTTTGCAGAAATATTATTAATTATTTACAAAAATTTAAATTTCGATTCACTGTGAAATTAATTTTACACTCCACCCTTCTCACTACTATAGTAAAAATTCATCTGGAAAGCAATGTCATTCTCTTCTCATGTTCTACACGAAGTCCAATAAAGTACAAGTAGAAATTCATAAAATGAAAAAAAGGTAATAAAATGCATAAATGCTGCCTACTCAGATTGAAGAGGAGATAGAATTTAGGAAGATAACACTAAGCAGAAACACATTTAGTATAAGTCCAAAATGAAAGCCAACGGGAAACCCAAAATAAAATGAAGAAATATTTCAAAAATATTTTTAAAAAATAATTTGGAATGTTCGAAATTTTTTTTAAATAAACTGTATTTAAATCTGACAAAAATGGCCACTAAAGTAAGAAAAAGAAATGGAAATGTCAAAAGAGACAATTTAATGTATCTTTTAATCTTCCAACATAATCTTCTCAATTTCTGGTTTTCCCACTTTCCCCAGAAGAGTTAATGAAGTTATGACTGCAGAATAAAAAAAAATTGCACGAATGTTTTACTTTTTTTAATAGGACCAATATATTTTAGCATATAACATAATAAATATTAAAAATTTAAAAAAATTCAATTTTTTAGGCCTTTTTTATTTGAAAAAATTATTAAATATTAGATATCTTTGAAATTTGAGGTTGCATATTAAACATGTTATTTGTCTTCCACTCGATATAAAAATTAAGTAAATTATCTTTCAAAAGGTATCTTGTGGTAAACAAAGGGCAAGTTTGTTGATATTTTTTATTTTTGTGTACCTATTTTAAGAAATATATTAAATGCATTACAAAAATTAAACCATTTTCTTAGAGGTTAAATTTTATTTTAAAACATACCAAATAAATAACTTAGTAAATTCTAATTTATGGGTAACCACCCTAAATTCTAATTTTATGGGTAATCAACGTAAATTCTAATTTTATGGGTAATCAACCTAAATTCTAATTTTATGGGTAACTTAACTAAATTAGTAAATTAAATAACTTAGTAAATTCTAATTTTATGGGTAACTTCACGAAATTAGTAAATTAAATAACTTAGTAAATTCTAATTTTATGGGTAATTTAACTAAATTAGTAAATTAAATAACCTAGCAAATTCTAATTTTATGGGTAATCAACCTAAATTTTAATTTTATGGGTAACTTCACTAAATTAGTAAATTAAATAACTTAGTAAATTTTAATTTTATGAGTAATCAATCTAAAAATATACCAACAATAAAAATATAATCAGCTGGGCGATTATATTTTTATTGTTGTAGTATTGTAATATATATTTTTTTACTAATATTTCTATATATTTTTTTATTATATTCTGTTATTGTTAAGATTTATATGACGAAATTAAATTCGGAAGAATTCAGAATTTAGGTCAACGGAAAACTAATTATACTGATTGGCATAGCAGCGTAACCTTTAGAAACCTCAGCGAAAGACATTAGCAAGTTTTTTTTCCTAATAGGGGCCTTTTTCGGTAAAATGTCACAAAATATCATGATGATGGAAAAGAGAGGCGGTCCAGCAAATGATAAAGTGCCAATAACTCGTGCAAGAAAGTAAAATACATTTTAAAATATGCATTATTAAAACGTATTTCGTAAGCGAACTTGACAAGTTGAGAGATTAATTTTTGCCTTCGAATCGAATTTAATTAACCTGCATACCACAATGAGCTTTCGAGTTCGAACTTAGGCGGCCTATTATGAATTTCTTTTATAACAAGTAGCTCGAGATTAATTAGTGGATTGATTAATAAGAATTTATAACAAATTGCGTTACCTCCAGAATAATCATTATTTTACAAAAGAAAAAAGAAAATTGTTGTTCGCAACGTGATAAAATATATTTTATCAAATTCTTTTTGTACATTGTCTGAAATATAAATGAGTTCGGGTATGAAATAAAATGTTAGACATTTCTTTATACAATTATTTTAGTCTAACCCGTTTCATTAAGTTTCTTTCAGAGCTCATTATAAAGTAATTTAAAGTGCATCCACGGACAACAGGCTGGAAAAGAATGTAAACTATACTTAATTACGACGAGAAAGATGCATATTTAGTATTCTAAACAATTTATGTGCACAGAAAAAAAAAAAAAAAAAGTCAATGCGATGCGAAATACAATAACGATGTGAAAAATTGCCGAGTAACAAAATTAAAGAAATAATTTCCTGTTTGTAATGTAGTATTGTTGGGAGAAAAAAATCAGTTTGAACAGAAAAAAGATTTATGCAACTAATTGCAATACTTGTATGAACAACAAATCATTCAACATTTCAGAGGTGCAGTTGAAATGATGGATTATAAACGCTTTCATAAAAATGTTAAATTCTGTTAAATGAGAAAGAGAAACAATGACGATGAAAGAACATATTGCCCACAAATATAGAGGAATAAATCGTAACTTTAAACGAGGTATTTTTAAAAATTATTTCTGGGACAATTCGTAATTTCAAGAAAAAAAATGTAAAATATCGATGTACAGGTTAAAACTCATTTTAAAATATTGCTATATGCAAAGAAAAATGGGTTAGTTATTATGTTATTATGTGCAATTTTCATTGTATAACCTATTCATGTATTTTATTATTAAATAAGCGAATATTTTATTACGGTATTTATTTTTTGTTAAAAACGATATCCTAAGTAATTTTGTAATAAATTAATTCTATATTCTCTATTCTTCTAATAAATAATAATAATAATTTTATGTAATGTAGTATTGTTGAAAAAAATGAGTTTGAACAGAAAAAAGATTTATGCAACTAATTGCAATAGTTGTATGAACAACAAATCATTCAACATTTCAGAGGTGCAGTTGAAATGATGGATTATAAACGCTTTCATAGAAATGTTAAATTCTGTTAAATGAGAAAGAGATACGATGACGTTGAAAGAATCGATAGAACTTATTGCCCACAAATATAGAGGAATAAAGAGGTATTTTTAAAAATTATTTCTGTGACAATTTGTAATTTCAAGAAAAAATGCATTGCATTTTAAATTTTATTCAAAACAAAAAATATCGATTTACAGGTTAAAAATCATTTAAAAATATTGCTATATGCAAAGAAAAATTTCGTCAAGAGATAAATTAGATAAACTATACGATTGAATATGCTATATAATTAAAGGTTATTCAGTGCAGGTTTCATTGTATAACCTATTTATGTGTTTTACTATTAAATAAGTGATTGTTTTATTACGGTATTTATTTTGTGTTTGTTAAAAACGGTATCTTAAGTAATTCTATAATAAATTAATTTTATATTCTATATTCTTGTAATAATTTAGATCATGATCTGGAGAATATCAATGGAAATGTGTTGAACATCTACGAAAATCTCGATAATTTGTTTATAATTATTAAATTACAAAAGGAGACTATATCCCGTGCTAGTTCCGTGATTTTCGTTTGATCAAGTGCTTTGACAGTTGATTCTAATAATTAAGCTCCGATGAACAATGATGATGAATGATGAGCTATTATGAAAAAAATTTCATTATCGCACAATTTTAGGCATTCATATTCATTGTTATATTTTGTTTGATTACAATGAGGATTTTTACTGACTTTATTGTTTAAATATTTTTATTTTTATTATGAATGTCATAATTCAATTTGTATTGTATTAATTTGTATCTAGTAGTTGTGTGCCCATTTTGTTTATATTTGTCTTTTTTTGTTTTAGTTTGTGTATTCTTACCCTGCCATTGGAAATAATAATTATAATAATAATAATAATAATAAAAAATAAATAAATAAAAATAAAAAAAAAAAAAATAAAAAAATATAAATAAATACATAAATAATAATAAATAAATAAATAAATAAAAATAAAAATAAATAAATAAAAAAAATATAAATAAATACATAAATAAAAATAAATATAAATAAATAAAAAAAAATATTACCCTGAAATCATCTTTAATAGTAGAAAAAACATTTGGGAAGAAAAGGGTATCTTTTGTAGCATTCCATTATTATGGCAACGATAGTTACATTTTACGAGATTGTGTTAAAAAAATTCACGCGGTGGTATTTCTTTTTAATACGCTTTTATTAGTTTTACCTGTATGTTTGTTTGTTTGTCTTTGGGCTCGATTTTGCCCTACTTTAAGCGATCAGATTTAATTTAAACGTTGTAGACTTATCAAGGACCGACGTCAATAAAATATTTTGATAAGTTTATTATCTCATCATGTTTAGGATCGCCAGGATTAGGGATTTTATTTTAACTTATGAAGAGCAATTTAACCCATGTAGGATGAAAGTACCTAAGACATTCAAACCTACGTGGGACAGTGGCACAACGGATAACGCGCCTGACTACGGATCAGGAGATTCCCTATTCGAGTCCTAGCTGGCTGGACATATTCGCATTTAGCCTTTGTTTTACTCCCTATTAAATTACTGTAAGAACTATAGTTCCAGTCCTCCGTACCGGGACCTCATTTAAATATTATAGTTTGATTAACTCTAAAAGCGTTTTTTTTTAGTTTTTTTAAACTATAATTTTTTATTTGATCATTATAAATTACGGAACTGCAGAAATTTGATTAATTAACAATTTTCAGTAATTACAACTTTAAAGAGAGAGATATGTGCTTATTATATATTGTACATGTATTTCAAGAGAATGTGGGCCATTGGAAAGAAGACAGCACGAATTTAAACCAAAAATTGTAACGAAAGAGGCAGGAAAAAGTGAGTAAAATCACTGAAGATTTGTATATTATTTAAAAGGGCTATTTATGATCTCTGATGCTGAAACGAATGCCTTTTTGCGGTTTTTAGACAAAATAATTGGTAGACAAAACGTGACAATTTAATTTCAAATTGAAATTAGAATTTTAAAAATATCAAATTGCAGTGCATAAACATTCCGTAGTAGTTGTATTCCAAAATTCACACTCAGTCAAATTTTTTATTTTCTTAATTTTATCTCTCTATAATCTAATTTTTTTTATTGTACATCACAAAATTCCAATTTTTTTTCAATTCAATAAAAGCCTTCACAAGTTTCTCGAACAAAACCATAATAAAATGAAATTATAAAAATAAATTAGCTATCGTATTTATACTACATACTTTTCACATTAAGTATGTGGTAAAAAACAAGAAAGCTAATTTTTGTTTACACACTTTTGTTGTTTTGAAATATTACTGACTATATTGTATGCTTCTTATACAAACTGGATAAATTTAAATCAGCATTATTATTTTTTATTACGTGTTAATTTTTTCAATTGTACAATTAAAGACAAAAAAAAAAAAATAGATACTCCGAATCATATTTTCTTTGAAATTTTTATCTAAATTTAAATAACTATATTTACTATAACTATACTGTTTTATTTCTAACTTAGAGTTATACATTCTTGAACAAACCCCACCAATGTAAAATACACTTGATGTTTGCTGAATCTGGTTTGACTGAATCATGTTTTCATTCTTTAATAAACAAAAAAATGCATTATTATTTCTCTTATGAAATTAACATAATCTAAAGTTTTATTATCGCCAGTTATTTAATTGCTGAACAATTATTTTATCAATTTATGCACAAATATATTTAACACATATATCATACATATTTGTCATTCTATACAAAATGTTGACTTCTATATTTTACAACATTTCACCTGAATATCTATATATGGATGAAACATCATTTTTTTTTCTCTGTTTAAGATAAATATTGTTTAAAAGAAAATATAGTGTAAAATAGTAGTTAGTTAGTAGTAGTGTTAATAGTAGTTTAAAAGTTATAATGTAAAGTTTATAAAAAAGTTTATATATAGTTAATATGTTGTTGTTGTCACCTTTGGCTTTATTGGAACTCAATCAATACAAATTTGGCCACTTACCATAGAAACAGAAAGAACATATAAACAAATAAAAATTACAAAGGGAAAAGACCAGACATTCTTAACAAAAACGACAAAAAGGCCTTAAAAACCGTTACAAATAAGTTAAATGTTCTAAGGATAAAAGTTTAAAAAGAAGCACCATAATAAAAGCCCATGTAATCAGGACATGTTTTCTCTGGCCCCCAGTAAAGAGTACGCAAATCATCATTTTGTTGTGCGTCCAGTCCTAGCAAACAAGTAGATGAACCGTATTCATTTACTCTGTCTTACATAAAACACATATATCAGAGTTCACAATCCCTATTTTGGATAGATGTTCTGCCAGGCAGTCGTGTCCAGTTCTTAATCTAAAATTAGCAACAGGCTCTTTGCAAGTTTTTCCACTAAATTTTTTCTAGTCATCTCCGATTGTCTCCCAGACTTTTCCTTTGGTGTTAGATAATAATTCACTAATTTGAAATGATTTCATTTTGTCCCGTATAGTTCTCCTAAAAGAGTCAAGAGGGATAGGATACTGCTCAGGAACATATTCTGTTTCTTTATTTTGGCAGAAATCTGCCCTTTCTTTTCCATCAATTCCAACATGCGATGTAATTCACTAGAAAGGGATGCATTTACCATTTTTATTAAGAAATTGGTTAATATAGTTTAAAAGAAAATGTTTTTAATTTTTTTTAAATTTGCCAAAATGTTCAAATGAACTTTTCATTTTAAAGCGAAAATGTGTTTGGGGTATGTTTCAAGACATACACTGAGCTGACTGTAAAAATTGCTAGTCCAAATTTTAATTATTACAAAAATAGAAACGATGGCCTTAAGTTAAAGTAAAAACATATTAAGAAAATAAGTATTTTTAAAAGTATTTTGTAAAATTTGCAGCATTGTTCGAGTTAACTTATTGCCACAAAAATTTTGTAAAAATAATCACACAATTTGAAACTCCAATGAATTTATTATTGTTATATTTTGAGGAAAAAAATAAACTTATTTAACAAAACATAAAAGTTCATTGAACAATTATGGGTTATTAAATTATTTTTTTTCTATTTATTTTTGTCGTCATTACCATCATCATATGAAAACATTACATTATAAATTACAAAAGATGATTACGTCTTATAAAGCAAATATAAACAAAACAATTACTTGAAATGGGTTCAAAAACACATGTTATTAAATTAAACATTATAAAAATTTGTTTAAAAAATAAGCATTATAGAAACAATAATAATTTGTTTAAAGAACTAAATAAAATAAAATATTAAAAGGCATAAAAGATGAAACATTTATTAATTGATACTTTTTCAAAATTCTGAAACATAACCAAATAATTTTCATAGCATGCATAATTTTATAATACAAATACTTTCTGTTTATTATATGATAAGAATATATTAGATAATGATATATTTTTAATTAAAAAGGAAATATCAGAATTTTAACTTTTAAATTAGTGGTTAGAGAAATATGGCAATTGCTTTATTTTTTATGTGTTTTCGGAATGTTGCCCTCAATTAAGGTAAAATAAATACAGACGTTTCAAAGGTGAGAAAATAAATTGTTTTGAATTCAACAAATATCTTTAGGAAAATGCAGTCTTGATTTAACGCCATTAAACAACAAATCTGATATTCTTGCACTTTGTTAAAGTTGTAACCTTTGAGATCCGAGCCCAAGTTTTTTTAGTCATTTTTTTTACTACATTTGAGACAAACCTTCTTTTAAAAAAACAGTATGTTTGGTCAATTTTTCTGAAAAAATTTATATATGCAAAATATAATGGACATTGGGTAATTCTTCTAAAAACTTTTGAAAGTAATAATTGCAGAATGACATAAAAATAATTATTACAATTAATACAAACTACCTATAACCCGACCTATAACTCATGCCGACCTATAACCCAGCAGTGACGTGCACAACTAGAACGCAGAAAGACTCAACCATTGAATTACCTGATTCGCCTATTTCAGAATCACGATTATAACCACGTATGTAAAAGGTCTCGCATTGGTAATGAACCTGTCTAATGGGGGTTTTCCGGGTTTTCTCCCATATGACATACAAATATGAGACAGTTACCTCTAAATGTTCTCCCCTCATTGAGCGTAAGTGGTCTTCACATATATAAGTAGAACACGAGGCCCATCGATGTTCAGAAAAAAACAGTTAATGCAAATATGAAATTTTATTGGTTTGAATTCTAATCTAAATCATTCGCTATTATACATTTATACCTTAGCAGATTCAGCATTACTAAAGCTGCATCACAGAGGACATGATACTAAGCATCCACATTTTTCACATATTATTTCTAACTCCCAGGTATGGTACCTGTCAATTTCGCACCTTCTTTCTGTTCTACGGATTTATAGCTTCCTTCCCAAGCATTGATACAGGAACCCACTGTTCAGTATCAGTTTAGGATTTCGAACCAAGTTGCTTTGTTCGTCAAATTTCTTGTCTAGCTCTGAAACCCAACTCTGTATCTCCCAGTTCGATCCGACCCTACAGATACAAAATAAATTTTCCTTGTCTATTATATTTTTAAATGGAAAAAAATTAATCATACATCATTATTGAACCTTATTTAAAGAAGTGCTGTTATTATTGTTTTTGTCGAGCTCTTTGACCTGTGGTGATTCGTTACTAGAAAGGTATATATGAAGTAGATTCAGCACCATGAACTGCACCACGAAACCACTATATACTGCACCATACTCTCTCTAGATTTGGTACTCGTACCATTTTCGCACACAGTGGAAAAACATCTTCAGCCAATGGATTTAATGTGCCCAGTTCCATAATAGACACAGGAATCGATTAAGATTCGCTTGTTGAATCTTGAACTCAGATTTTCTAGTTCAGAAACCCAATTCTCTATCCATCAAACTTCTCTGGTTCTATGAATACAAAATAAGCTTTATTTCATAAAATATTCCTTTATGAGTATTTGGCAGTGTTCAGATTGTTTCTTGAGTATCTGGCATTATTCGGTCTCTTGAGTATTTGGCAATAATCAAATTGCTTTATGAGTATGTGGCAATATTAGGTCTCTTTTATGAGTATTTGGCAATATTCAGATTGTGTTATTAGTATCTTTCAATATTCAGTCTGTTTTATGAGTATCTGGCAAAATTCGGTCTCTTTTATGAGAATTGGCAATATTCAGATTGTTTTATGAGTATCTTTCAATATTCGGTTTCTTTTATGAGTATTTGGCCTTGGAATTAAATCTTCTGGCAAACTAAAAAAGTGCCCGATTCGTTACCCTGTGATAATGTGGGCAATTAGCGTGCAGAAGGGATCAGATTCAAAGCCGTTGACAACATCCATTGCTAACGCTGCTTTCAAAAACAGAGTACCAAATGCTGCGCAATTACCCCTAAAAACGTCCCCCCCCTCATCATTGTCCATTGGTGAGCTGTGATTGGTGACATAAAAAATGGAACATGAGGTCCACAAATATTAAGCAGAAAAAAGTATTCTGGAATGTCTGGGGACTAAAGAGGTTAAGTGGATTGTATTTAACCAAGTGGTTTGATGCCTTATGTTGATAAGATTTACAAATAGTATAAGAAGAAGAGTGCACAATGTTCAAAGAAAAAACTGATTAAAGCAATGTTAAATGAAGGCTATCATGTTTTGCCATCAAACGGAATGAACCAGCGATAGCTCTTCTCAGAAAGTCTGTAGCGTAGAAATTGGAAGACAATGCCAACTTTTCTTCTTTATAACAGATGTCAATTATAATTCTGGCTGTTCTAGAGTACTGAGGAATCAAAATCGCTTAATTGATCGCTTGGAAGTAAATGAATAAATCGCTTGGAATTTATCTCGACTTGTTGAATTTGTTTTCTTCAAATTTTTAAAGTCGGTTCGTTTATTCAATAGTTTATGCATCGAATCTAAGAGTCGGTTCGTTTTTCTCCGAGTTAATCCCGTTGAACTTCGAAGTAAATCGCCTCTAGGAAAGGACATTTCCACAATAAATAATAATGAAAAAGAGAATTTTAAGCTGCGGTACATTTTGTGCTATGCAAAAGAGCAATCTATTTACATAAAAATGTCTGTATGTTCCAAGATAATTTATAAATTATACCAGTTAGAAGTTAAATTTTTTTTTGGAATTTATTATTCTGTTCTAAAAATTATTAACCAAAAATTATGAAACATATTTTATTAATTATTCTTTAATTAAATAAAAATCTTATTATTATTTTTATTTCCATCCGATTTTCAAGCCATTAAACATCATTAGTCTTAAAAAACTGTTTGGTGTCATGAGTTAAATTATTTAAATAATAATAATAATAATAATAATAAATAATTAAAAATAAATAAATAAAAAAATGTCGAAAATTTACAGTATTAGCTTTTGATTTATTTTAAAAACCAACATCGTTATATTCTTAAAAATAAATTCTAACAGATTAAAAAAAAAATTCTTAGGAATTCTTGGATAAGACTGATTGTTTTTTTTTTAAGTCAGTTTATATTATTTATGGCGAGTTATTTAAAACCTCGAACCTCTAATTCTGTACAGATATTTTACAGTATTATTTTACGATTTATTTTCCAAACTAACAAAATATTCTTATAAATAAATTCTATCAGAATAAAAATAAAAATAAAAAATTCTTAGGAATTCTTGGATAAGAATGTTTTTTTTAGTCAAATTATATTTATTATTTATGGCGAGTTATTTAAAATCTTGAACCTCTAATCCTGCACAGATATTTTGCAGTATTAGTTTTCGATTTATTTTCCAAACTAACACTAGTATATTCTTAAAAATAAATTCTAACAGATTAAAAAAAAATTCTTAGGAATTCTTGGATATGAATGATTGTATTTTAGACAATTATATTATTTATGGCGAGTTATTTAAAATCTGAAACCTCCAATTCTGCACAGATATATAACAGATTTATTTTCCAAACCAAAACTATCATATTCTTAAAAATAAATTCTGTCAGATTAAAAGTAAAAAAAAAAAAATTCTTAGGAATTCTTGGATATAAATGATTGTTGTTTTTGGCCAATTTATATTATTTACAGCGAGTTATTTAAAATCTCGAACCTCTAATTCTGCACAGATATTTTTTCTTAATAAAATTTATCAAAACTATAAATGTTTTATTTTCCGGAACTGCGCAAATGCCAGGCTAGTATATTTAAATTTTTTCAATACATTAAAAAAATTTCCACTAGGAATTAATCACACATGTCAGTGATGCATTTATTTATTTTAGGTACCTTTTCATGTGTGACTTACACTGTTTTCAATGGTTCCACGAGTTGGTCCATAAAATCGTTAAGTTTGTTGATTTTTTAGAATCTGGGGGTCAACATTGTTCCTAGGATACTAGAAGGAATAATTACCTTCCGAGAAGATTGAACTGAAATATTAGAGAGTTTTTGCATACCGTACGTTAGTTACCGTAGGACGTCCGCTAGCTTTTTCTCCCTAGCGCACATGCTCAGTTTCCTATGAGCATGCGCGCTAGGGAGAAAAAGCTAACGGACGTCCTACGGTAACTAACGTACGGTACGCAAAAACTCTCTATTGAAAAGCGCGGGAAAGTATAACCAGTCAGACTGACTGTCAGTGTGAGATATACTGTCGCAATCACCTTGGAATATATAGTTTTTTTTTAAGTAATGGCTGTATTGCATTCCACCAGAGGTATTTATACTATCATTGAACATTTTAAACTCATTATAAACAAAATATAATTCAGCACTTAAAAAATGTAATAACACCAAATAAAATTTATAAAATGTTTTGTTCGAATTTTTGGAAGTAATATAGCGAGTTTTATAATGCTGTTCAGATAACTCTACATGCAAATCCCCCAATTTTCCAACTAAAGTTACACTGAAAAATTAGAGATTTGTTCCATTATTATTAGAGTAATAAATTAAAATAAACCTAAAAAAATTCATAACAAAAATTATTAAAAAAAGGACGCCATTTAAGTTGACTGTTAAGCTTTATTCATCTAAGATTCTTAAAAATAACAGTTTTTTAAAATTTATATTTAACTTTTCAAAATTTTTTCTACTATTCGGATTCGAACCTGAATTTACCTTAGTTAATTGTAAGCGTTACTACTTGGCTACTAGTGGGTTTGGTTTGTCGCTCTACGGCCTTTTTTTTGCACACTTTAAGCTAATTAGGCCGGGACTTAAGTTTAACGTGGATTCCGAACCACTAACAAACATCCATACCACCGCCAGGATTCTAACCTGAACCCTGTGGAACCAAAAGCCAGAGCGCTAGCCAATTGGTAGGGGTACATGCTGGAATTGGAAAAAAATAATATTTGGAATGATTTCAAAAAATTTCTCAACTTCCGAATTTCTAAAGCTCACTATAGATCTACCAGTGATCGCATAGGGAATCTGTAAGCTGCCAAGTTAGACAGATTCCAATACAACTGTAAGAAAGAATGGTAATTTCGGAAGGTTTTATTCATACAATACTTATTCTATATGATTGTGCTGAAATGTTTAAATTTTGTTTCGTTTTATTTTATGATATCCTTCTGAACTGAAAAAAAAATTCTTTCAGAATTTCTTTGTGCCTGACAATTACATATTACTGACTAGCACCCCTAAAAAGTAATCGATTCATTCATTTCCGACTTTAAACCTTTCCACTGAATAGCTGGTAGAAACTTACTTGCATTTTTACTACTTATTCTGTATGTTTTCCACGTACAAATCTCAAATTTGTATGACATCCCTGGTAGAAATTTCGATTTTGCATGAAATACGCACATCATTAATTCAATATCATATAAAAAAAGACTCAACAGTACTTTTTTGTTTTTCAATCATGTTTATAGAAATCATTTTCAGGTTCCATGAAACAAAAATAATTCTTTACCCTGAAAAGCATTAAACTGTAATAAGATATGAAATACTGAATGCATAATAATTAAATTTTTTTTCTTTAGTTTTTATGATTATATGTTGACCAAAACTTTTATCTGACCCTCTAATTCTAAAATCCTTTCATGTCTTTTTTCTTTCTTTTTCAAAATCTTTGAAAGAATTGATCATCAAAAAGAATCGTGTATAGCTTATCAGCCCCTTCCACATGCTTCTATGTATTGTATACCTTTTTTGTTCATTGCAATGCTTTACATATGAACACTGAATTGAAGGAACTAAATAATCAAAAATGAATTGTATAGTGTAGTAGCCCTGCCTTCTCCCTAAATTGTTGCCCTTTCTTGTTCATTCCATTGATTTACATAAGAACACTTATTTTAAACAGATCATCGAAACGAATTTGTATGCAGTGTATCAGTTGATATAATGCATTAGTGTATAGTGTAGTTCTCCCTTCATGTTCCTTGCAATACTTTTTACACATGAACACTGAATTGAAGGAACTAAATAATCAAAAATGCATTGTATAGTGTAGTAGCCCTGCCTTCTCCCTAAATTGTTGCCCTTTCTTGTTCATTCCATTGATTTACATAAGAACACTTATTTTAAACAGATCATCGAAACGAATTTGTATGCAGTGTATCAGTTGCTGTAATGCATTAGTGTATAGTGTAGTTCTCCTTCATGTTCCTTGCAATACTTTACACATGAACACTGAATTGAAGGAACTAAATAATCAAAAATGCATTGTATAGTGTAGTAGCCCTGCCTTCTCCCTAAATTGTTGCCCTTTCTTGTTCATTCCATTGATTTACATAAGAACACTTATTTTAAACAGATCATCGAAACGAATTTGTATGCAGTGTATCAGTTGCTGTAATGCATTAGTGTATAGTGTAGTTCTCCTTCATGTTCCTTGCAATACTTTACACATGAACACTGAATTGAAGGAACTAAATAATCAAAAATGCATTGTATAGTGTAGTAGCCCTGCCTTCTCCCTAAATTGTTGCCCTTTCTTGTTCATTCCATTGATTTACATAAGAACACTTATTTTAAACAGATCATCGAAACGAATTTGTATGCAGTGTATCAGTTGCTGTAATGCATTAGTGTATAGTGTAGTTCTCCCTTCATGTTCCTTGCAATACTTTACACATGAACACTGAATTGAAGGAACTAAATAATCAAAAATGCATTGTATAGTGTAGTAGCCCTGCCTTCTCCCTAAATTGTTGCCCTTTCTTGTTCATTCCATTGATTTACATAAGAACACTTATTTTAAACAGATCATCGAAACGAATTTGTATGCAGTGTATCAGTTGCTGTAATGCATTAGTGTATAGTGTAGTTCTCCCTTCATGTTCCTTGCAATACTTTACACATGAACACTGAATTGAAGGAACTAAATAATCAAAAATGCATTGTATAGTGTAGTAGCCCTGCCTTCTCCCTAAATTGTTGCCCTTTCTTGTTCATTCCATTGATTTACATAAGAACACTTATTTTAAACAGATCATCGAAACGAATTTGTATGAGTGTATCAGTGTATCAGTTGCTGTAATGCATTAGTGTATAGTGTAGTTCTCCTTCATGTTCCTTGCAATACTTTACACATGAACACTGAATTGAAGGAACTAAATAATCAAAAATGCATTGTATAGTGTAGTAGCCCTGCCTTCTCCCTAAATTGTTGCCCTTTCTTGTTCATTCCATTGATTTACATAAGAACACTTATTTTAAACAGATCATCGAAACGAATTTGTATGCAGTGTATCAGTTGCTGTAATGCATTAGTGTATAGTGTAGTTCTCCCTTCATGTTCCTTGCAATACTTTACACATGAACACTGAATTGAAGGAACTAAATAATCAAAAATGCATTGTATAGTGTAGTAGCCCTGCCTTCTCCCTAAATTGTTGCCCTTTCTTGTTCATTCCATTGATTTACATAAGAACACTTATTTTAAACAGATCATCGAAACGAATTTGTATGCAGTGTATCAGTTGCTGTAATGCATTAGTGTATAGTGTAGTTCTCCCTTCATGTTCCTTGCAATACTTTACACATGAACACTGAATTGAAGGAACTAAATAATCAAAAATGCATTGTATAGTGTAGTAGCCCTGCCTTCTCCCTAAATTGTTGCCCTTTCTTGTTCATTCCATTGATTTACATAAGAACACTTATTTTAAACAGATCATCGAAACGAATTTGTATGCAGTGTATCAGTTGCTGTAATGCATTAGTGTATAGTGTAGTTCTCCCTTCATGTTCCTTGCAATACTTTACACATGAACACTGAATTGAAGGAACTAAATAATCAAAAATGCATTGTATAGTGTAGTAGCCCTGCCTTCTCCCTAAATTGTTGCCCTTTCTTGTTCATTCCATTGATTTACATAAGAACACTTATTTTAAACAGATCATCGAAACGAATTTGTATGCAGTGTATCAGTTGCTATAATGCATTAGTGTATAGTGTAGTTCTCCCTTCATGTTCCTTGCAATACTTTACACATGAACACTGAATTGAAGGAACTAAATAATCAAAAATGCATTGTATAGTGTAGTAGCCCTGCCTTCTCCCTAAATTGTTGCCCTTTCTTGTTCATTCCATTGATTTACATAAAAACACTTATTTTAAACAGATCATCGAAACGAATTTGTATGCAGTGTATCAGTTGCTATAATGCATTAGTGTATAGTGTAGTTCTCCCTTCATGTTCCTTGCAATGCTTTACATATGAACACTGAACTGATGGAGCTGATCCCCAAAAAATAATTGTATAGTGTAGTAGCGCTCCCTTCTCCCTAAATTTTTGCCCCTTCTAATCCATTCTAATGATTTACATAAAAATACTGATTTTAAACTACTGATCATTAAAAATAATTAGTATACAGGGTATCAATTAGTATAATGTATTTGTGTACAGCATAGTTCCCTCTTCTTGTTCATTGGAATGCTTTACATAATTCTGCGATGAACAATAGCAATTTTCTAAATCTTGTTCACTAAACTGTGTTAACTGATAAATGAGTATATTTATTGATACTATTATTGAACTATACCAATGAACTAATAAGCAATGGTTTATGTTTTAGTTACGATATACAAAAAGCGTGTGCAAAAAAAAAAAAAAAAAAAAAAAAATGCAGCATCAGAAACATAAAAAAAGTGAAATACCCTCTCGAAACTTAAAAAAACTTCTCGGAAATTGATGATGAATGACTGAAAAGTATCTTGTAAATAAATAATTCCGAGTAATTTGGGATGAAGCCTACCGAAGCGGTAAACCACAAAAAAAAAAAAAAAAATTATTAACCTGGCGACACATCTCGCCATGGTTTATAAATCATCGAATTGCACGAGTTTCGCGTAGTTTTTTAAAAGAGAAATTTAAAACAAGGAGAAACCAATGGTGTTGGAATATTACATGGTGGAAGATCTTCTTCTGATAAAAAAAAAAAAAAAAAAAAAAAAGCTTTATTTTGTGAAGGTTCCCCGCCCGTGTGTTGACCGAACGTGGGAAATCTGAGGTGAAGAGATCGGGTTGTTGAGCTTGTGTGTCGACGACGCGATGGCTTCAAAGGGTTGCCAAAAATCAAGAGTCGCAATAGCCATCATTGTATCTACTGTTGTTATTGCTGCTCAAGTGCAGAATCCCCAGGGGTATATATTTTTTTTGTCTAATGCCAACGGCCCATCAAGGCCAATCCTTCAAAGTCTCTTGCCTTTTCTAATAACGGTGACACTTCTACCAGCGATATTGTTATCGCTCTGCGACTTTTCACAATTCTTCTCTTGATGATAGGTGAAAGAAAACATGTAAATTAATAAAAAAGTAAAAAAAGGAAATCTATTTCGATTCCATTAAATGATTTGGTTCGTAAAAAGCCCAGGATGTATTCATTTTCAATTATTTCTGTCTCTTTTTTTTTTTTTCTTGTCTTTCAATAGATACTTTTTCGTATTTCCCTGTCTGAATCTAATCCACGGTGTCAAATCCGATTCAGAGTGACTCAGGAGGGACAAAGAGAAAAGTTTTCGTTCGGATGAGTATGTTAATTTAATTTTCGCAATTTGTTATCAGTTTCTTTAAAAGTTTTCCAATCCAAGAACGAGCTGCTTAATCAAAGTATGTGTTTAATTTGGTTGATTGAGCGATGAAACAAAATAAGGAAAAAATGAGGAGTTGAATAATTAAAGAAAAAAGACATTATGTCGGTCTGTAATTTAATTATTTTATTTTTTTTGTCATATCGGGGTAACGAAATGGTGAAATATATTTATGTCATGAGAATTTCGTTACTATTGAGTGATGTCTTTCTTTTCTTTTTTAATAATTTTTTATGTCTGGAATAGTAGGTGAAGAAAGTTATTCATTGGAACGATAGCTAAAGGATTGAGTAGTGATAAAAAATTGGTATACTATTGTGTCCAAAAAGTAAGACCAATTTTCAATTTAAAACTCTCGGGGATTATAGAATTTCAATTTCTTTTAGGTTGCTGGCACTGTCCTTGACATCTGCGTGAAATTTGACGTCAAAATATTCATTAGTGTGTGAGTTACGCTTGACTTTGTGAGATGCTAAAACTGATTCCAGCGATTTTTGAAATGTCTGAATTAATGGAGCAACGAACTTGCATTCAATTTTGTTTGCGGAAACGTATAGAATGCTGCAAAAGACATTCGGTGAGCATTCCTATATCGAAAGAAATGTTTAGAAGTGGTATAAACAGTTCAAAGAAGGCAGAGAACGCGTTGAAGACGAAGAGTCCTCTGACCGACCATCGTCTTCAACCGACGAAGCTCACTTCCAAAAAATTAAAGATTTGGTGCTTGCAAACAGTTGATTTACAATTAGAGACCTTGCTGATGATGTTATTTTAAAAGGATTGGCCAATTCCATTTGGGCCTCAAATGCGTCAAATCTTGATTGGTATCGAAAACACTGAATGCGCCAGCTCACACTGCATTGATTCTTCGTGACTTTTTCGTCGAAAATGAGACCCATATCGTTCCATTACACCGTATTCACACCTTGCAACTTCTGGATATGTCCTAAATTCAAAAGACCACTCCAGGGACACCGTTTCCTGTCGATTGAAGAGATTTAACGTGAATTGCCGCACGCTTTGAAGGCCGTCCCTGCCGATGACTTTTTAGTTTGCATTGAGGATTGGAAAAAAAGTTGACATAAGTGCATTGTGTCCGGAGGGGATAACTTTAAAAGCGATAAAATAAATTTGGAAGAATAAATACTTTTTGAAAAAAAAATTGGTCTTCTTTTTGGGCACAGTAGTATTTTGAGATATCACATCATGGAAATGATAATTACTTTATAGCATTATATAATTAAATTTATTTTATAATTTAAATGGCCTCTTTAATGTAAAATCATTTTTTAATTTTGAAATTTCTTTGCAATTATTTTTAACCAATTTTTTTAATGTTTTACTAGCTGTTTCTTATAATTTTTAATGCATTTATAAGGTTGAATGGAAAATATTTCGGAATGTAGATATACAATTTAGAAAGGAACAAAATATTTATTTCTGCACATATTTACTCATTAATATATTCTTCATTATTTTCTATGTCATTTTATAATCTCTGAGGCAACTTTTTGATTCCACTTAGAAAAGAAATTTTTAGGTTTTAAATTTTAGCTTGGTTTGCTTTGTCGCTCTACGGTCATTTTGTGCACATGATGGCAAAACTGACCGGGACCTACAGTTTAAAGTGGATTCCGAACCACTTACAAACATCCATACCACCGCCAGGATTCGAACCTGAAAAGCCTGTGGTACCAAATGCCAGAGCGCTAGGCAATTGGCCATCAGACCTCCCTGACCATCAAGCCCCTCACTTCGGAAGAACCTTTTTGGTTTTTAGAGAAATATTCACTTAGAAAATTTTCGATCTTCTCTTTATTACTGTAATTTTTGCCATGAAGCAAATGCTGTAGAGACCTACACTGATAATAATCTGATTGGGTAATGTCTGGACTATAAGATTAATGAGGTAAATTTCCCATCCAAATTCTTTCATCTTCTTTTGAGTCATTATTACTGTGCGAGGCTTGGCGTTATCTTGTTAAAGAATCACACCTCATCTGCTGAGTAATGCAGGTCGTTTAGTGAGTAAAGTTCGCTTTAAATTCTCTAACTTGAGCTATTGGTTCTCTCTAATTACATCAATAACTAACATTAAAATTCTGATTTTAAATTCTTTTAAGCAAATATCATTAAGTAAAATTTTATCAATTCTATTTAAGTAACCGGAGGTACGGGGAATTTCAGATTCCAGGAACTCCTTAACTAACACAACCTTTGCCTTTGTCAGACGTGATAGTTCGATTATTTTCAAGCAGTTCAAAATACCCCCCCCTCCTTTCATATCACATCAAGCGTAAATCAAAATCTTTTGGATTCAATCCTGATTTTGTGGTGGGAATAGGTTTTTATTTTCCGGATTAGCCATTACCCTTTTTCAGTATCATTTGCATATTATAAAGTATCCACTTTTCATCTCCAGTCACTATACGCTTTAAAGAAGGATTAAGTTTTATTTCTTGTGATATGCAAACTTTCATTCGCTGCTGATTGTTTTGAGCTGGAATGAGTTTGAATTTGATATAGTTTTGAGCTTGAACCCAAACACCAAATTATGGAACTTTCCTATTATTTTTAGGTGTTTCTCTACTGTTTTTTCTGCTCAATGGAATCTACCAGTTAGTTCTCTACATGCTATAGGGGGTTCTAACTCTACCAGTGCTTTTAAATCCTTATTATCAAATTGCACTTCTCTGCAAACTGCACTATAGCTTCAGGACGTTGGGTAGCTCTCTGGCCTTTGGTACCACAGGCTTCAGGTTAGTATTCTGGTGGTGACATTGCTGTTTGTTAGTGGTTCAGAATCCACGTTAAACGTAGGTTCCCATTTAATTTGTCCAAAGTGTGCACAAAACGACCGTAAAGCGACAAACCAAGCCAAACCAAACCAAACTGTTGATCTCCAAGGCTAAAATTCCCTTCTCGGAACTATTTTAAACCAATATTGAACTTGATTTTACTTATAGTTCCTGTATACACCAAATAAATCTTTCTGAGTCACTTCTGCAGCATTTCCTTGGAGCCTAAATTCAAAAAGCATGACATGACAATATTCAGTGTAGCAGGCCTTTCATGGTGTATCCAGTTAAGAACTGAATTTGCTATGTAATTGTTTGTATAGTAATTACAGGTCAAAGCACCCAACATTTAAAATCAACAACATTTCTTTTAAGTTTAAATAATAATGCAATGATGATAAAATAAGGCATGCATGATTAATTTTTATCGATTTGTGTATATAATAAAAGAGGATAATGATAAAAAGCTTTAAATTCTTTTCATATTCTTTGAACCAAGTGAGTTTAAAATTCTAACAATTTTTAAACCTCTGTGTACAGGCGTAAAACAGCATAAACACTAAAATGAAATTATTGATTAAGTTACTAGCTCTTAAAAGCTTTGATCATATTCGTTAACGTAAGAGGATCATAAAGTAAAAAGATCTTTTAATATTGCATAATATACAAACAATATCTTTTTTAATCAATAAATTCTGTAAATCAATTTGACAGAATTTGATTAAAAAACATTTAATGACCTACAATTAGTCAATATGATATCATTGTATCTCTTCCATTACAACATTATACAAGTTTTCAGAAGATTGAATTAAAAAAACTAGTAGAAAAGTTTATTTTATTTTACCGTTAAACTTATAAGATATTAATTATTGTTTAATATATTATGCAATATTGAAAGATCTTTTTTAGTTGATAAATTTTGTAAATCAGTTTGTCAGAATTTTTAATATTGCATAATATATAATTATTGTTTATATATCATGCAATATTAAAATAATTAATATCATATAAATTTAATGGTAAAATAAAATAAATTTGTCTTCAAAGTTATTTAATTCAACCTTCAGAAAACTTGTATAATGTTGTAACGGCAGCGATACAATGATATCAACTGTAAGGCATTAAATGCTTTTTTAAAATCAAATTCCATACAACTAAATTTACAAAATTTAGTGATTAAAAAGATCTTTCAAGATTGCATAATATATAAAACAATAATTAATATCACATAAATATAACGGTAAAATAAAATAAACTTATCTTCACGGTTATTTAATTCAAACTTCAGAAAACTTTTATAGTGTTGTAATGGCAGCGATACAATGGTATCACGTTGGTTAACTGTAAGTCATTAAATGTTTTTTTTAAATCAAATTCTATCCATCTAATTTACAGAATTTAGTTATTAAAAAGATCTTTTAATATTGCATACTATATAAAAAATAATTAATATCATATAAATTTAACGGTAAAATAAAATAAACTTATCTTCAAGGTTATTTAATTTAACCTTCAGAAAACTTATATAGTGTTGTAATGGCAGCGATACAATGGCATCACGTTGGCTAACTGTAAGTCATTAAATGCTTTTTTAAAATCAAATAAGATCACGTTGCACGTGATATAATAATTAAGGTTCTTGATCTTTGAAAAACTGTTGATTTTTATAGTTATAAATGGTTATACATAATGACTTACCCGAGTGTTTAAGTGTTCCAAAGACATACCTCTGTGTTTCCAGAGACCCCGTGGCACTGAATCAGTGATCTTAAAAATATAATAATGTGGTTCTATTTTGGGAGAGTATAGCGAGTAAATTATATCACATGCAACCAGACCTCATACCCTGGAGTCTTTCTCAGAAAACAATGACTTAGTTAAGAGACTCTAAAACCTTTTTTTTTCTTTCAGTATTAGTGACCTTGAGATGATGATAACAACTCAGAGGAAATGACCGCTTTTGTGTATGAGGGTAAAATTCATCTGAAATTAATTATACCTCAGAGTAGATACACGTATCAAAAATCCATATCAGTATTCCAGAGGTTTTAATGATAAAATTTAGATACAATGATTACTCAAAAAGAAAAAAATTCTGTATCAACATTATAGTTCGTTCAACTTAAAAAATTTCATGTTTCTGAGGAATTTTCGAGAAGAAAAGCTGTAATTAAACGTACAAAAAAACTTAGATAAAAATGATGTATGGCCGAAAAGAAGTATTTTAAGTTTACTCCGCAGACATACATTGTAAATAAACAGATACCGGTAAAAAAAAAAATTGTAACACCTAAAAGTATTTTACTGTTTAAGTTAATGCATATTAATGCAAAATAATAAAGTTTGTCCTAACACTGACGGTATTTTTAAATTGGTGAAACTGATTCAAAATTATATTATAATGGTATATTTTAACTAGTTTATTTATAAAGATCATATTAAATTTTTAAAAAGTAGGTTGATTTTTTTAAAGATACTAATTTTTATTTTTATTCCAGAAACAGAATATTCTATTGTTAATACATTTCATTTTCAAAGTTCGTACACATTTGTGATATCTATTTTAAACGAAATATCGATTACATGGTGTGAAATATAGTAATACAATAGTTATATCAAGTTAAATACTCAGCCTATTTGAACAATGGCAGAATGTAATAGATATTTTCCATGTATGTATAAGCTGTGTAAACAGAATGAAATATTTTAATTATGAAATAACGTTTATTTTTTGTTTAAAAGGTACCAAAAATATTTTTGCTAAGGACAAGAAAAGTTGTATAATAGTTCCCTTGCAAATGTTTTATTATGAAAAAGCATTTTTTTTGTTTAAAAGCTATCACAGCAATATTTTTGCTTGAGACAAGAAAAAATGTATCGTTTCCTTGCAAATTTTTTATTAGGAAAAAACGTTTTTTTTTGTTTAAAAGGTATAACAAAAATATTTTTGTTTAAGACAAGAAAATACGTATAGTTCTCTTGCAATTTTTTTATTTATTATGAAAGGACTTTTGTTTTTTTTGCTTAAAAAGTATCACAAAATATTTTTACTTAGGACGAAAAAAGTCGTATAGTAATTCCCTTGCAAATTTTTTATTGTGAGAAAAGAGTTTTTTTTTTTTTTTTTTTTTTTTTGTTTAAAAGGTATCACAAAATATTTTTGTTTAAGACAACAAAGATCGTAGTTCCCTTGCAGGCGATATATGGTTGTAAAACATTACCACGATTGTTTCCAAAAGTTCTATAATGGAATAGTGATCCATGTCCATGTCCAAGTCGTTAAGGTTCATCGTCTTCTACATTTAAATAATGGGGATTACATTCGATTCGAGATTACGGATTCTACATTACTGAATGGAGATTTTGATTCATTCATTTAAAATACAAATTATTATTTTTTTTAATTTGGTACTATTTTTTTAATTTTTATCATTTTTAAATCCTCCATATAATCTTAAAATCAGCTGAAAATTGCTATAAATTGGCAGTTATAACATTGTATTATTTATGAATTCAAGCAAAATAAATATAATTCTTTATTTTTTTATTCTTCTTTGAATTTCGAAGAATTTTTAACTTTGAATATTATTCTAAAGGACATAATATTCATCTCTAAATTAAATTAAGTTAAAAGTTACATCTTATATTAAAAGTTCTTAAATTAAGAACATGTAATGCAGCTGTATTAATAAATATTTGACATAAAATTAAAATGACCCAAGGACAGTTTCTTCATTATACTGAAACATTGGTATCTCAGTGTGTTCTTAACAAACATCTGATAATATTGTACTATAGTTTTATGAAATAAAAAAAAAAAAAATTTAAATCAAGTTCCAAATCTCCACATTTAAAATCTGTTATAATATCTCAAGAAATAAAAATATTTATTTAATTATCAAATATTATTCACTTTCAGAAAAAAACAATTCTTATTAAAAAAACAATCCAAAATATTAAACTACTATTTTCAATAAGTAGAGAAAAATTAAAAACCTTTAAAAGGATGCCACAAATATTTTTGTTTAAGACAAGAAAAGATGTATAATTTCCTTGCAAATTTTTTTCTGATGAAAAAACGTTTTTTTTTGTTTAAAAGTTATCACAAAAATATTTTTGTTTATTTTGTTTTTTTGCTTAAAAAGTATCACAAAATATTTTTACTTAGGACGAAAAAAGACGTATAGTAATTCCCTTGAAAATTTTTTATTGTGAGAAAAGAGCTTTAAATGAGTTTAATATTTAGAGATAACTATAATTTAATTCCAGTAAAGACTCATCTCTAAGTACCTCTCCCAATACCAGATAATTATCAACCCCATGCATGTGTTAAGAAATAGTCCACCGAGTGTGTCATCCACTAGAACTTAATTGTGGTGAGTCCGATGTGAGTGAGGAGGTTGTAGACCTTAAAACGGAAAAACCAAGATCCCTCCTTAACCTTCTATATTTACCAATCGATTAAAAAAATGCACCGAATAACAGGTGGCAATAGATTGTTTTTTTCTCATGTTTTTCATTTTTATATATAGTTAAAAATCGTTATAACATTTCATGAAATACAAATATTAATTTAACTGTCAAATATTAATCCACTTACAGAAAAAAGATTTTTTTAAAACTTTATCCAAAGTATTAAATTACTACTATTTTCAATAAGTAGAGGAAAATATATGTACTATTCTTAACATGAGTTTAATATTTAGAGATAACTATAATTTTATTCCCGTAAAGATTCACCTCTAAGTACATCTCAAAATGCCCTATAATTAGCAACTCTAATATTAATCCACTTACTGAAAAAAAAACTTTTATTAAAAACTCTGTCCAAAGTTTTAAAGCACTGTTTTGAATGAGTAGATATCAGGTTTATATTTGGAGATAACTATAATTTCCTTTCTGTTCCTAATAAAGATTCATCAATAAGTACCTCTTCCAATGTCCAATAATTAGCAACTCCACCCATGTAGTAAGAAATAGTCCTATTAGTTTGTCATTCAGCAGTGCTTAATTGTGGTGAGTCCGATGTGAGTGAGGAGGTTGTAGACCTTAAAACGGAAAAACCGAGATCTCTAATTCTATGTTTACCAATCTATTAAAAAAATGCACTTAATAACAGGCGGCAATAGAATGTATTTTTTCTCATGTTTTTCATTTTTATATATAATTAAAATCCGTTATAACATCTTATGAATTATAAACATTAATTTAACTGCCAAATATTAATCCACTTAGAAAAAAAAAATTATTAAAAACTCTATTCAAAGTATTAAAGCATTGTTTTGAATGAGCAGAGAAAAAAACATCTTAACATCAGGTGTTTATTTAGAGATAAATGTAATTTCAATCTTGCAAAGATTCATCAATAAATACCTCTCTCAATGTGCTATAATTAGCAACTCTACCCATGTAGCAAGAAATAGTCCACCGAGTTTGTCATCCAGCAGTGCTTAATTGTGGTGAGTCCGATGTGAGTGAGGAGGTTGTAGACCTTAAAACGGAAAAACCGAGATCTCTAATTCTATGTTTACCAATCTATTAAAAAAATGCACTTAATAACAGGCGGCAATAGAATGTATTTTTTCTCATGTTTTCATTTTTATATACAGTTAAAAATCAGTTATAACATCTCATGAAATATAAATATTAATTAAACTATCAAATAGTAATCCACTTACAGAAAAAACGATTTTTATTAAAAAATCTTGACAAAGTTTAAAGGCACTGTTTTGAATGAGTAGAGAAAAAATTACATCATAACATCAGGTTTATATTTAGAGATAACTATAATTTCATTCCTGCAAAGATTACTCTCTAAATACCTCTCCCAATGTGTAATAATTAGCAACTCCACCCATGTAGCAAGAAATAGTCCTCCTAGTTTGTCAGCCACCAGTGCTTAATTGTGGTGAGTCCGATGTGAGTGAGGAGGTTGTAGACCTTAAAACAGAAAAACCGAGATCTCTCCTCACCTTCTATGTTTACCAATGGATTAAAAAATGCACCGAACATCAGGCGGCAAATAGTAGATTGTATTTCTTTCTCCTGTTTTTCATTTTTATATATAACTAAAAATCCGTTATAACATCTTATGAATTATAAATATTAATTTTAATTTACAAATATTAATGCCCTCACAGAAAAAACAATTTTTTCCAAAGTTTTAAAACACTGTTTTGAACGAGCAGAGAAAAAATTACATCTTAACATCATTTTTATATTTAGAGATAACTATAATTTGATTCCTGCAAAGATTCATCTCTAAATACCTCTCCCAATGTTCTATAATTAGCAACTCCACCCATGTAGTAAGAAATAGTCCACCGAGTTTGTCATCCAGCAGTGCTTAATTGTGGTGAGTCCGATGTGAGTGAGGAGGTTGTAGACCTTAAAACAGAAAAACCGAGATCTCTCCTCAGCCTTCTATGTTTACCAATCGATTAAAAAATGCACCGAATATCAGGTGGTAAATAGTAGATTGTATTTCTTTCTCCTGTTTTTCATTTTTATATATAACTAAAAATCCGTTATAACATCTCATGAAATATAAATAATAATTAAACTATCAAATAGTAATCCACTTACAGAAAAAACGATTTTTATTAAAAACTCTGTCCAAAGTTTTAAAGCACTGTTTTGAATGGCTAAAGAAAAAATATCAGATTTATATTTGGTGATAACTATAATTTGATTCCTGCAAAGATTCATCTCTAAATACCTCTCTCAATGTCCAATAATTAGCAACTCCACCCATGTAGTAAGAAATAGTCCACGGAGTTTGTCATCCAGCAGTGCTTAATTGTGGTGAGTCCGATGTGAGTGAGGAGGTTGTAGACCTTAAAACGGAGAAACCGAGATCTCTTCAACAATCTATCAAATTCTTAAGATGGTTCAGAATAACCGCTTAATTGATACCTTGTGGAAGAGAGACGGCGCCAACGAATGGCTCCAAGAGGTCATTCGACTAACGGAAGATGAAACATTTCATAAAAAACATTTATGGCCATTGAAACAACAAAAGTTTCTCGGAAATTTTTGTCACTCGGATTCTTTTGCCGGTCGTGTTGAACAAACTTGGTTGTTGCTTTTCAAACCAGGTACCAAGAAAAAAATACTCAATGAAGGTAATAAATCAAGGATTTGTAGACCGCAGGCCCTTTCATCATATTTTCCTTTTAATTAAAGAATAGGATTGGCTATCTAAACTTTTTTTTTCAGATTTTGTTAAAAGATTAAAACAAGGAAACATCATTAGTTCCATAAAAAAAAACATAGATATTAGAAACATATATTATTAGTTGTTTTTTATTTTATTGTAAACTAGAATGTATTTACGTGCTAGCCTGAATGCAGGAATGCAATTTTTTATATCTCTTTCATATTTATTGCTAAAAACATGTATCATTTTAAAATTAAACAAAGTAGATATGGCTATAATATATTAAAAAGAGCAAACCTGTTTGGATCAATACTTGTAAAATAGACAAGGATAAGAAAAAATCGATAAGTATAATCAATTGACCAATAAGTTTCGTGCTTGGTGACTACAAAAAAGGACAAAATACTAAAAAAGCTATTTAATTAATGTAATATCACGCATAAAACTCTTTATTTGATTTTTTATTATATTACATTATTTATTTTTCATTATAAATATAGGCTATTGCTTATCAGACAGCAAACATACTCTATTAAGGAGAAATCTGCTTATCTAGATGGATAGAATGTGGTTGACAAACAAAAAAATATCAATAGAAATAATGGAGTTGGGTATTATTCTGTTGAAGTGTAAATCCATGTGCCATGCAAGGCAGTACAACACAAATGCGTGCAGAATGTCAAACATGTACCTCCGTGGTGTAAGGGTGTCAGGGATAACAACCAAGATGTTAGAGTATCAAATAAAATAACACTCCTGACTATAATTCTTAGTTGTCGATTAATATCCAATAGCGGTACAAGATGTATCCAGATACCTCTTCAGTGGCTAGCGCTCTGCCCATTGGTACGAGAAGATTCAGGTTTGAATCCTGGTGGTGGCATGGGTGTTTGTTCGTTGTTAGGAATTCACGTTAAACTATAGGTTCTGGTCTAAATAGCCCAAAGTATGCATAAACCAAAACCTCGCCACTGGCCATCGGATTTCACTTTGAGATAGAACTCATCACCGAAAAAACTTCTACTCCAGTTTGGGAATATCTATCTGTGTGGACAGGTTAGGGATAGTTGGCGTATTGTGCCCCGTGAGATAGTGCATGTTTCAGTCTGGATCGTTGATAATAACGAATCAGGAGCTGTGGGGGCCAGTTTAGGTGAAGTAGCCCCCTCCCCTCAACTGAAATTGCATCCTCTTTTCGTCCTCCTCGAGCCCAATGGGAAGGACTTTCTGGACCACTGACACAAAAACTTCTGACATAGACACAAAAACTTTCGGTTCGGCATCTGTGGTCGGATTTCGAACCAAGTTCCTTTAGTTATTTGTCATGCATTCTCCAGACCACTTTGTCTTCTCTAATATGATGTAAGTATTCTTATGATAAATGAAAAAAATATGTATTTCGCATCATAGCAGTACGCATTAGTAAGCATCATAAAAGTAAGCATACTTAGTTAGCATTTCATTAACATGGCAGTGAAAGCTTGCTAGCGTGGAACAATGTGTAGATTTGGAGATTGTAACAGAATGTATTTAAGCTGCAGTAAACCTGCCAGGTTGGAGTGTTTCTGATTTTTTAAAATATCACCAGCAAATAGCAATAGCACCATCAAATAAAAAAGTTCCCCCAATGAATTTTTATAGTTCTACTGTGAATTTATTACCATCCCTTTCCCCAATGTGCTAAGCCTGCCGTATGACATGGATGCTTGTTGGTGGTTTGGAATCTATGTTAAACTGTAGGCCCTGGTCTAATTAGCCTAAAATATGCACAATAAAAAGACCATAGAGTGACAAACTAAAACCATTGTGCTAGGAGAAAAGTTGACCTACTAGTGTGTTTATTACCTATTATTAAAATTTACAAGTTTAACCTTTCATGGGACTAGTAAAAAAAAAAATGGTATAAAAAAATTATTTCAATCGTAAATTAAAGAATTATTCATTACACTTTTACATTCAGAACTACCAATACATGATAAGTACATAATTCTTATAGAAATAAAAGGAACAATGCTAATAGTACAAAAATAATCCAAGTTGTTCGTTGCAAAACTGTAACATTTGTTTTATGGATTAATTGTGTTTTTTATTGTGCTCAGTATCTTACGAACCGGAAACTTTTGATATTTCATGTAAGATATTAATAGAGTACAACTTCAAACAAATGGTTATTTGATCCGAAACGGTTTAACCGCTAGGAACCTGAACCTTTGTCCTTGCATCGTAAAGCCATTGTTATTTATAAATTAAGGTATTATGATGCTGGTTGAAGAGGATTAGATTTCTTTTTCTTTTTGTTTCGGCCAGGTACAAAGAGGAAGGATGGTAATTGCAAAATGTACAGACATGATTTCTGTGCGTAAATCATTCTCAAGAGATTAATTTTCACCCCAAGAATATCTATGGCTAACCTTAAAAGACAAGTGCAATAAATCTTAGTGTCTGCGTTTTGAAAGTCAAAATTTTTAAGATGGTTAAAAACATGAGTGTTGAGTTAAGGTTAAAGACACGGTAATCAACTTTTGAATAATGTAACTTAATATGTAGCACGATGCATGGTAAGAAATGTTTCTAAATAGGAGACTTTTATTAAACGTTTTTCAATTAAAAAAAAATCAAAATAGAAAATTGTTGGTCATCATTATTCTGTCAAGCAGTCAGCTGAAAATTGTTGGTTACAATTATTTTGTCAAGTGGTCAGCTGAATATTGTTGGTTACAATTATTCTGTCAAGTAGTCAGCTGTAAATTATTGTACTACATTATATAAAATTTTTAATTATATTTCTTTTTAATTATATTTAAAAACACGAATATTGAGCTAAGGTTAAAGACACAGTAATCAATCTTTTAAATTAGGTAACTTAATATGTAGCACGTTGCTTCGTAAAAAATGTTTCTAAATAGAAGACTTTTATTAAACGTTTTTCAATTAAAAAAATCAAAATAGAAAAATTTTGGTCATCATTATTCTGTCATGTGGTCAGCTGAAAATTATTGGACTACATTATATAAACTTTTGAATTATTATTATTATTACTATATTATATATTTAAATATATTTTTAAATGGATTGCATACTTATTGACATTTCTAAATAGGAGACGTTTTTCAATTAAAAAAAACAAAATAGAAAACTGTTGGTCATAATTATTCTAGCAAGTGGTCAGCTGAAAATTGTTGTACTACATTATATAAACTTTTTAATTGCATTATTATTATTATTATTATTACTATATTATATATTTAAATATATTTTTAAATAGATTGCATACTTATTCACTGTATTTCTAAATAGGAGACGTTTTCAATTAAAAAAATTAAATAGAAAATTGTTGGTCATAATTATTCTGTCAAGTGGTGAGCTAAAAATTGTTGGACTATATTATATAAACTTTTTAATTATATTTCTAAATAAGAGATGTTTTTCAATTAAAAAAATTTAAAATAGAAAATTGTTGGCCATAATTATTTTGCCAATTGGTCAACTGAAAATTGTTGGAATTCATTATATAAACTTTTTAATTATATTATTATTATTACTATATTATATACTTAAATTTATTCTTAATTAGATTGTATGCTTAGTGACTGTATTACTATTATAATACATTTGTTCTAATTGAAAGAATCATAATTTATTTAAAAAAAGAGATAATTAATATTAATTGAAAGATTAATTAATAGCTATTTTCTTTTTCATTATTGATTTTCAAGAAATCAAAATAAAATGTTTGCAAGCATTTTTAGAATAATAAAAACTATTGAAACAGAACTTCTAAATTTTTTCCTTAGAATGTAATAGTAAGTTTGTAAGACATCTATTCAGCTAATGATTTATAATTTAAAGAACTTAATTTTTTATATTTCTGAAGATAAAAAGTACGGTTAAATATTTTTCAATTAAAAAAAAATCGAAATATAAAATTGTTGATCATCATTATTCTATCAAGTGATCAGCTGAAAATTGTTGTACTACATTATATAGAATTTTTAACTATATTATTATTATTATTATTAATATATTATATACTTAAATATATTTTTGAATAGATTGTATACTTATTGACTGTATTACAAATATAATACGTTTGCTCTAATTGAAAGACTGATAATTTATTGAGAGATAATTATTACTAATTGAAAGATTGATTATTAATTATTTTCCCTTTCGTCATTGATTTTCAAGAAATCAAAATAAAATGTTTGCAAGCATTTTTAGAATAAAAATTTAATTTTTTAAAGGGACACAATACAGACAATCTCATCTCAATTTATCTGCTTGTATTTCTATAGTTTATAACACATCCTACAGTTAAAAAATTTCGCAAGCGGTTCTGAGAAGTTGATCAAGTTGAATTTTTATTTACCCTTCAACTTACATTATGAGGTCCAACGATCTCTTTTACTGCAAAACACTTAAAATCTATTGTGACGATGAATATAAAATTAAATTAGTGATTAATAAAATAACTGAACTGACCGTATACTAACTACGACCATGTACTAACCGTAACTGATACGGTTAATACAAAATATTGAAAATTTATAGTGGCAGTAAATAAACAAATTAGACAAAAGAATAGAGAAATTGTGATCCCTGAAAAGATTAAAAATAATAAACTAAAAATTAAAAAAAAAAAAAAAAAAAAAAAAAAAAAAAAAAAAATCATGGAAAAAATTGAAACAAAAATTTATGGAAAAAAATTGAAACAAAAATTTATTTAAAAACATTAAAAACAAATAAATAAAAAAAATGGAAAAAAAAAAAAAAAAAATAAATAAAAAATTTATGAGAAAAAAAATTGAAAAAAAAAAAAAAATTTATTGTGACGATAAATAGTCAGAATAAATTAAAAAAAAATTATAATTATATAGATTATATAACAGACTAAAAAATTAAATTATAAAAATTATAATTATAACAGAATTAATTTTTAAAAAATGTATGGAAAAAAAAATTTGGAAAAAAATGTAAAAAAATATGGAAAAAAATAAAAAATTATTGAAAAAAACAAAAAAATTATGGAAAAAAATAAAAAAATCATGGAAAAAATTTATTGTGACGATAGATAGTCAGAATAAATTTAAATTATCGTTACTTAAAAGTACAGCCGATTTCATTGCAGCACTTGTTTACAACCTTGTATTGTTGTATTTCGTCCCATAACTTAGAGTTAAAGGAATTCCCAAATACTTCTAAGAAGTAGATATAAGAATGATTTTTGTTTAACATTTAAGCTACATCGAAAGATCATTTCGTGTGAACCGAGATCAAAAGAAAAGTATTGAAATCATAAAAGGCTCATGCACTATCATACTATATTATTTAACCAAACGTGAAAAGAATCACGATTCTCGCAAAGTTCCTCGCACTCACTGGAAGATATCTTAATCACACTCTCTTTCGTGACTCTCATTTTTAATTTCAATGCCAAAAATACAAGAAGTGTTTTAAGTGTTTTTAACAACCCTACCTCCCCCTTCTTTCTGTAACGTGACATAATGATCTGACTGATTGTAAGTTTTACTTACTATGACTAATTTGACTGGAAGCTTGATTTAATGACTTTCGCTTAAAAGTTTCGTGAAGTTCGTTTTATTTATTAGAGAAAATTTGTTACCGATTCTACAGGTTTTCCTTTTCCGAGTAATAGCTTTTCAAATTCTACCGCTGAAAGGGCCCCCTTTTTTTTGAATAATTTTTTAAGAGTATGTCTGGAATAGTAGGTAAAGAAAGTTATTCTTTGGAACGATAACTAAAGGATTGAGAAGTGATAAAAAAAAATTTATATACTACTGTGTTCAAAAAGTAAGACCAGTTTTCAATTTAAATTTTCCGGGCATATGGTATTTCAACTTTTTTTTCTTCTTTTTTAGGTTGTTGGCACTGTCCTTGACATCTGTGTGAAATTTGACGTCAAAATATTCATTAGTACTTGAGTTACGCTTGATTTTGTGAGATGCTAATTCTGATTCCGGCGATTTTTGAAATGTTGGTGTCTTTTGAGTTTAGGGAATAGCTAGAAGTAGCACGATGCTAAATCCGGTGAATACGGTGGTTGTGGAACGATATGGGTTTCATTTTTGGTAAAAAGTCACGAGAAGTCAATGCAGTGTGAGCTGGTGCATTAAGTGTTTTCGGTACAATCAAGATTTGACGCGCTTAAGGCCCAAAACATCTTTTAAAATGGAATTTTGAAATTCCGACATCATCAGTAAGGTCTCGCTAGATTTGGTACTTACAAACCGTCGATTTACAATTAGAGACCTTGCTGATGATGTTGAAATCTCAAAAGGATCGGTCAATTTCATTTTGAGATAATAAGAAGTTATGTTGACCATACTCCACTATATTATGTTAATTATAATAATGCGAAGTAGCACCATATCATACCTATTTATGAGGATTTTATTAATACCAAGTAGTACCATATCATACCATATTATGCTGAGTATATTTATATCAAAATATCAATATATTGAGTATATTAGTTACCTTTATAAAAACAAATATAAAGTATTTTAAGGGAAGGTTATATATTTTTATGGCGTGGATTTGATCTGAGTCCATTTACCGCTGATACGGCAGATATATAACGGATTCAGCATTACCCAGGTAACACTAATGGGCTTTGCTTTTTACACCCACTTTGTTGCCACAGTAGATTTACATGAATATTGCTAAGAGAGTCATCTAGGGGGTGGGAGTTGTATCCTTCATCTAAAACCAAATGAAGGAACGTTTTCCTACAGATTTACGTGCTCGACGTAGATACGGAAACATTCAATTCAATTTGCTTGTCGGGTTTCGAACCGAAGTCCTTCAATCCGAACTAAACGATTAAGTTTAAGGCTCTAAAAAATGATGAAAAAACTTAATAATTTACTTATGAATTGTTAAGTAACACAAAAATAAATTTCAATGTTAAAATAATACTAATGAGTTAAATATGTTATTCAAATTTATGTTGCCCTACAATGTGGGCAATTAACTTTAATTGACTGATATTAACGGGATTTATAATAGAGGACATAAATGAAAACTTATTAATGAAAAATAGTAGTTAAATCCTCAGAGAAAATTTTAAAAATAAAATTTGTTACAGTTACTCCAAAAGTAAATTGAAAATAATAAATCTAACAGTTATTTGATTTTGTTGATAGGTTTTCATAAGAAATTCAGTGAATGTAGTCGAATACACTCATGTCCATAAATTAAGGATAATTCAGAATCACATAGAAATTGAACTCTAAAATAAAAAATTTCACCTGTAGAATTATCACACACATCTTGAAGAAGAATATGCAAATTACAGGAAACCACCAGATGGCACGGATAGTACGTCACAATGACGAGAGTGTAAGAGAGGGGTATATAAGGAATGGTGGCAAAGAAGTAAAATTGTTCACAAGCGCTTTAAAAGCCTTTCAGTGCAATAACCGCACAGTTATGGCACAAAGGAAGCATTTGGATTATTTTTTATGTGGTAGAATTATCGGACGACTGGAATGTGGACGTACCCAGCTGGAAGTATCCGAGGAACTTGGAATCGCCCAGAGTGTCATCTCCAGGCTTTGGCAACGATTCCAAGATGATGGTAATGTGAGTAGATGTTACAGCACAGGCCGCCCCCGAGTTACAACGCCGAATGAGGACCGGTATTTAGCAGTCACTGCCCAAAGAAACAGACGGAGCACAGCATCAGACCTATCTCGTCAGCTCTCTTCAGCTACCGGTACGACAGTTTCAAGGCAGACCGTGTACAGACGCTTAGGGCACATTGGTCTATATGCTCGTAGGCCTGTCAGATGTGTTCCACTTACCGCAACACACTGTCGCCTGCGATTAACCTGGAGTAAAGAGCATGCATTGTGGACACCGCAACAGTTGTCTGGTGTGATGTTTTCCGACGAGTCCAGGTTTAGTTTGCAGTCTGATTCTCGCCGGACTTTCATATGGAGAGCACCAGGTACCCGTTACCACCAAGAGAACACCATTGAACGACACCGTTACGGTGGTGCAGGATGGCTCATTTGGGGAGGAATTATTCTTGGTTCCAGAACTGACCTGCATGTTCAGAGTGTAACGATGACAGGCCACATCTATCGGGATGTCATTCTGTAACAACATGTACGTTTGTTTCGGGGAGCCATGGGTGCTGAATTTCTGTTTACAGATGACAACGCCCGTCCTCACCGTGCAAACATTGTAGACGAATGCCTTCAATTGGAGGATATCACCCGTTTGGATTGGCCAGCATACTCACCGGACTTGAATCCAATAGAGCATATGTGGGATACTCTTGGCCGACGAATTGCAGCCCGTCAACCACCTCCCACCTGCCAACCGGAACTTCGGAGGGCATTGCTTGATGAGTGGTGTAATATTCCCCAAGATCAGATTGATAATTTGATACTCAGCATGCCTAGGCGTTGTAAGGCCTGTATTGCATCGTCCGGGAGACATACTCCATATTAACCATCATACTAACCATGTTATAGTGTTTTTTGTAAATAGGTTTTTTTTTTTGAAATTCGCTCCAGGGAGTAAAAATCGCAATTTTTATTAATTATGTCAAACATATAGCATCTGTTTTGCTCTTTACCTTTTGTTTAATAAATAGACTTTACAAATAAGTCAAATTTGTTTTGCTTCTGTCTCTTTCTTTGCCTGAACTTCAATATCCTTAATTTATGGACATGAGTGTATATGAATATATTGGATATTAAGAATAATAATAATAAATTGAGCATTACAATCATATCTGCAAAGGGTTTTATTTTCCACGAAAGAATGCCTCTCATCTATAGTCAGGGAGGTCTGATGGCCAATTGCCTAGCGCTCTGCCCTTTGGTACCACAGGCTTCAGGTTCGAATCCTGGCGGTGGCATGGATATTTGTTAGTGGTTCAGAATCCACGTTAAATAGTAGTTTTCGGTCTAATTAGCCTAAATTGTGCAAAAAATGACCATAGAGCGACAAAACAAACTAATCATCTATAGTCAGATTACTGGTTAGAAGTTTTCCCAGTTTTCTTCAATATAGCAAATGGGGGCACTTAGCTTTGAGAGTCCTCATAGATATTTACACATTTGATCAACTAATTCTCGATTAGGGATGTTTTCTAGTATACCTTCTACCTTCTCTCTTTGGTAACGTTAAATCTGCTACAAAACGTACCATTTCAGGGGTAAATGATCTAAATTTAAGTGCCTGGCATGAAAAAAAAAAAAAAAAAAATTCGTTTGCAAGTGGCATTGGATAAAAGAGAAAGTAATTTTTAGTTTGATTTTTTTTACTTCAATAAGTAATCTGAAATTAACTTATTAAAATGCATTAAAAATAATTTATAAACCATAATAAAAAATCAGTAAGTAATCTGAAATTAATTTAATAAAATGCATTAAAAATAATTTATAAAATAAAATAAAAAAATCAGTAAGTAATCTGAAGTTATCTTAATAAAATACATTAAAATTAATTTATAAACCATAATAAAAAATCAGTAAGTAATCTGAAGTTAACTGATTTTTCTGACTTACTGATTTTTTATTTTAGTTTATAACTTATTTTTAATTGTTGAAAATAATTAAAAATATTTTATAAACTAAAATAAAAAATCTGTAAGTAATCCGAAGTTAACTTGCATTAAAAATAATTTATTAATTTAATATTTAATATTAAATATTAAATTAATAATAATTATTTAATTAAATATTGAAATATTTTTAATTATTGAAAATAATTAAATATTGAAATACTTTTAATTATCGAAAATAATTAAAAATAATTTATAAACTAAAATAGAAAATCAGTAAATAATCTGAAGTTAACTTAATTAAAACGTATTAAAAATAACTTATAAACTAAAATTATAGAAAATTACTTCATTAATTTTCTATAATGAAAAAAAATTACAAACAGGAATGCTGTTCAGTAAGGCATTAGGTAATTGTTTCTTACCATTTATTTGTTTTTAAAATGAATCAGAAGTTCGATCAGATTCAATCAGCTGTTTTTATTTAAGATTCTTATTTATCTTAATAAATGCAAGCTTTGAATCTTAATGAGCCATCAAACAACAATATTTTTTCCCAATGCAGCTGGCTAACAGACATGGACGTCTTTGGATGCCTATAAGGGCTGCACCGATGTTACTCACTTTGCATTACCCAGGGGGCGCGTGTAACTTGATGGATAAGTCACGGACACGGAGTAACAATGCCCCCGCAGAGCTCTACGATCCTATTAGGACCGGGACCTACGGCTTAAAGTGGATTCCGAACCACTACAACACCCATGGGCAAAGTCGGGATTTGAACCCGATACCTGTGGTACCGAACGCCAGAGCGCCAGCCATTCGGCCATCAGGCCCCTATAAAAAGGAAGTCGCCAGTGAGGATCGAACTCACGACCCCTGATTTTTTTGGAATCTTAAACAATGCAAAAAAGCATGACAAAGGTAAATTGATTCATCTTCAATTCCTCCGATTACCTCATCCGTTTCGGAGTGTTGTTAACATATGACGATTTAAATGTTACAGATCATTACCAACAACGTTTCTGACCGTTGTCTATTTAAACTTGCTCACAATGTGAGAAACGGGGAAAAAAATGCTGATATTGAACTTGAGGTCATATCCATTCAACCACATCTGACATTTCTTTCGGTCTTCAGTGCCATAGAAATCAATTGCTAGGTATCTGGGTATATGGGCTCGCTTCAAATGTTATAGATAATGCACAAGTAATATACATCAAGCTAAAAAATATCTATAATATAAATAAAATAATTTACTATTACAAAATAACTTTTTATACTTTCAGGTTGAATTTAAATTTTATTGAAATTTGAATGAGAGTGAACAGTTAATAGAGAGTGTTTGCATACCGTACGTTAGTTACCGTAGGACGTCCGTTATTTTTTTCTCCCTAGCGCGCATGCTCATAGGAAACAAAATTTCCTATGAGCATGAGCGCTAGGGAGAAAAAGCTAACGTACGTCCTACGGTAACTAACGTACGGTATGCAAAAACTCTCTATTAAGACAATAAAAATTAAGGGCATATTTTACAACAATTTCGACTGTAGCTTTAAAATGCGTATGAGAAGTCCAAGTTCTTTAGAGGAAAATTTATACTTAATCATAGTAATCTTCTTCATTGGCGCAACAGCCCCATGGTCTGCCTAATGGCAGATTTCGAGACAGGAGATGTTTTCTTTTTACGGAGTAGAATTGTCAGCCCTAAGTCTAGCAGTAAAATTAGACCGGGACCTACGATTTAAAGGAAATTTCAAACCACCACAATCATACACGGCACCGAGCGTCAGAGCGCTAGTTACTCGGCCATCAGTCTCCAATCATAGTAATATTTTGTTTAAATAACGGCTATGATATTAAAACGAATTTTGTAGCCTTTCTTTATGAAAGTTACTTTGAAATTATATTTTTGATATTATATTATTTTGTTTAATTTGGAGATTTGCAGTTATAACGACTACGGAATTAAAAACGAATTTTGTATTGTTTAGTTACGAAAGATTTCTTCTTCTTCATTGGCATTCTTCAACAGCCCCATGGTAGGCAAAGGCCGTCTGCCTACTGACAGATTTCGAGACAGCAGATGTTTTCTTTTTATGGGATTGAGATGTCTGCCCTATGCTCTACAGTCATATTAGACCGGCACCAACGTTTTAAAGTGGATTCCGAACCACTACAAACATCCATGGCACCGCCGGAACTCGCAGCCGCAACCAGTGTCACCGAGTCAATGAGTGCTAGTCCCTCTTGCCATCAGGCTCCAAAGATTTCAGCACCAATAATTATTTCAAATAATCTGCTACAGCATCTGCTGTATCATGAATAAATCACAAGAATCTAGTACACTATGTTCACAAGAGGGATACTATCCTGAAGGACTTTAATAAGTAACTGCTACAGGAGAGGTTTGGTTTGGTTTGTCGCTCTACGGTCATCTTATGCACTCTGTTGTGATCAGTTTAACGTGGTTCACAGTTCACAGTTTTTTCTCACAGTTTAACGTGGATTCCGAACCACTCACAAACATCCATGCCACCGCCAGGATTCGAACCTGAAGCCTGGGATACCAAAGACCAGAGCGCTAGCCACTTGGCCACCAGGCCGCTGCTACAGGAGAGGAGAATTATCAACGAACTCCAGTCAGGCAATCTGACTATCGGTATAATAAAACCATCACCAAGTCTACTCACCTTTCAAAGTAGAGATCACAGCGGGATTTAAATTATAGCCTATTAATTAATTACTTTGGGGGCCTGATGGCAGAGTGACTAGAGCTCTAGCACTCGGTACCACAGGTTTCGGGTTCAGCGGTGCCATGGATGCTTGTAGTGGCTCGGAATCCACTTTAAACCGTAGGTCCCGGTCTAATATGACTATAGAGCATTGGGCGTAGGGTTGACAATCCTACCCGTAAAAAGACAACATCAATCATTTCGGAAACTGCCATTAGACAAACGGCCATGGTCTAGCATGGACTGCCAGGGAGTTAGTTTAATTCATTAAGTTGGGAGCGCTACCATTGGGCTATTCAAGTTAGAAATAAACATGTATTCTTTGCTGTGATGATGAGGCTTACCAAAATTTTGTTCATTTACTTTGTATGTAAGAAGAGGAACTTATCAACTCTGTATTTATCACAAGCATTAACCAGCTCAGAATGGCAAAATTATGATAATGATGTAATGGCATAAATGTTTTGATGTCACTAATTATTTTGCAGTTATCTAAGTGTTTACAATAATTTACGATCCCATTTACATGAAATGATCTTAAAATGATTTCTTGCTCTTGGTAAAAGGTGCAATAATGTCATTTGCAAATGATGATAATGTTATAATAATATGATGTTAACACAACTGTGTTCAGATACGATATCTTAAGTATTGAGGAGTTCTATAAATATTCGTATGTTATTATGTAATGCTATTAGGCATATTTTACTTAGTTGGGGAGCATTTTACTGTATTAGAAATGAATTACTTTAAATAAAACGTCAGGCTAGCACATTTTAATTATTTGCAGCAGTTGGTAGAAATAAAAATAAAATTGAAGCTCATTTTATTAATTATTATGTTCAAAACAAAAATTTTGTATGTGTTTGTTTCTTGTAATTCAATACTATAGCACTGAGAAGACCAAATTTTCAACTGAATCCCTATATCTGCAGAAAAAACCTACAGAAAATCAAGAACATCAACAAGAACATCTTAATTAAAAAAACCTGTAATTTTCCTCTATCAAAGTTGATAGAAAACAGAATCGATGAAATGATTGTGTTCGTGTTGGTTCTCTAGAGGCCGAGTTTTGGTTTGGTTTGTCGCTCTACGGTCATTTTGTGCACACTTTAGGCTAATTAGAACGGACATTTGTCACATGCTGGGAGCTCATGGATTTGGACGTAAAGATCTCGATGACCAGGGGGATGTTGTTGCTTCAATCAAGTTATTCAATTCTGAATGGTTAATTGAGATGGGTTTACACCGAATACTAAAATATCACGTCGCAATGCTCCAACCAATTGGAAGCCTAATTCGTAAGTTCTATTCACTACATTTATAGGGTGCTTTAACTGAATAAACTTTAACTGCTTTAACTTTTTTATTTACCGAGGTAGCTAGCCTATTGATACTATTTTGTATGATACTATTTGGATACTATTTGCTACTTTTGATACTATTTGGTATATTGATACTATTTTCTAGTTTTGTAACTATGCTTCCTCCTATTCACTGACGTTAAATTGTAGGTCCCGGTCTAATTAGCCTAAAGTGTGCACAAAATAACCGTAGAGCGATAAACCAAACCAAACCTACACAATGGCATGAGCGCCCCCAAGTGGCGCTCAGAAGAAATGGTCAGTAGGCCACGAAACTTTCACCTGAGGGAAAATATAGTTCATCATGCGCTCCCGTTGAGAAACGTTCAGTTGGTCTACGGTCTTTCACCTCGAGATGAAATATATTTAGCGCAACCCTGCTTATTACTTAGATTACAGACTCTCACCCGGAGAGGAAGTATATTTTGTGCACTCTGCTCGTTGGCGAGTTTAGGATTTTCGGCTTAGAAGTAAAGTCCTTCCACGAATCTATAATTATCCGTCTTTAAATGTGTTAAATATTGTATTCTCTAATTGTATGTATTTGTTGTTTGTGCATGTGTAAATAAATCTGTGAGTTCTCAAACCTCTGCCTCAATCATCTCAGCCTACCCACACCCAGTTGCAATGTAGTTGCCCAACTTGCACACTACAGTTTTACTTCTAGAATTTACATTTACAGTAAAACATTTATTTTACATTTTATTTACAGTAAAACATTTATTTTACATTTTATTTTCAGTAAAACATTTATTTACAACAACATAATGCTTAAATTTGTAGTAATTAAAGTACAACTCCAATTACATCTGAAAGGATTTTTTTTAGCGTTATTTAAAATATGCATTTTAAAATGGCGAAGACATTATTCTTGTAGAGATTATGATCTTAAAAGTTTTCTTAGTTTGCGATAATAATCAAAAATTTTCACAGTCGTCTTTCTTGCTTTGTGATTACGATCGTAAAACTGGTAATTTTTTGTAAGACTGATAAGTTAGAATTATCTCTCCCCACACAAAGAGGAAGTTAAAAATGGATGCAAAATTTCTAAATACTCTAATTTTGATATGGTACATTGATTTGAAACATCATCTTTAGTCCTGCAAGTAGCGCGAAAAGATATTATAAAAAGTTAATTATACCTTTTTTTTTCTGTAGAAATTGAAGATTAAAATTACAACATAATTATTAGAGCAACGTTAGAAAGTATCGAAAATATTTAATCTACTAAAAAAAGGTACATTATGTTTAGTAAAAAATATTATATAATGTAACATAATCACTAAATATTATATTTTTGATTACATCTACGGGAGGATTACAATTAAAGTCCCGCTTCAAAAAATGCTGTAAAAAAGAACCACTCGTTACAATGAGTTCAAATTTGAACTGAAGATATTTGAAGGGGGAAACGGTATGGCATCAAAAACATTTACAAAAAAGTTCCACCTATATTTCCCACCCAATTGCCGTGGTGGATGGGCTTTCCACTAATAGTGTCACAACTGTTGAATGACTTGGAAGTCCTTTTTTCCGTCAAAAAAAAAAAAAAAAAAAAAAAAAAAACGAAAAATCAAGCACATTGAACACTACAGTTGGCTTAATGTGCAACTCTTACTAAATAAAATGGAATTTCGATTCAAAATATCACTTTCTTTATGCCGCTTATAGCGCTATCTATTAATACACTTTGGAACTCTTTTTTGATGCCGTACCGTTTCTCCCTTCTTCAAGTATTTTCAGTTCAAATTTTAACTCCTGTGACGAGTGGTTCTTTTTTTACAGCCTTTTGAAAGTGGGCTTTAATTATAATCACCCCTGTCTATAATGAAATATATTTTAATATCTTACGCTAACTAAAGACAATGTTATAATTCAAATATTTGCTTCAAAATTTGAGAGAGTTACAAATTTTATACAGCAACAAAAATATTGATAGAAATCTTTCGAAACTATATTCCCCATCAAATGAATCTCTAGGAGATTTTATATTAAACTTGTTAGATGATTAATATATTAAGTATTAAAATCAGACCAACATAAATCCTCATTTTTTTTGTATATTTCTGTTATAGACAGTTCCACAAACAAAAGAATTTATTATCTTTCTTGTTCAAACTTCAAGTGTTAAAGAAATTCGAATGATTGTTTGTGCCCGAAAATAATACAACACCCATTTTTGCCCTTGAAATTTCGACCTACAATAAACAGGTTTAATTTTTACACTAATCCTTATTAGCTTTAAGTATCGTATTTTCTTTATGTTATTTTCTTATCTAAAGTAATTAATTTATAAATATTTCCAATAATTGATTTTAAATCTTATCTACAAAAATTAATTTTAAATCTTATCTGCGATAATTAATTTTAAATCTTATCTACAATAATTAATTTTAAATCTTATCTACAATAATTAATTTTAAATCTTATCTACAATAATTAATTAATTAATAATTAATTTTCTTATCTACACTAATCCCTATTAGCTTTAAGTATCACATAACTTATAAAAATTAGAAGAGACTTTTATAAAGTCCTTTCTAATTTTTATAATTTATTCTTATCTTAAGGACTGAAGCTATCTCCTAATATTTTCCACAGGCTATGTTAGATATTAAGCAGAGAACGTTTAGTGATTCATTCGCTTTTATTGCAAAAATTTTAAAGCTTTCACGGCTAGTGCATGTGACATTTTAGCTCTGCCGTTGCCTACCATAGCTGAACAACTCTTTGAAATTCTTAAAAATGTTAATTAAATGAAATAAACAAATGCATGTCTTTTCCTTTATCGGCAAAATCCGCTTGGCTGTCGATGACAATTTGTAGCATTTTCCTAGCTGCTACACTAAGTCGGCAGGATCTCAAAAGCGTGAATTAGTATCATTCTTTTTAAATATGACAAAATTCAAAAGATAAAAAAAGCTTTTTTACGGTTATTTTTACACAAGGTGGAATACATTTATTATATGTTAATTTTATAAATGCACTTTTACAAATTCAACATTCTCAACATTGAATAATTATGTTGATAATTATTCGATGTTGATAATGTCGTCATCATATTCTTGCCATCTATAAAACCCGCAAAAACTCAGTAAAAATTTTTGCCACCAGGTAAATGTGACACAATATCGATAAATTGTGTTTGTATACTTTGGGGGAAGTATTATTTTTCCATTATTATTTAACGCATTGTTATTTTCTTCATGATTCAAATCTGAATCTTCAAAATTTGTTTCCTATTCTTACTACTGTGTCCAAAACGTAAGACCAATTTTCAATTTAAAATTCCCGGGGCTTATGGAATTTCAATTTTCTTTTTGCTGGGACTGTCCTTGACATCTGTGTGAAATTTCACGTCAAAATATTCATTAGCGTTTGAGTTACGCTTGGCTTTGTGAGATACTAAAACTGATTTCGGCGATTTTTGAAATGTCTGAATTAATTGAGCAAAGAACTTGCATTAAATTTTGCTTGCGGAAACGTATAGAATGTTTCAGAAGGCATTCGGTGACCTTTCCTATATCGGAAAGAAATGTTTAGAAGTAGTCTAAACTGTTCAAAGAAGGCAGAGAAGGCGTTGAAGACGAAGAGCCCTCTGGTTGACCACCAACTTCAACCGACGAAGCTCGCGTCCAAAAAATTAAAGATTTGGTGCTTGCAAACCGTCGATTTACAATTAGAGACCTTGCTGATGATGTCGGAATTTCAAAATTGCATTTAAAAGATGTTTTAGGCCTCAAAAGCGTCAAATCTTGATTGGTACCAAAAACACTGAATGCACCAGCTCACACTGCATTGACTCTTTGTGACTTTTTCGCCAAAAATGAAACCCATATCGTTCCACAACCACCGTATTCACCTGATTTAGCATCGTGCTACTTCTGGCTATTCCCTAAACTCAAAAGACCACTCCGGGGACACCGTTTTGAGTTGATTGAAGAGACATTTCAAAAATGTCAGGAATCAGTTTTAGCATCTCACAAAGCCAAGCGTAACGCAAACACTAGAGAGTTTTTGCATAACGTTTTTTTATCGTCCGGTATTTTTTTCTCCCTAGCGCGCATGCTCATAGGAAATTGCACATGCGTATCTGTAATAATGTTTCCTATGAGCATGCGCGCTAGGGAGAAAAAAATACCGGACGGTAAAAAAACGTTAAGCAAAACTCTCTAGTAATGAATTGTTTTTTTAATGAACGTAAAATTTCACACAGATGTCAAGGACAGTGCCAGCAACCTAAAACAGAAAAAAAAAAAAAATGAAATACCATATCCCCGGGAAATTTAAATTGAAAACTGGTCTTACTTTTTGGACACAGCAGTATATTTTTAATGGACAGGGTACGCTTCCGTTATCTGTATGTGCCCCATGAAACCACTACACTTGATGATCATTTCATAATGGTAACACCAATGTAACACTTTTGTAAGCCAATTTTCTCCACTATTAAGAGCGGAGAGATATTAAGCATTTTGAGATATTATTCAAGAGTAACTGCCCCACATTTATCTATTGTATTAGGGTAAATCCAAAAAAGTTACAATCAAGCAGCCTGATTATTGATGAGAGACACTATTGCAATCTCTACCAAATTATTTTAAAGCAGTGATTGTAGCGCAAACCCTCACTGGAAATAGATTACTTATTCATTCGCATGATAGTTTGTACCAGAATACCATTGGGGTTTTATATAGTGTATATAATAAAAAAAAATATGAAAAAGATATGTGAGAAATGGTTTAACACCCACTTTCATGTTCCATCAAATTATGTAACTAGCGATAATCACTGAAAATCGATTCTTTGTCCATTCGCATGGTAGTTTGTACCAGAACTACTATTTGGGCATTATACAGTATATAGAATATTTTTTTTCCTTCTAATGCAGCTGGCAATTAGACCGTGATCTTTCGCCATAAGGGCTGCACCGATGTTACTCGCTTTACATTACCCAGGGGGCGCGTGTGACTTGATGGTAAGCCACGGACGCGGAGTAACAAGGCCCGCAGTGCACTACGATCCTATTAAGACCGGGACCTACAGCTTAAAGTGGATTCCGAACCACTACAACAAGTGGATTCCGAACCCGATACCTGTGGTACCGAACGCCAGAGCGCTAGCCATTCGGCCATCAGGCCCCCGGTATATAGAATATAAAAATATGAATAAAAATTATATATACGAGAAACACCCCCTTTCAAGTTTCATCAAGTTATATACTATAAGTAGTACTTTGCAATAACGTGTTAAAAAATTTGCATTCTGTAACATTTCTGAATATATATACAATACCGGTTTTCAACTCTTTTTTTTTTATTATAATGAACCATGTGTTCTAATAAAAATACATCCATCATTAAAATTATAGCAATTCTATTTTAATAATTACTCATTAAATCTTCACGAATAGCCTTTAAGAACATTGCAGCCGTTATTATACCACAAAAGATTAAAATAGATCCAACGTAGATTAAAAATAAATTTAATCGCTATGAAAGTTAATAAATCTTTTAATATCTTTATACTTTTTCTTGAGAGAAAAAATAGGGCAATGGCTATAAATGTGCGAACTCTTTGTTTCAAGTCTACGACATTATGAATTTTTTTTAAATTTTAATTAATTTAATACCTTTTAATATGCTCATTTGTTTATATTAATGAAGTTCCATTTTTTTTTTACTGTACCGGATTTCAAATGCAATTTCTTTTTTCTAAACAACAATAAATCTTCTACTAATTATTTACCTCAGTTAAAAAGAAGTTTTTACTACTACTACGGCGTCCAAAAAGTAAGACTAGTTTTTAATTTAAATTTCCCTCACATATGGTATTTTATGAAGTTGTTGACACTGTCCTGGGCATCTGTGTGAAATTTTAAGTCAAAATATTCATTAGTGTTTGAGTTACGCTTGGTTTTGTGAGATGCTAAAACTGATTACGGCAGATTTTGAAATGTCACTTCAATCAACTCAAACCGGTGTCACGGAGTGGTCTTTTGAGTTTAGGGAATAGCTAGAAGTAGCATGATGCTAAATCAGGTGAATACGATGGTTATGGAACTATATGGGTTTCATTTTTGGCGAAAAAGTCACGAAGAATCAATGCAGTGTAAACTGGCGCATTCAGTGTTTTCGGTACCAATCAAGATTTGACGCGTTTGAGGCCCAAAATATCTTTTAAAATGGAATTTTGAAATTCCAACATCAGCAGCAAGGTCTCTAATTGTAAATCGACGGTTTGCAAGCACCAAATCTTTAATTTTTTGGACGTTAGCTTCGTCGGTTGAGGTTGATGGTCGACCTTCGTCTTCAACGCGTTCTGTGCCTTATTTGAACTATTTATACCACTTGTAAACATTTCTTTCCAATATAGTTTGCGCACCTAATGCCTTCTGCTACATTCTATACGTTTCCGCACACGAATATTCATTCCGCAAACAAAATTTAATGCAAGTTCTTTGCACAATTAATTCAGATATTTTAAAAGTCGCCTGAATAAGTTTTAGCATCTCAGAAAACCAAGAGTAACTCAAGCACTAATGAATATTTTGACATAAAATTTCCCACAGATGTCAAAAACAGTACCAACAGCTAAAAAAAAAAAAAAAAATTGAAATACCATATTCCCGGAAAATTTGAATTGAAAACTGGTCTTACTTTTTGGGCACAATAGTACAGGCAGTTAAGTAAAACTTTCGCAGTTCATCGAATACCGGAACAAACATTTCGGAAAAAAAAATTCAGATAATCAGGTTTGTTTAATTTTACAATGCGAGTTTAAAGACATTTTTTTCGTTGAAGCATTAAACAAGACGATTCCGTATTACGCAACATTGATAAAGATGCAACGATTGTTACGCTTCTTTGAAAGCACCAATTAAGACACTCAGATGTTCAACAGCGTAACCTTGCGAAAAAAAGGGATATTTTCTAAGAACCAAGATAAGATTTCGGTCACTAATCTTTGACTGAAGAATGCAGAAAAAATGTCTTCCTTATAAAAATTACACATTAGTCTTTCACAAATAATCATCAATACGAAATTTAATTTTTTATTCTACAACAAACACTTCAAAAAATTTCTTCACGCTAAAAATTTCACAATATTATCCTTTAATGATTATTTTCATTTCGTTTTAATAATTATTACCATTTAATAATTATTATTTAATTATTTTCATAAATAATCATTAATACCAAATTTCGTATTCTACAACAAACCTTTCAAAAATTTCTTCACGCTACAAATTTCACATTAGCTTTAAATTTGGTATTAATGATTATTTATGAAATTTTTCTTATTCTACAACAAAGCCTTCAAAAATTTCTTCACGCTATAAATTCCACATTAGCTCTTCATAAATAATCATTAATACCAAATTTAATTTCTTATTATACAAAAATTCCACATTAGCTCTTCATAAATAATCATTAATACCAAATTTAATTTTTTATTCTACAACAAACCCTTCAAAAATTTCACATTAGCTTTTCATAAATAATCATTAATACCAGAATAAACTTCTTATTATAGCAAACAGTTCAAAAATGTCTTCACGCTAAAAATTTCACATTAGCTTTTCGTAAATAATCATCAATACCAAATTAAATTTCTAAAAGGTAATTGGTCCAAATTTAAATGACGTCAAAAATTTCCATATCGGATGAGGAAAAGGCAACGTTTTTTCAATCATGAGTTTACCTTTGACTCGATGGACAAAACATCACCATAGGGCATAATGACCAGGTGACTAGCGCTCTGGCGCGTGGTACCACAGGTTTGGGCTCGAATCCCGGCGGTATCATTGACGTTTGTTGTGGTTCAGATATCCCCTTTAAGCCGTAGATCCCGGTCTCATATGACACAGAGCCCAATCAGACTTCTTACCCACATCATTCCCAAACTGTAAAGGGGCAACTGAGCTCTAGGCACGGTGGTGTGGTGTGATGTAGTAGTAGGTCACAACATCGCCAGAATCATTTAAAAAAGTCACTATTTATTGTTTTCAAATAGTCTGGAGCAGCCTGGTGTTTTTTCTTTACATCAGGTTCTAGTGTTCTACTCACTTTATCTCTAATATAGACCAGACATCAGTACGTTTAAGGTAACATCCCATTTAAGTAAGGGTAACATCCATGCATTTGTGTATAAGATAGGAAAAAAAAAGGAAATCTCTTACCAGGATACTAAGAACTGAAGTTTTTAGAAGCCTGGTTTCAAGAGGCTAAATGGTATTCAAGTAAAAAGTTGTTAAATATTCAATATTGGTTTCACCTGATGTGAACATTAATCTTATTTATTTGGCAATAAATTATGTAAAAAGCATATACTGCACCGTGACTTTTAAAAATATTGTCTTCCCTATCGGAACTAATATTTTACATGTGAAATGCAGGAAAACCAGTTAAAAATCACTCATCCATCGTTAACATAAATTTCTATTATCTATTATATGCTAAAGCTTGGTGAAACGTAGATAACGAAAATTTATGTTTTAGAGGCGTTGTTACTGACTCGATATCCATTTACTTAACTATCACTCCATTCTTGCGGTTAAAAATTTTTTTTTATTATAGTTAAAACTCATTTTACATGTGTTCGAAGGAAAAAAAACGAAAAGTCACTTTCTTCGATTTATAACAACAAAAATTTCATTCTTAGAAATTTACTTGTTTAATGATTAACACGTTCTTATAATAGCAAAATTTTTGAAAATTGAAATATAATTTGCAAGAAAAGAAACCATTGTATAATTTTTCAAATATTTATTTAGAAAACCTTTAAATTCATTTTATATAATAGTTTCTTCATAAACTCTTGTTTCTAATTTACAGCAAAGCACAAATCATGACAATTCCGGTTACAAATTAATAATGAAGGCATTTACACAAAGTATAGAGACTATCACATGTATTCAACGTACATTGGATTGCTTTTCGTGTCAATAACATTAGAAGAAATTACGTGACTGAGTTGTTAAAAGTGGCTGTTTTATTTTCTGTGAAAGATTTTCAACCAGTTGGTCAGTAATATAAATTAAAATGGTTAAAACGAAAAAGTAATAAAGCGTTCATAAAAACCACAGTTGTAAATTTTTTATGTCTACAGCTTAATATATTTCATAATAAATTCAGAAAAAGTGCAAGATTTAATGACTACGAGATTTGAAGAATGGTAATCAGCAAATCTGTATTTGCAATAATAAAACAGATAATAAGATTCATATACTGTTGAAAAATGAATTTTTAAAAATATATTTGCTTTATTATACATTTAAATTTTAAAATTAGTCTAACCAAAACAATCAGTAAATGCAAGTGAATTTGTTTATTTTTACTGTCGCATAACTCTATATTTCTTTTTCAATATAATAAAGCGTTCATAAAAACACCAGTTGTAGTTTTTTTTATGTCCACAGCTGAATATATTTCATAATAAATCCAGAAAAAGCAAGAGTTAATGACTACGAGATTTGAAGAATGGTAATCTGCAAATCTGTATTTGCATTAATTAATCAGATAATGAGATTCATATGTTATTGAAAAATAAGTTTTTAAAAATATGTTTGTTTTATTATACATTTAAATAATTTTAAAATTAGTCTAACCAAACTAATAACATAATTAATAATTACATTATATTCTTTATAAACTTTAATTCTTTTATTTATTCGTATCAAGGCATGTTTAGCTTTTAATATGTTTGAACATCTGAGTTGATTTGTTTTGTTTGTATATCTTTCAAAATTTCTTCTTTTCTTAAAATTAACATAGTATGAATCATCCTCGATAAAGCAATTGCAAAATATTTATTTACCTGTATCTTTGATCAGTGATAGCGAGCAGAAGGACTGAGGTTCAGTGCACTGAAGTCGTAGTTTGGCAAAATATCCTGATTTTTGGCAAAAAATGTTTTAGATTCAATAGTCCACATAATGATATATGCCCTTGAGATGCCCTATCAAGGACAGCTTCAGTCCGACACGTAGACCAGTAGCAACGTGCGCATCTAGGAGGGCAGGTGGGCAGAGGTTCGAATTTGTTGGCGGCTTAGTTGTTTTTAATGAATTATAGTTTAAAAAAAGCTAACAAACACGCTTTTAGAGTTAATCAAACTAAAAAGTAAAAAATAATTGTTAACATAAGAATAAAATTACTGACGAGAAAATGAATGTCACTGTTCTAAAAGCGTGGGGTGCTTTGTATGACATTTTTAAACTAACTCTGTATTTCGGAATGAAACTAGTGAAAAATTATAACGATTGATATCGAGCACCCCACGCTTTTAGAACAGTGACATTCATTTTCTCGTCAGTCATTTTATTCTTATGTTAACAATTATTTTTTAGTTTGATTAATTCTAAAAGCGTGTTTTTAAACTATAATATTTAAATGAGGTCCCGGTATGGAGGACTGTAACTATAGTTCTTACAATAATTTAATTATGAGTAAAACAAAGGCTAAATGCGAATATGTCGAGCCAGTCAGGATTCGAACAGGGAATCTCCTGATCCGTAGTCAGGCGCGTTATCCGTTGTGCCACTGCCCCACGTAGGTTTGAATGTCTTAGGTACTTTCATTCTACATGGATTAAATTGCTCTTCATAAGTTAAAATAAAATCACTAATCCTGGCGATAATAATCATGATCAGATAATAAACTTATCAAAATATTTTATTGTCGTCAGTCCTTGATAAGTCTACAACGTTTAACTTAAATCTGGTCTCTTAAAGTAGGGCAAAATCGAGCCCAAAGAGTCAGTTACAAACAAACAAACATACAGGTGAAACTAATAAAAGCATATTAAAAACGAAGAGACTCTTTGGCGATTGTGACAATGTATACGTCAATACAATGTCTCACATCGATATTAGGCTGTTTGGTAGGAGTTCTTGGATTACATGACTCGTGGAAAAGGGTTAAAGTTCGAATCTTTTAGGGGCGAAAAGTGAGGGAAAACATTCTGATTTCTTACGAAAAAAATCAGCTTTTGATCTAATAGTCCAAATAATTGTTTCTTAGGGGTGTGGTGGATAAAGAAAAATATAATATAAGCTTTCAGAATAACAATTTGTTGCTAATATAACTCTACATCAGGTTTTTGGGAAAGTTCAAAGATTATGGTTATATGATATTTATTTTCCTCAAATGCATGTATTCATCACTATATTTAATACAGAATAATAACAGCATGGTTATTTTAAGTTAAGCAATGAAAAATACCGGGCCTGATGGCTGAGCGACTAGTGCTCTGATGCTTGATGTCACAGATTTCGGTCCGTAACCGGCTTGTCATGGATGTTTGTAGTGGTTCGGAATCCACTTTAAACCACAGGCTCCGATCTAATAGGACTGTTAGGAGTAAGGTTGGCAACCCTACCCAGTAAAAAAGAAAATAGTCTTGACTCACCATAGAGTTGTTGCATCATTAAAGAATAAAAAATACGGGCCTGAATGGCCTAGTGTCTAGCGCTTTGGCGCTCTGTGCTATGGATGCTGTGCTGAGTCCCGGCTGTGCTATGGATGTTTGTAGTGGTTTGAAATCCACCTTAAGCCATAGGTCCCGGTTTCATATGACTGTACGAGCGTTACGGAACCAAGTCAGACTCCTACCTACGGGTGCTCCATCACAACAGAAGATGCCCCCTATCTCTCTATCCATGAATAGATCACTCATAGGATGTTCGTCCTGCACTGCAGGACACTGAGGATTAGTCACAACAATAAAAAAAACAGTTTTAGTCAAAATCTATATTACTACTGAAATAACATACGTTACATTAATGTTTATTAATTTTGATACAAAAATTTATATTGTAAGCTACATCTTTTTCTGAAAAAGAAATTGTTTTTGACAATATTAGTCACTTATTTTAACTAAAAGAAAACTTAAAAGTACAAATCTTGATAACAAGTTTAAAAAAATAATTTAAAAATTTTATTTGAAAATAAAATGTACAATCAAAATCAGTGACCAAACTGCGATTATTCTTAATAGGTTTCTGAATTCGGTTCAGAATTTTGAGTTCAATTCTGAATTCTGTTCACTCAACGATTTTGAAACCTCGGGTATTTTAAGTCCCTAACTTCTTTTGGGATCAAATTAAATTTCTTTTTAGGGCATTGTATCAGTCTTGTTATATTGTAAACGGATCAGAAAATATCACGAGAATGTGAAAATTATCTTCATTAAATTCGAGTCTCGAAAGTTTTCAAGGTAAACGGTGATCACGGTCAGTCTTTCACGGTCATTTTTTATACCCCTATTTGATGAGACTGATAAGGGGAAATTTTATAAAATTAATGCTATGTTAAAGCTTTGTTATATAAATTGATTTTGCTTCTCATAAATTCCTAGTCTACTCTCTTTTGTTTTTGCCATGTGTTATTCCTTACAAAAACCTTGAATGAAATTTTCTGTACCAAAAATAGTCCAATTTCTATCTGAATTGAATAGTAATAGAACAATAAACGATACTAAGATCAGAAATATGTTAATCGACCCTATATTGCAGTGAATTTAATCTTAATATTTTACCATATAGTGTCCAAAAAGTAAGACCAATTTTCCATTTAAAATTCATGGGGCTTATGGTATTTCAATTTTTTTTTCTTTTTCAGGCTGCTGGCACTGTCCTTGACATCTGTGTGAAATTTGATGTCAAGGACAAATCTGTCAAAATATTTGTCAGTGTCTGACTTACGCTTGGCTTTGTGAGACACTAAAAATTAATTACGGCGATTTTTGAAATGTCTGAATTAATTGAGCAAAGAACTTACATTAAGTTATTTAATTGTATGTCAGGGGAACATCAAAAACAAATAATTTTTTAAAAAAATATTTAATTAAATTCTGTCATATTGAATTTTTCTGTTGAGATTAGTTTTAAAATTGAAAAAGTAAATTTTGTAATAAATTTCGTTTCGATTTAAAATTACTTTGTTCATCATATTGATTTCCTGCTAAAAACAAGTATGACTTCGATTCCAGCTTTAAGTTTAAGAAATATATTAATTAAACAAAACATAAATGTACAATTAGAGGTTTTCATGAAATGTTTTATTTGCAGGTTAATTAATTCAAATTAGTATTTTAGTATTGTAACATATTCCTTACTTTCCAACGCTCCAATTGTGGTATTTCAACAAAGGATCACGGGATGGCAGAATCACTTTCTATGGTTCAATCATCTGTCGTTAATTGACAAACGAAGTTTCTCATAGCTAATCGTGTGCATCCTCTTGTCAATATTAAATAATCACTTATATTTATTGATAACATTGGTTATTTTCAATACTAAATAATAACTGTAAAATTGTATGAGCAAAAATATCTTAAATGTTAATTTTTCTTTTAACCAATAAAATGTAAATAAAATTACTTAAAGACCGTTTAATATCAATATGTTATAGTACGCATTTTTTAGCAGAAGCGAATAAACAAAATTACAATATCATAGCCAATATTCAAAAAATGGGCCTGAATGGCCGAGTGGCTTGCGCTCTGGCGCTCGGTATCACAGGGTTCGAGTCCCGGCGGTGCTATAGATGTTTGTAGTGGTTCGGAATTCATTTTAAACCGTAGGTCCCGGTCTAATAGGATCGTAGAGCATTGCGGGGGCATTGTTACTCCGCATCCGTGGCTTATTACAAGCGAGTAACGTAGTAACGTAATACCTGTGCAGCGCTTGCTTTAAGTGAGTAACGTAATGCCTGTGCAGCGCTTGCTTTAAGGCATCCAAGACCAAGCTGTTTAAGTGTCTGCTAGCTGCATTAGAGAGAAAAATATTAAAAAAATAAAATTTAGAGCATCGAATAAAAGTGTATTGATTCAAACTCCTATGATTATTTACCTATCCAGGGATGCACAGACTTGTGAAAGTTGATGATTGCATTATAACTTAGTCGCACAAAAAAGTCCAATGCAACATATATTCATTTTATTTCTTCATAACATAATAATATAATACAAAAAACAAAATAATATAATACAAAAGTAAATAAACTATTTAATGTGAAATATTACATTAATTTAATAAGTTACTTAGATTGTTGTAGAAATGAAGAAAAAAAGTTGTTATACAAATGGTTTCTATTTATCTATTTTTTAAAAATTTATGTCCAAAAATGTTTTTTCACAAATATGTGTTGATCCAATCGGTCTTGCACATTTTAATGTACTATTTGGAAACAGCCATATATACTTTTTTTTAGTGCAGTTTTAAAATTTAATTACAACAATTTTAAATGTGTTGTAATTTATTGATGGGACATGTTCCATCAATAAATATAGGATAAATAAAAAAATTGTCAAAATAGAGATCTCACATTCAAGTTTGCACATTATTGACAAAGGTTCTGATTTTCTAGCCTTCAATAAATTACAACACATTGAATAAAATAGTTTCTAATGATTAAATGATTAATTTTTGTTAAATTAAACTGGATCATGTTCCATGTTTTAATCTTTTTTTTAAATCAAAATCTGAATATCTTTCAAAAGAATTATTATTAAATTTATATAAGATGAGGAAAAAACTGCAAGCCGCGATGCCTGCATTTATCATCTAAACATTTTGACCCTGGGAATAATTCGTATAAATAGACATGAATTAGTATTTCTTGAGTATTATCTTGAAAAAATTAAAAGGAATTTCATGTTATTCATATCATGTTTGTAGTTATTCATGTCACATGCCAAGCCAGGCTTTGTCTAGTCTGGTGCTCAAAATTAAGAGAATTTATATTTTTTGACGATTAAATAATGAATGAAAGGTAAGAGTAAGGCTTTTAAACAAAGATGTAAATATATTGTGTCAAATGGGTAAGCATATACTTGAGTATGGTGATACACATAGAGGCTGAAAAACCGTACTTAGCAATCAGTATCCAAATTGAAATGCCACCAGAAACCAACTTTGTTTTTGTAAAGTCGTGCTTTCCTTTGTGACGTATTCGATAAGCCTGAAGGATTCATGTGCCGACAAGAAGAATCGTTAAGTTCTGGAAAGAAAAAACTTATATTTCCAGTTGAATGATAATACCTTTGTTTCATTTGTAGATAATCCGAGATCTATTACTCAATGAACAATTTTTGTCATGCGGATGAATTTTATCAAATCTTTTAAGTACCTATGCTTTTTGTGTAAGCAGATAGCTTAAATTCTTTTCAGAATTGTTTAGTGCATTTTTACTGAAACCATATAAAAATAATAGTTAAGCTAAAATATGGATTTAATATTTTATCACTCCAAAATAACTTCTGCTTAATTCATTGTTCCAGAATGACATTTGTTTGTTTATTTCATCGTTCCAGAATAATTTCTGTTTATTTACTTCATCTTCTCAGAATAACTTCTGTTTATTTACTTCATCACTCCAGAATAACTTCTGTTTGTTTAATTCATCTTCCCAGAATAACTTTTGTTTGTTTAATTCATCGTTCTAGAATAAGTTCTGTTTGTTTAATTCATCATTCCAGAATAACTTCTGCTTAATTCATTGTTCCAGAATGACATCTGTTTGTTTATTTCATTGTTCCAGAATAATTTCTGTTTATTTACTTCATCACTCCAGAATAACTTCTGTTTGTTTAATTCATCTTCCCAGAATAACTTCTGTTTGTTTAATTCATCTTCCCAGAATAACTTTTGTTTGTTTAATTCATCGTTCCAGAATAAGTTCTGTTTGTTTAATTCATCATTCCAGAATAACTTCTATTTTTTTTACTTCATCTTCCCAGAATAACACCTGCTTGTTTAATTCATCATTCCCGAATAACTTCTGTTGTTTATTTCATCGTCAAAGAATAACTTCTGTTTGTTAATTTAAACTTCTGTTTAAAGAAATACATCTTGATATTTCTTTATAATAAATCCATCATCTATTTATTTCAAAATAATTGGTCATGATTTTCATTTCAAGATGTTTTAAATACTTTTATTCAAGTGGTTGCATTTCGTGTGTATCAATGTCTTTTTTCCAGAAAAAAAAATGATAAAAGGATTCATGTCTTTTGATAATGATTTAATAACTCTGGCTTTGTTCTGTCATCTTGATGGATACCAGAACATCATGAATTTTTAATATGCCAGAGTTTTCTCAAGTGAATGGCATGAGAGGAATGCTTTAAATGAAAGTTGTTTGGCGGGAGAGAAGCGATGGCTTCAGCTTTCTTGCAGACTCGTCTTAGTATCTAATGGATGTACGTGATTCTCATGCTAATGAACTGTTAGTGTGTCGTTTCGAACCTGACTCTTTGCTGACCTGTTGAAGGTCATCTGAAGGCCGAACGTGCAAAAGGGACAGCTGGTTATGAGTGGGGTTGTTTATCAGGATACTCTTCGATGAACTTTATGACGTCACGAACTTTTATAATGAGTCATTTAGGGTTCCTCTATTTCTAGCTAAGCTTAATCAGCACTTAATTTAAACATTCCCTTTTTTAGCTTCTCGTTTGTTGTTTATTACAAGAATGTTCTATTTTTGGATTATGCGTTAGTTACATTAATATTGCAAACTCGATGACCAAGGATGAATGCCTTCCATTATATTTCTGTGATTCTTATGAGTAAAGAAAGAAAGATTATTAGCTCAATTATCTGAGAATAAATGTATAATTTTTTTTACCTTTGCTTTCTTTTGTTTTCTGATGAAACGCATTGCTTCCTATTTCAACTTATATGAAGTCAAACGTATCCTCTTGACTACTCTTACAGCTAACAGCTTAGCTTAACAGCTTAGGATTCAGCGTATTTTTTCATTCTCTACAAATGGATAAATTTTTGTTTGAAAAAATACTTAAATGGCATTTTGTGAGTAATAATTTTAGATAAACTCATTTTTTATTTTTGCTGAAACAAATTCCGATTTTCTTTTAATTGTTATAGGAGTTTATTTAACAGATAAAGTGTGTAAAGAAACAATCAATAAGAAATCAAATATTAATTTGATTTTTTATCTAACATTTTTTACATGCGCTATGATTTGAAGTACGATGTATTGCTTCTATCGGATACTATTAACATAGCCTTAATACAACATTTGTTGTTTTGATCTATATTGAATGGATTTTTTTAATAACCTATTTAAAAAACTATCAATAACGAAATAATCGAATATATTTTTTAAAATAATAATTGAACAAAACAAGAGTCATCTAGCATAATGATGAAGTTATTCTACAGCAGTCAATCAAAGTATGAATGCACATTCTATTCTACAGGACAAGCAAAGTATGAATGCACATTCTACTCTACCGGACAAGCAAAGTATGAATGCACATTCTACTCTACCGGACAAGCAAAGTATGAATGCACATTCTACTCTACAGGACAAGCAAAATATGGATGCACATTCTATTGTACAGGACAAACAAAGTATGAATGCACATTCTACTCTACAGGGCAAGCAAATTTATGAAGCAATGAATGCATTTAAGTAGAAAATTAAATAGTGAAGGAACTGCAGAAGTCATAACTTATTATTACATAAATCACCAGTTCAAAATCTTAGAAGTCAGTTTTCTGGGGCTTAGCATTTTTTTGTATTTAAAGATAAAACAGGCTTTCAGTAATTTCACAGTTTAATGAACGCAACAAAGCATTAGAGAGTTTAGTGTAACCATCAAAAGATGCTATGGCTGGTTGAAATGACATTCCAAGACCTTTTTATGGTAGCCGTGGGGTTTAAAAGGGGTGAGAGATTGCTGCGATATGATCGTAAATTCATCTGCAGTTGAAGTGAACAAGGGAATTGTTGCACGTGTGGTGCTTGCAAAAAAACTATAGGATTTTTTTATTTCTTTTTAAGAATGCAGAAAGACAGTAAATCGTTTATATTTTTTCGATAGTTAATCGAAGCCTAAATTGAAAAATATTCTCACGGGTTTTAGAAGGAATTAAAAAAAAAAAAAAAAAAAGAAATAAGCTTTCGAAGCATCGAATTGCTATTACTTGATGATTTGACAGATTTAACCTCTTCAAGGTCGACTTCATGAAAGATAAGAAAATAATGATTTTTTGCTTGTTTATGTTTTGTTCTTTTTATATCGCCTGCAATTTAATGATCCAAAAAAATAAATAAAAAGAATAACAAATATACAAACAAAATAATGTCCACATAGGTGGCCATTAAGTGATTATAGTGAAATAAAAATAAAAGTTTTATAAATTGAAGTCAGTGGTTCTTAAAGGTAAAATATTTCTGGATGCTCCCTGTCCCTATTATATATAAATATGTGTCTAGATATTAAAATAAATATAGTTACTCTTTTTCTTGTCAGTTTTCCTTTCCAAAAAAAAGCTTTCATTACAAACAATTAATTTTTCTGCTTTGTTTGCTTTTTTTCTTCTTTCTTCATAAAAACAAGTAATATATAAAAAAACCTTTAAAGTCAATTCCTATGTTTTTTTTTACTATATTGCAGAAATTCCTTTATAAATAAAGTTGAAATTTTCCTCTTACATCTGGCGCCATCTATTGGTAGATACATACAACTTAAATCTAAAAAAAACTGAAATTAATTAATTAAATTTAATTAATGAATTAATATTTGAAAAAACTGTATTAACATCAAGTGTCATCCCCTAAAAGTTCAAATACATTTTTTAAAACTTGAGTGGAGGAATAGAAAGTATTTTATTAACGATTGAAAATTTGAACAAGATATATATAGGGAGAGTGTGAACTAATAGCAGGAATTGAAAAAGTCGCTAAACAGCTAAAATGCGCCAAAATATGTTCCTAGAAAGTAGGAGCCGTAACTTCAATAACTGGTTACTAGCAATGCCAGCGTCTACTTGATATTCAATGTTGTTTCCATTGTAGCTTCTGAGATTCCGACTTCTGTAAGTAGTAGTGTGTGGAATTGACCATCTGGATATAAAATTGTGAGGCATTAGTATGAAAGCTTATTTGTCAGAAATTGGTGTATAATGCACCTTAAATTATTTGTAGGTTTTTAAATGTGCCCAGACTTCAAAAAGTTTAAGAACTACTCATTTAAGTGATACCAATTTTTTTATATTATTAAAAAATGCAGCGAGTTTAATGAATACAATTTTTGTGAATACATCCAGGAGAATTATTGGATTCTATCATAAAAGAATAGTGATCAGCATAGTATTTTAGGATAGCGATCTGAATAGTATTTTGAGATAGTGATCTGCATAGTATAGATTTACATAGAGTTTTAGTATAGTCATCTACAAAATATTTTCTGATGTTGATCTGCAAAGATTTTTAGTATAGTAATCTACAAAATATTTTCTGATATTGATCTGCAAGGGATTTTACTATAGTGATCTACAAAATATTTTCTGATATTGATTTGCAAGGGATTTCAGTATAGTGATCTACATAATTTAAAGTTACAATATTTACAAAGCAATGCTATCACGTAAAACAGAATGTTATCATAGGTAACACACAATAATTATTTTGTTTACATTTTTAAAGGAATTTTCGATAAACAAATCTTCAACAGGTTTTATTATTGCAGTTAAGACAATTTTTAATTAACATAAAATAAGATAGTAATCTATATAGCATAGGATGTACATAGGATTTTAGGATAGTAATCTACAAAAGATTTTAGGATAGTAATCTACAAAGGGTTTTAGAATAGTGATCAACATAGCATTTTAGGATAAAGATATACATAGAATTTTAGGATAAAGATTTATATAGAATTTTAGGATAGTGATTTTACATAAAATTTAAGACAGTGATCTATACTGTTTAAAATTACAATGTTTATAAAGTAATGATATTGCATAAAATAGAATATTATAACTGTTGACATACAATAGTAGTTGCTTACGATAACTTTGTTTAAATCGTTGAAGGAAATTGCAATAAACAGCTCTACAAAGTGTTTTATTTTTGCAGTTAAATAATTTTTAATTTAAATAAAATATGAAATGTGCTCATGTGTGTTAGTGCTTCATCATGCTAATTTTGAAAATGGCAGGCTTTCAAAAATATTAGTTTATTTTTATTTGATAATTTAACAACGTTAATGTGAAAATAATTGAGATATATACGATTCAAAAATAATCTAGTAGATATGAAAATAAACAGTTCATAATTGAAAACAAATTAAAATAAATATTCTTTGAATTGTGTAAAAGGAATCTATAATGAATGGTAGTAAAAAGATTGTTATATTATTTATAGAATATTTCGGTCACACTCGAACCCGAACCCAAACGGAAAGATGCAATAAGGGATCATTGACTGTCTAGTAAAACCATCAGCATGTATGTCTTATGAAAATCGTGTAGTGTTTAAAAACATCGGATTGGATGGAAAAAAAGGCAAGAGAACTTCTGATATGTGGAATATATGGCTGCGGTGATGTATCGTTATGTACTATTTTTTTGAATCCTGAGTAGGGTCGATTTTTCTTTAAAACAACTTTCTTTTTTTGATGTTATAAACGTTTGAATCTATGCTGCTTTTACATATGATCAAAAAATGTTACAACTAAGAATTTAAATAAAAATAAACAAGACAAAGTTCGATAAAGAATAATTAAGCAAAGTAAGAAGAGATGATAACGTTAAAATGAAAAAAAAAAAAAAAAAAAAAAAATGTGAAGAAGTGAAGCGTTTCATTTTGTATATTGTTGAGGTAAAAAAGAAATACATGGAAGCATTTGGGTATGGTTGTCCAACCATCGTCAAAAACAAAAATGCATCGTATCTTTGACTTGACTTGACTTGGTACTTGGAGACGTATGCTCGCTGACGCTGCTTTATCCAAATGCTTTTTAAAATACAACAGATAAAAGAATGTGGCAAAATTAAAAATGAAACCTTTATAAAGGAACTACTCGAAATTCTTGAATTCATTGCCTACGACGGCTTACAAATTTTTTTTAAAACACAAGTATCGTAGCTCGTACATTCTGGAAACCAAAAGAATATAAATAAAAAGAGTAAATTTGAAAAACAAAAACATGGTTAAAATTTCAGATCAAATATATCTTAATATTTTAACAGTAGAACGATGATTAGAACGTATGACGTACAACTAGTACTTCGTATCTTTGAGATTTCGATACATTTATTACATACAGATATATATTGTTTAGGAAAATTCAAAATTATATTAAATAAATTTTTATAGAATTAGAATTTTTTTCATTTTCTAAAATATTTTATATTTCAAAAGACGTCAAAGATTATTATTACGCTACGAGACTTTGTTAATTATTTGTCATGGTACATATCTGCTTATTTATATTATACTGTATTTTTCTGCTTAGTTATCGTTAAATTAAAATATATTTTGTAAGATGTTCTTGGCAATTTTTTTTCACTTCAAATATGGCTGAAGGAAGTCAAAAAACATTGTTCTAATGAAATTCTAGGCACAAAATATTTTTGTATTGAATATTTTATTTTTTTATTTATACTTATTTTAATTTCATGAAAAGAATCCTTTTGGTTAAAACAACGAAATTACTTAAAAAGAAAAAAACAACAACTTTTGTTTATCGGGGTGGTTTAACAGCTATCCTCCACTTTAAAATGTGACATTTAACGAAAATATAAAACAGCCATCTGTTCTATCGATGGAGACGATGTCATTTCTGTTAATTATTATAATTATATTGTAATAATTATTTACCGATTACTTTGTAGCCTTAATAGTTGATATGCAATCATTACGAACATAAAAATTATTTTGCTTTTAAAAACAGAAGAAATTTTATAAGCTAATTCTATTGTAAACCATAAATTCCCATCAAAATAACTGACTTCAAGAATTAAAAAATATTTTTTTGTATGCTATTAACACACTTACTTGTTAACAAACTATTTCATTCTTCTTATTTTATGTTTTTTAATGTGGTTAAGGATTAGTTTTAGAAAATATTGAATAAAATAAAAAAAAGGTAAAAAAATGGAACGCAAAACTTAAGATAACATAAAAAAAAATCTACAATTGTTAACCGCTTCTGCATTGCAATGTTCCTGGACTGGAATTGCTTATAACAACTTTTATTTTTACATCAGTCTGCTCTCAACTTTTTTAAACAGAGGATACACAAACCACTTCCTTACTTTCTTTCTATCATTCCATGGCCGAAATATTACTCTATCCTTAATCTTGAAAGAAAAATGAAAGCATTCGCAGGTGGAATGCCCTCGCCATCTGCGAGTTTATTTGCCAAGCTCGCTGCAGGGATCCTTAGCATGTGTCAGTTGGTCAGCAGTCTGTGAAGGGCAAACTACTTTCATCTTTGGAGCGGATTCGCACCAGACTATCATTGTAGCCCACATTTTACTAACTTAATTAAAAATTGGGTGAAAATTGATCGCATTATATGGCTTAAAGAGAGTAGTTAAATGGGAAAGTTCACGCAAAGCAGCTTCAAAAGCGATTGACCGGATAAAAACTGCTAGACGTACTTCCCCCATACCCATAGCAATAACTCACAGACGAGACTTCCACTGACCCGGGAGACCTCAGTGTAAAACCAAACAACTGGATTCGCTATTAATATTTTTACAGTGTATTTATTTCTGAAAGAAAGAGGACGTTATGCGATAATAGTTCTTTGAGTTCGGGAAACCTCCCGCTATGCGACTCAAAAGCTACTGACCGCATAAGGTTTGATAAACGTTATTTCCCACTAAGTGATTACAGTTTTCTTTCTAAAGTAGACAATTGTTAAAAATTTTTTATATCGACAGTGAAGAGATGTCAAAAAATGTTGTTTGGAGGTTAACAGGTTTTCCACGTTTATTGTTTTACACCTATAAGTTTTTTTTTTATTAGCTATCTGTTTGACACAAAACATCATCATTATTAGAGAAAACAATTGTAAAATGTCTATCTCCTAAAATTTGTTTTTTTCTTTTACATCCACTGGAACAATGTACCGTTTTCCTTTTATGCTTTTAAAACTTTGTGGAAGATTATTTCAAAATTCCACTGAAATAAAATAATCATATTCGCTTTCCGAATATTATATTCTAAATATAATTCTATACAAAAATACTTATTTAAATTTGTGAATTCACCATGCTCTGAATGTAATTGACGTAACGAATTTGTAGACATATTTTTTATTTTGGTATTTGATGTCTACGTAGGAATTTCAGTAAAAAAATTAAAAAAATGCTTACGTGCAGAATACAGAATACGTATATACAGAACAAAATACAGAATACGTATTTTCTGAAAAAATTATAAATAATTTTGGTTTACGAATATGACCAATTATTTTTTCGTATTTTTTCGTCATATGTCCCATGGTCGTGATAGAGTTACGAATATATTGAAATATATTTAAAACGCAGATCTCTTTTCTGACAGAATTGACAAGTATGGGGTTTCTTATACATATATATGTATATATATTCATCAACATGATATCTGTCAAAATTTTGAAGACGCATTGGACAAAAGGGTCCTAAATTAAATATTCTTGCCCAATATGAAATATTAATAAGCGTCTTTTTGAAAAATATCTCTCAAAGAGTCAAACGATAGTGTCACGTGTAGGTTAAAATGAATAAAATTTAAGTTTAATTAATTGAGAATAACATAATTTGTTTTTGTTATTCGTACGATGTTTTAGCTATTCATATGAAATTTATTAATTGTCAAACTTAAATAAAATGTCAAAACTAATCATTGCAACAATCTGCACATATCGTTTCTCTTAGCATGGAGTTTATATATAACATAGTGCTCAATTAAACAAGCATATGCTCAGAGAGGAATATACAAAAACTCGAGAATATTTTAATAATAAAATACATTAATTATCTAATAAAAGACTCCACTGACTTTTTAAAGAAAGTTTTTATATTACATGAAGCTAAATCTATTTGGCATCCTCTATTAAATAAGTGGATTCCCATTGAAAGAAAGAAAGTTTAACTTTAGCATCACAGTAATAATAAAACTCTCTGTCTATAAAGTTTATGAGCAAATTATTAAAGAGGCATTTACGATAATACCTCAAAACTCCATCCCTAATGTAGAAATCGCTTATGTTTCTCTTTATTTGACAAATAACCAATGTTATTCAAATCTTTTCAACAGTTCCATGATGTACTTGGAAGTATTTTGGAAGAACAAGAATTTGAAAGTTTAATGCAAAAAAATAAAAATAAGTGTTTTTAATGGTTAGACATTACATGGGGACAAAATTGTGGACGAGGAACTTATGATAGGGTGGTAGACTCAAGACTTTTGTCATTTCTCATGATTTCAAGGTTAAAATTTATATTTAAATGCCATGCTTTAGCACCAAATGTGGTTATCAATGGTTGATTAGACATCTTTGGAATAATTTAAATTATAATCAGATTCCTTCTCGAAGAACATTTTTGTAATAGACTCTGAACAAAATGCAAAATATATTTTTTCTTAGTTTTTAAATATTTTTCATTCCTGGAAGTGAGTTTTAGTTAAGGAATTCCGAGAAATTTAAATTTCACTCTAAAGCTGATGGGAGATGGAACTTGAATACAAATATTGTTAAATGATACCACAGATATGAAGAAACCAGTATATAAAAACAGCGAACTTCAATAGAAAGCTCTTGCAATTCAGTATAATGAGAACATTTAGGCCCTAGACTGGATTTAGTGGTATGATAGTCTTTTAATTTTTATTAAATTTTTATATCTAGTTATTTTTTTATTTGCTGTTCCATTTCTATTTAACTAATTTAAATTTAAATAAAAATTAGTTTCGCCTTTTATTTTCTTTCACGTTTCATTGTTACATATTAAACAAGATCAAGGACATTTATGATGATCAAGGAATTTAATTCGTGATATACAATATGCTTATAATGAAATTCTATTTTTGAAATATTTAAGATAAATTATATTACATGGGTATTTTTAATATATATTTATATTTATATTTAATATATTTTAACATATTTCAAATCTTAAAACACATCACATTTCAAATCATATTATCATAAAACATTTCAAAAATGAACCTCATTTCTCTATTAAACTTCATCATAAATAAAATAGTGTGAAAAAAGTCACACAATTGTTATTTAATGTTTCTAAAAACTGTAATTAGTAATTTTCAGATAATTGGTTTTAGGAGCTAGTATTACTAGTACTAAGAAAAAAGTTATTAACTTTTTCCCAGAGAGTGAAAGTTATATTTGTTTTACTGGTAATTATCTAACATACTATAATCAATATTCTTGAAAAAAATCATTGATCATTTACAACAGATATGCCTTTTATAAAGCAAATAAGTTCGGCCATTGATTAATTTTTTTTTATTTCTAAGTTGACCTTCCAAAACCAATTAGTCTAGCAGGTTATTTTTTGTTTTTTAACAAGAAAAAAAATTCCAGCTTTACTGAATTTTTACGAGGATTAAGACATTATCAAGTTAAATAATATTAATATTTCCTAAAAAGAAAAAAAAATTGAGAGAACAGGAGCTATTTAGGGTAGATGGTGAATAAAAACTGTGTTAAAATTGATCTTAGATGCAAATAAAGGCGTGAAATGTATTGTGGTGAAAAGGAATTAAAAGAAACAAGACCAGAGAAAGTCCTTAATTAATTCTAATTATTTTGCAATTTGCAAACATAAAAGCCGAGTTAGAACTTACATAACACACAGATTACATCTATTATATCAAATCAGTATAGAAGCAAAAAAGGAAATTGGCCACGCATCATCGGTTTGAACCCCTAATTATTACACGATTTGCATTATCTCATCAAGAGCATACTTGGTGTCAAAAGTTTGTACATTCTACAAGTGGTAATCAAAGTAAAGAAAGATGAATCTCAAGTAGTAGTTATGTTTTCAAGATTGTGGCTGCGATGATTTAGATCTTCGAAGAATCACATCAGACTTCTTAAACAATTAATTTTCTTTCCATCAAGTTAAAAGAACAAAACTCCTAACGACATAATTGCAGATTAGAGCGACATCATAGTGGCATTTAAGTCAAAACAATGTTCTTCCGTTCCAGAATGCTAAATCTTCCAAGAACATTGACAGGATGGTACCTTAAAGTTCAAGAAAATTGGCACTGGTGGCCTGCCAATATTAATTAACGTGTTATTATGTTATCATGTTTGGTTATGCTCCGAGTTATCAAATTATGCATTTCTAAACTTCCTCCTTTTTCTTTTTTACATTTTTTTCTTTTCCTTTTTTTTTTTTTTTTTCGTGAATGCTTGGGAACTATGACTTTTATTATTTGTCGCCCTACAACTATGTGGCAGTAGAAAATTCGTGTTGGGCAAGGTGCACCACTTGGTCTTACTAAGTTACATCCTTATTGATGATTACCTATAGGGAAAAGTACTGTTTTCAGGGAAAACACTCAACTGCCATGCATTTGTGTGCCGAAATGGAGTAAATCTGGAAAATTTTCATCAGAAATGTTGAGTAAATAACTGATGAAATTTCTGTCAGTAGAAAATCAAGGTGCACCATGTCTGTTTTGTTTTTGATTCTAAACAATTCGGACTGTAGAAAATTCGGCATTAAGCAAGGTGCACCACTTTGTCTTATTACACTATATCCTCACTGATGATTACCTATAGGGTAAAATAATGTCTTCAGGAAAACACTGAAATGCCCTGCATTTGTGTGTCGCATTGGAGAAAATCTGGAGAATTTTCACCAGATAGTCTAAATGGTGATTCTAAATAATTGATGATGATTTTCACTTAGTCTGTTGATTTTTATAGCATTGAGTATAGCGCAGTGGCAGGAATTCAACCTTAGCCATTTTACACAATTCCTATCTCGCAGTATAGCTGGTCTCCTTTGTGGCACATTTTTGTCCATATAATGTGTGTTGTTTTTCATAAAATAAGTTATTAGTCTTTTATTCGATTCTGCATTTTTTGAAGCAACCAATGATAAATTGATATAAACATTCATAGCTTTGAATGGAAATACGAATGATGTGCAACATATAGTTAATCGAATTTCAGTGTCAATATGACCATGATTAAACAATTAAATAAAAATACAATGTTTTATTGAATTTTCAATAAAATATCTCCAATATAAGCTTCCGATTGCTTGAATTTTAACAAAATGTATTAATAATTTTTTATGAATTTACATATGATGAAATGTTTTTAAAAATATACTTGCAAAAAACGTTTTGTGTAAAAAAAAAAAAAAAATTTATAAAAAAAACGTATTGCACAAATTGCAAAATTTTTTAATGATACAGAAAAATATGTGATGCAATGTATAATACATAACAACATTTATTTTTGCATGGGAGAAAGTGGATTACTATCTAAAAGAAAAATTCTGAAGACCATTAAAACTATTAAATTACGAAGTAAATAACGATATTTATAATAAATACGTGTAAATTGCTTTCAAAAAACAAAATTAAAAAGTATTTTACACGACAAAAAGGGTTACTTGTAAATAATTGATCATTTTTTGATTTGCCGAATCAAAAACAATTCGTTGTGGTTTGTTCAATTAAGTCACGCACACCAGTGTTAAAATCAATTACTGTCAGCTACCTGCTAAATTCAAGTCACACATTCAATTCAGTTTTTTTTTCTATGAGAACATAGTTTTTCATTAATAAAAAGTTTATTAATTAAAAGTTTTTCCATGAATGTTATTTTCATGTTTTGGATGAAATTTATGGCCAATTTTCCGAGAATCCATCACATAATTCAGGAAAAATCGTGAAGTCTTTGTCTTATATGAAAATTAACTGTCAATTAATTCTAACATATGTAACTAATTCTTACTAAGTCGTAAAGCCTCTTGTTGAATGTAACTATTTGTTTGTAAATTATACTGTTCAATAAATTGCTTGTAATTATATTGTGTGCAATTAATTGTATGTATTTATATTTTGTAATAAATTGTTTGTAAATTATACTGGGCAATAAACTGTTTGTAATTATATTGTATGTAATTAATTGTTTGTAATTATATTGTGTGTAATTAATTGTTTGTATTTATATTTTGTAATTAATTGTTTGTAATTATATTGTGTAAATAATTGTTTATAATTATATTGTGTAATTAATTGTTTGTAAATTATATTGTCCAACAAATTGTTTGTAAATTATATTGTGCTATAAATTGTTTGTAATTATATTGTGGAATTAATTGTTTGTAATTATATTGTGGAATTAATTGTTTGTAAATTATATTGGGCAATAAATTGTAAATTATAATATTTAATATATTGTTTGTAAATTATATTGGGCAATAAATTGTAAATTATAATGTACAATATATTGTTTGTAAATTATATTGGTCAATAAATTGTTTCTAAATTATATTGTGTATTATATTGTTTGTAATTATATTGTGCAATAAATTGTTTGTAAATTATATTGTGCAATACTCGAACATATTCACAGATACATAACAAGATAAAATTTTCTATTTTTTTACTTAATATACCTTCTTTTCTTTTTTTAATTTTTAAGTTAAAAACATATTAAAAGTTTATCTTATTCTGATTATTCAATAAATATACTTTAGTGAAATCTCGTATATTTGTTTTACATGATAAGCTAATTTTTTCACCAATTTAATAAGCAAAATTTTTTTTTTATAAGAATGCTATTTTTATTTCAGTTCACCTTTTTTTGAAACAGATGAAGAAAAAAATTAAAACAGGCCTGTTTTCAGATTTGTCTCAAATTAAGTTTTTTTTCTAATTATATTATATCACTTAAGTAATTGGAAAAAATAAATAATAATCTTAAATAACATAAAAATTTTTTTATTTTTCAGAGTAAAATATTATATTGCAAAAATGAAAATAAATTGGGATTCTAAATTCAATGGGATAATAGGAATTTTGGGTACTGGCCAGAATCCGTTTCAGAAATAACTGCAACGATTTCAGATATTACTTTAAGTTTACATTTACATTTCAGTAATTTTCCAATAACTTCAAATAGAAATAAATGCTTTCTGCATTTATTAGTTTTGTTTGAATAAAACAATTTAATAATTGTTTCTCATCAAAAGTTACAGTCCATATACCTTTTGAAAAAATAAAACAAAGGACTGCTTGTACATCCTCAAAATGCCTCTTTGAATATATTTTAAGCAACTATTAAATATTAGTACTAAATTCTTTTTCATAAATATCTGTACATCATCCATCAGTCTGTAGATCATCCAAATGTCTCTTTGAAGATATTTTAAGGAAATATTAAATATTTTTTGGTTGTTTGATTTTTCTATCAAACAGTAGAAAAATCATTTTTGCTCATTTCATTGAATAACAACAGGAAAAAATAAGGTGCATTATAATTATAATTCTAATCATATTCATAATTCACATTATAATTTTGTATTATTAGAGAGTGCTTTAATTGTTTTCCCAGGAGCTGTGATATTCTTATTTACGGAGTATGAGTTAGACAAATAATATATTAATCGTTATGTTTGTTAGCTTTAATAACTAAGTACTTATTAGCTGTAATTATCTCAATAGTAGTATCCAGTACTTACTAATAAGCTGTCTAGATATTAGTTATGGTGGGTTACGTAGAACAAAAATGGACAGATCCAAGCCCACTAATGCCTTTCTTGCTATGCATTAGAAAAATAGTTTTTGCACATTTGATAGAATAACAATAAGAAAAAATAATCTACGTTATAATTCTAATTCTAATCGCAATCATAATTCACATTATAATCTTGTATTATTAGAGATCTTTTTAATTGTTTTCCCAGGAGCTGTGCAATTCCTGTTTAAGAAGCATGAACAACTATTAAACGTTATGATGGTTAGCTTTAATAACCAAGTACTTACTAGCTGAATGCGGAGTAATTATCTCAATAGTAGTATCCAGTAATTACTAACAAGTCGTCTAGATATTATTTATGGTGGATTACATAGAACAAAAGTGCACAGACTCCAGCCCACTAATGCTTTTCTTGAGGACACGCTTCACCAAATGTCCATCCTATCAAAACAGTTTTGATGAATTCTATGAAATATTTTTACACTTTGATATTAGATTTGAACAAGAAATACGATCATCTTTATTTTAATAAAAATATTTAAATATAAGAAAATGTTTTATTCAATATTTTTTTATAGACTAGAAGGTCAGATCCTTTATCAATAATGTGTTAATCTGTATTCGGGATCTCTATCTAAGCAAATTTTTCTTTATCTCTACCATATTTATTGCCAAAACATGCTATGTCATAAAATTGCGCTTAATAAAGTTGATGTGATTGTTGGTTAAGAAATATATTTTAAAGCACAAGCCTGTTTAGATCAATGCATACTTGCGAACAAACATTTTTAGAAATGAATATAAAATAAAAACGTTGAATTAATCCCTTTTGTGTTTGGTTATTACAGAAACAGAACAAAATACTGAAACACTTATTAAATTAATGAATATTAGGCATCAAGTTCTTTATTTGCTTTTTTATTATATTACAATATTTATTTTTCTTTTGTATTATAGTATATATTTTTCATTATATGCATATATATTAAATTAAATATATATGTGGTTAATAATTTTGAGGTTTTTATTTTTGTGTTTGGTAATGTGTGTAACTAGATAAATCCAAGCGACCAAGCCATACTGAATATATGTGGCCCGTGGTCTTAACATGTGAATACCTGATAAAAGAAAATATGATGTCTTGGATGTATAAATACGCAACAAAATTCTAAACTACATGAGACTACTACAAGTTCCGACGTAAATCAGAGCTTCTAAAAGCGAAGAAATTTTTTTAAATGTAAAATAATATAAAATAGCCCTATATCTCCAGAACGCTAACAACTGAAGCAACAGGAAGGGAGAAAATATTATATGCTTGGTGTTTGACCGTTACATTATTAGACTTCGTTTAGAAATTCATTTATAAGTTCCTAGTGCAAAGCACACATTTTCATATTTGGTTTGCGAAAGCCATGCTATTAGTGTGTGGTAACGTGTGTAACTAGATAAATCTAAGTAACCAAGCCATAGTAAATATATGTGGCCCTTGGCCTTAATATGAGAATCCCTGATAAAAAAATATGATGTCCTGGATATATATGCACGCAACAAAATTCTAAATTACACGAGACTATAAGTTCCGTCCAAAATCAGCACTTCCAAAATGACAAGAAAGTTTTTTTTAAATTTAAAAATTGCAAAATAGCCCTATACCTCCAGATCGCTAACAATTGCAGCAACAGGAAGGGAAAAAAAATATTATATGCTTGGTTTTGCTAGTGCAAAACACATAAGTTGTTGGTGCAAAATACACATTTTGATGTTGGGTTGACGAAAGTCATGCTATTAGGGAGACCAATTCGATGGTTTATGGACTTTGAGGCATTAATGGTCAATCAGCGGTCTGGCATTTTTAAATAAAATCAAATAAAAAAAAGAAATTCTAAAATACAAAAAAATCAAATGTAACGCATGAACAAAATCCAAAAGTTCATGAGCTAAAGAAAAAAGTTCCTTTCCTGTATCCGATTTACATAATTAACCCCATGCAATGCAAAGGTCATGCTTGAAGGCATGCACAGTAAAAACAATGAATGGTGAATTTAAAGGAAAAGAAAATAGATTTGAGACTATAGTGTTTATGAAACAAAATGTTACAACTGCAACTCCAGAATAAATTATTTAAAGACGTTTCGACGTTTAAATAAGAGTCTTAATTTATCAACCATATAACTGAGCTATTAAACAGTGGTCAAAATAATTAAGAGAAGAGAGGTCAAAAGCTATTGGAGAAAATGATTGAGATTCCGAATGTTACTTATTTTACAAGACATCATTTGCAACAAGTTTGAAAAAGAAAAATTCATCTCACAATGGCACTGACATTAAAGCACCAGGAGCTACACTCAATTCTGTTGTACTGAAGCCTACATTTTTTCTATTTGAACATTATTTCTCAGGTTGAAAGCAGATCTTTTACGACGCTTACAAAATATTTTGTACAGCAAATCAAAATTAATCTTTTAATAGAAGTGTTTACATTTATTGCCTTGTAAAAAAAAAATCACAAAAGCAAATTGAAATACCAGAGGAATGATTTTTCTTGTTTACTTTTGATTTCGCAACCCCGTATTACGTACTTTCAAATGGAAGTCAGTCTTCTACAAGCAAACTCTTTACAAAATTCTATTAAGCTATGATCAATCATTTTTTTTCTTTTGCTGTTATGTTTCCGCTTTCATCATGGTAGAATTTCTTTCTTCCTAATTTAGCAGAAGAAAATAGCTACAATGAAATGCTCTCACGTTTTTCTTCTTTAATTGCATTTTTCAATCTTAGATTTCTGGCTTCCTGAAAGAGGACCATACAATAACGCTGCATTAAAAATTTAAATTTGATAATAGAAAAACTTGCATACAAATATAAGTAATTGAAATCATAACTAAATTCTAAATAATAGTTCTGCACTGCGGTATGATGACCCCAACTGTGAAAAAAAAAAAAAACCTTTTTTTGATGTACTATAATCGTGACTGTAAGTGATTGAGTGTTAAGGTCAAAAGGTATTGCTCAAAAGTATTTCAGAAAATAACTGCAAGTATTTTCTTTTTTTTTTAATTTCAGTAATCATTTTATTGGAAATGGCTGCAATAAAACAATTTTCCTAATTACTATAATCTTTATCAATGTATATAATTGTAATAACTTTTTCTTGACTTATTTCAAAATTAGAGAAATATTTAAAACTTCTTGAAACAATAGTTTACTGTTGTGGAAAACCCATTAGGTAGGCTTCATATAAAAATTATGTACATCATAAACAACCCACTGATGTACTTCACTGATTTATTCGGAATCGCTGTAAAAAGCAATTTTCCTAATTACTATAATCTTTGACAATGTATATAATTGAAATAACTGTCTTTTTATTGATTTATTTCAAAATTAGAGAATTATTTAAGGCTTCTTGAAACAAAAACTTAACATTATGGAATAGAACTAATTTTTGCATTTATATATTGGTAGGCCACTTATAACAATTATGTACATTATAAACAGCCCACTGATGTACTTATAAGCATCACTGTTTACAACCATATTTAGTGCTATATAAGGCTATAGTGCGCCACTTATGCACATCATAAACAGATCACAGAGGTATTTCATAAAATAACTGCGGCATAAACATAAAACAAACATAAAATGGCTGTAATAAAACAATTTTCCTAATTATTACAATCTTTAATAAATCTAAATAAGTATAATATGTATATATCTAAATAATATAATAAATCTAATAAATATGAGTAATAATATAATAAATCTAATAAATATGAGTAATAATATAATAAATCTAATAAATATGAGTTGAGTTTGAGACTGATTTAATAAGAACTATGGTATATATGCAGCCATCGTATAGATAGCATGTTATAATATGCGATAAATAATTCCTATGTTATGTAGTTAATGTTACGCAATAATTCCTAATGATTCCTATGAAGTCCCCGTATAAAACCAAATATCGCTCAGAAAGAGCAATTAAACTATGCCATGATCTACCCATAGGAATTGGACCTTTAATGGGGAGTCTAAGAAAGAAAAACATATATATTTCGATACTAAAATAATGTGTTGACTCAAATGTTGATTTTGCTACTTTTTCACGATGATGAATTTAGAACAAGTAGTAAAAGAGTAATCGAATAATGATGATGATCTCATCTCTTAATCGAATCTCATCTTAAATGATGAGATCAACAATCTTCATCATACAACTAATTGGACATATGAGATCCTTAATACTGGCTGGAATATGATGCAAAATAAAAACCATGTGCAAGTAAACAAAAGATAAAAGCTCCATTTTTTTGAAGTGAACATTAATCTCATGGCACAAGCCATTGAACTTTAGTTCAAGTATGCTAATATCTGAAACAAATACAGTAAAAACATAACTAATGTAATAATACATGATTTCTTTTCTGTTTTTAAATAGAAAAAGAGGCCCAACTCGTGGCTCAATGGCAACGTACGCCGTTAGTGAGCATTAGGGACGAGGATTTCTGGACTTGTTGGATTCTGGCGGATTTGTTGTAGATACCGTTTCAAAAAACGAGGAGGCCCGATGGCGTTTGTGATGCTCAACATCTTGTCTTGTTAGTCGGGCTACCGGGTGGGAGTTTTCCTTCTTTTCTCCCATACGATACGCTAAGGCGAGGTAGTTTCCGTAAAAGTCATTCAGTAAGGCACAGCCCTCTTTTTTCAGCGACACTGAGCTAAGTCAGGCTTTTACCTTCGGGTGCTCCATCACACAACATAAGTTGCCCCCCCCTTCCCTTCTTCCATGAGACCACACGAGTTCTTGGACTTTTTCTACATGCTGCTGTCTACTTAGAGGGATAAGGAAAAAAAAAAAACGAATAGAAAACGGTTAACGAATTGGGATGTTTCTTTACTTATGGATGTATTTGATCAAAAGAATTTATTCAGAAATCCCTCCTCCTCAAATTTAAGACCCCAGTTATCCTTCAAATTTAAAGACCGTTTAAAAATACTAACCAAAAAAGAAATAATTTAGAGCAATAATTTAATTCTATAAAAGATTAATTGAATCTACTGGGATAAAAATGCATTGGCAGATATAGTAGAACGTCAATGATTAGCTAGGTATAAAATTAATACATTTTTCGATATTAAAACATACAATTAAATGTACGGTTTCCATATTAGTTTATAAATGTGTTTTAATAATAATAGTGGGGTCTGATGGCCGAGCGGCTAGGGCTCTGGCGCTCGGTACTCCAGGCTCCGGGTTCGAATCCCGGTGTTGCCATGGATGTTTGTAGTGGTTCGGAATTATTACGAGGATCATATAGTTTAAATTTCGATGTATAGTTTAATATGAAATTTAGTCAAGCACCAGGTAGACAGACAGAAAGAAATAGAATATAGAAAGAAATTGGACTTAGTTATATTGTTTGATTTATAAGAAATAAGCACTCAAAACTCTTTATTTATACACATAAATGGATGCATATCGAAGCAAAATATCTTCAAAACATGTACGTAAAAATAATAAATATTGAAATGATTTAAAAAAAAGGAATATTAGGAATCTCACAGGAAGGATTGAATTTGAAAAGAATGATACCTTATAATATTCTGTTCCAATTTCTGAAAGAAAGTCTTCTGTTCCTATTTTTTTCTTTTTCCTTCAATTCTAATCTGTTGTTATTTAATATCTAATCTGTTCAATTCAAATTTATAGAAAGAAATTGGACTTGGTATATTAAGAATTGGACTTAGCTCCTATTTCTGAAAAAAAGTCTTCTGCTGCTATTTTTTTCTTTCATTCTTTTTTGTTGTTCAATCTGATATCTAATCTGTTCAATTTAGATTTATAGAAAGAAATTAGACTTGGTTATATTGTTTGATTGGGCCTGAATGGCCGAGTGGTTAGCGCTCTGGCGCTCTGTACCACAGGTATCGGGTTCGAATCCCGGCGGTGCCATGGATGTTTGTAGTGGTTCAGAATCCCCTTTAAACCGTAGGTCCCGCTCCTAATGGGATCGTAGAGCGTTGCGGGGGCATTGTTACTCCGCGTCCGTGGCTTATCTTCAAGTTACACGCTCCCCCTGGGTAATGCAAAGTGAGTACGTCTGTGCAGCGCTTGCCTTAAGGCATTCAAGACGTCTATGTCTAAGTGTTTGCCAGCTGCATTAGGGCAAAAAAAAATATTGTTTGATTTATAAGAAACAAACACTCAGTTAATCACTCAAAACTCTTTATTTATACACATCATGCATATCGAAGCTAAAGATTTTCAACACGTGTATATAAAAATAATAAATATTGAAATGATGTAAAAAAGACTATTATGAAATCTCACAGGATGGACTGAATTTGAAAAGAATAAAACCCTAGAATGTTCTGTTCCTATTTCTGAAAGAAAGCCTTCTGTTCCTATTTCTTTCTTTTTCTTTAATTCTAATTTGCTGTTTAATCTGTTCAATTTAGATTTATATAAAGAAATTGGACTTGGTTCCTATTTCAGAAAAAAAAGTTTTCTGTTCCTATTTTTTTCTTCCTTTCTTTTTTCTTTAATTCTAATTTGTTGTTCAATCTGATATCTAATCTGTTCAATTTTGATTTATAGAAAGAAATTGGACTTGGTTGTATTGTTAATAACTAAGTTCGATATTGGTTAATTGTTGTTATAGTTTTATTTCTTATAAATCAAAGAAATAAACACTCAGTTAACCACTCAAAACTCTTTATTTATACAGATAAATGTGTATATATCGGTTAAGATTTTCAACACATTCATATAAAAAAAAATATTCAAATTATGTAAAATAAAAGGACTGTTATGAATCTCACAGGATAGATTGAATTTGAAAAGAATGATACTCTAAAATATTCTGTTCCTATTTCTGAAAGAAAGCCTTCTGTTTCTATTTCTTTATTTCTTTCTTTTTCTTTAAATCTAATCTATTGTCCAATCTGATATGAAACGAGATATTTTAATGTATTCAAAAAACGCACAGTTGGGTTTTTACTTCTGTAACAAGTGTTCTTCTCATTGAATATATGAATTTTGAATTCCTTTCGCGTATTTAATTTTCTAGGTAAAAGAACAAATGCTTTTTTAAAACAAATCTGAAATGTTTGAAATGGCATTCATTTTTTACGAGGTCAGTGTTCTCATTAAAAGCTAGAAGTGAAGACATAAACAAATGAGTGTGTAACAAACACAATATTTTATGAGATATCTAGACTGATATTTAAATATTTTTTAAAAAATTTTATGAGGACAATATCATTACATTGTTCATTAGCATTGAATAAAATATTTTTTAATGCAGTATTATTTTATAGATAATGATTATCTATGATATTAAGATATTTTTATTAAAAAAAGAAAACTGAAAATTTGATTGATATATAACTTTCAGATTTATAAGGTTTGATTTGGACATAAACAAGGCATAATATTTAACAAAGAAAATTATTAGAATGATACATGTTAAATTTTCTTTGAGATATTATAGTCAGAATATAATGAGTCATAATTAATAATGAATGAATAATTCATATGTTCAACCTGAATTAGAGAACTATTAAGAAGACGCTCTTTAATTAGACCAGGGGTAGTTAACCATTTTATACCAACAGACCACTTTCGTAATTCTGTTAGTAGTAATATTTTCTAATAACTGACAGGATCTACAGTTGTGGTGATTTATAAAGTAAAGTAACTTTACTTTATTAAACTTGTAAAGCAGATTTACAGCAAGTTAAAGCAAATGATAATAACTTCATACCAAATATTTTATGTCGGACTTTCACTAAATTTGACAAAATAAATTTTCATAAAATATCTTACTGTAGTTAAATCTATTTTTTATTTATACTTTGCATGAATACAAGCATAAAGTTTGATGAAGTTATATTTAATTAATTAAATTATTAATGAGATCACTGATGCTGTTGCTATGAATCTAAATACTAGATAAGTTTGGTTTATCGCTCTACGGTAATTTTGTGCACACTTTCGGTTAATTAGGCCGGCACCAACAGTTTAAAGTGGATTCCTAACCGCTAACAAACATTCCACCGCCAGAATTCCAACCTGAAGCCTGTGGTGCCAAAGATCAGAACACAAGCCAATTGGCTATCAGGCCGAATAAATACTGGATATGTGATCAATTTTTCTAAGGAACAAACAAAGATATCCTCTTTTGGAATTATTCAGGCAGTTTCTTTCTTTGGTAATAATATCATTAACAGCACTAAAAATTGATTCCACAAGACATGAAGTCGGGAAAGGTATCAATTAACTGAATATAATTTCACACATATTTGGATATGACAGGCATTTTTAAAAAATATTTGAAAATTCTTCTATTTCAACATTTAAAAAATCAATTAAATTAAAAAAAAAAAAAAAAGAAAAAGAGAATTGATTCAGTAACCGACAAACTCCCTACCACCACCATGAAAGTTGGAACGAACAACTAGTGTGCGGTAGGAACCAGGTTGACTACCACTGAATTAGACGAATAAGTTGTTAGTAATATAATGATACAAATACAGAATTTTGATCCTTATTAAAAAAATGTTGAAAATATTGTGTGCATAATTTTTTTACATAAGAAATAGACAGAGATAATTTATTTTGTCAGAAACTAAAAATGACAATACTTATTATGGATTTTCTGTTCTTAAATGTACTATGGAAAAATTTAAAGACTACAAATATTCAAATATTTTGCCAAAATATTGTTTTCAAAATTCCTTGTGCAATGGTTTCGTTTGTTTGGTTTTAACACTTAATAGCAATTTGCAATACTTTTGTTTGTTATTTAATTTCATATTTAAACGTCTCCTTTAATGTATAGAAACTTAAAAGTAAGACTAAATCTTAAATATCTGAATTAATCTTGGTATGTACTACGACCAAACAAATAAAATATAGAGCACATGGAATTTTAAAAATAATTTTTTGTCAAAAATATTTGAAAAAACCTTTAAACTTCTTTATAGCACATTTAAGAACAAGAGGAACCATGGTAATGCCCTCTATATCATCAATAGATTTGTCTAATATTTTCTGACGAAATAAATTATTTCTGACTATTTCTTTTTTTAAACATTAATAGACACAACATTGTACAACAGCATAATAAAATTATGTTAATTACAAAATAACTAATTTGTATTCTTTTTCAAATGTTTATTAAAACTGGAAAAGTGTTCCTCATAAAATGGATCCCTCTACCCCGATCAGGTTCAAAGTATATTTGCAACATTTTTTTTTAAACGAATTTTTATTTTTAAGCAGAAAAATGTAAATAAAATTGAAAAGGGGTGATTTCTCCCCCCCCCTTCCTTTCCCTGTGCATTTTTATCAATATTAATTGTTTTTTAGATATTGAGTACATAAAAAAATGCTTTGAAATTATTTAAGAACCCCAATGAATCATGTCAAAAAGTAATAAAAGCAAAAGTGTCAAATGAAGAGCTTTCATGAAAAATTCACTTTATACCTATTTGTAATCCTTTGTTTGTTATTTAATTTCATGTTTAAATGTCTCCTTTAATATACGGAAACCTAAAAGTAAGATTAAATCATAAATATCTGCATAATAAAACTATGTTAATTAAAGAATAACTCATTTGTATTCTACTCCAAATGTTTATTTAAAGTGGAACAGTGTTCCTCTAAAAGTGGTGACCTGATGGCCGATTGGCTAGCGCTCTGGTCTTTGGTATCGCAGGCTTCAGGTTCGAATTCTGGCGATGGCATGGATGCTTGTTAGTAGTTCAGAATTCACGTTGAACTGTAGATCCCAGTATGATTAGCCTAAGGTGTGCAGTAAATGACTGGAGAACGCCAAACCAAATCTGATCCTCAGAAAAAAGAAACACTCCACCCTGAGAAGGTTCAGAGAATATTCCTAACATTTTTTTTTTGAGCAATTTTTATTTTTAACCAAGAAAAATGAAAATAAAATTGAAAAGAGGCGATTCCTTCTGCTGGTGCCCTTCCATGTATATTTACATCAATATTAATTGCTCTCTAGTTACTGAGTACTGACTACATAAAAAAAAATGCTTAGAAATTCTTTTAGGATCCCAATGAATCAAACAAAAAGCAATAAAAAAAGTGTCAGATGAAGCGCTTTCATAAAAAATTCATTTTATGCCCCCTTAATGATACCGGTTTCTGTATTTTGCAGCCTGGCTGACGCCAGTACAACACAACGCTAAATTTTTGCTGGTGGATATCTATTCCGTTTCAGTCTATAATTTCAATTGCCATTGTTTTTGGGTTTTTATGGGGCCATATTATTGCTTCAGAAGGTTAATTTTTATATTTATTAGTTAATGCTGTAACGCGCATAACATCTAATATCAGCGTGAAACACTTTCTATGCTATTAGCGTTGAATTAAAATTTCTTGATATTCCCAACAGAGACTGTCTCCTGTCTGGAAAATGTGTTTTGATTATATATTTTTCAAACACTAATAAAAAATGCAAATGCATGCATTGCAATAAGAATAAACTTTTGATTTTGGAATATTATATCAAGTACATATATATTACTCAATAAATCGTCTAATTGATTACGTCTTTTTAAAGATTATAATCAGCGATCTGATAGATGATATTTTAAATAGCGTAATCGATCATAAAGTGAATATAGCGTTTCATCATATGCTGTCATGGGGGTCCACATTTCTGGTAAGACGTGATTGTCATTTGAATAATGCAAATCATTTCCTCGTTATATATCATTTTTAGCATCTAGACAAAGTGTATATAAAACAAAAATTCCATGACAGCTTAAAGTTCAGCAAATTAATGACTTGTTAAATATAGATTGTGTATATATACAATTTTTCAACATATTTTTCCTGTTGTCCCTACTTTATCAATTGGTTCTAATTTTTATGTGTTATAAATAAGATGATTATATGTGAACAACCTTTTGCAATATTAATTGTTTGTGTTAATTATTTCTTACTTATTTACGAATATAGTGTAAATTAGTATGCTTCTTATTAACTAATAATTTGGGATTGAAATAAGTTATAATTAATATGCTTTAAGATCGTTTTACTGAATGGGATTCCATTGAAAAGTGTCGCTCCAAAGAATGGGCATTAAAGCATATTTCATAATGTTGTTTATGTGTCTGGATAATCAAAAAAATTAGGCAGTTTAGAAGTCTTAATATCATCAGTTTTTCCTGTTTTTCATATGGTAATGTAAAGGTGGATGGACGACTAATTTAAACAGGTATAATTCTCATACATCTTGATATTACAACAATAAAAATAATAGTAGGGTTTATATTTATTGGAAATTATTTTATATACACTCATTCAGATAATTATAATTGTAAATTTTAAAGACAAGTTCTAAAAGAAATCGAATTGTTGATTGATTTATCGCTCTATGGTAATTTTTTTTTGCACCTTCTAGGCTAATTAAACCGGGACCTACAGTTTAAAGCGGAATCCGTACCACTAACAAACATTCGTGCCACCACCAGGATTAGAACTTGAAGTCTGTTATAACAAAGGCCAGAACGTTAGCCAACTGGCCACCAGGCTGTCAAATTGTTGAAGAGGACTAGAGACAGAGACTGAGCAATTCACCTCGACCGTCTTCATAAACAAAAAAATAATTTTTTGAAACTTACCAAAATGTTGAAAAAAGAATTGATTTTATAATTGATGATTTCAATAATTTAAGAATTGACTATATTTTATAGTACCACAAGGGACCAAAAAGCTTTTAAAGTCCGCGATTTTAATATATATTGAGGATTTCATGTTTTAATTTAAATGGCACGAAAAGACCCTTGATGGGCATAATACGGAACTGATGCCTTCAGGAAAGACTTTTAAGGGCAACTGCCTCTTATATGGTCATATGGGGGCAGGGGGTTATATGGTCATAAACCGAGAAAATTCCAGTAGGAAGCCTAACTTTCGATGCGAGATCTTACACAAACTATCACTACCTCTTTCTAATCTTGTTTGAAAGCTATTGCTGCAACTCATGTTACCAAAAGATTTGACCCTATGTCTTCCTAGAGTTTAGTTGTGTGCTACTATTCTGTTTAGAATGTACTTATTTTAATTATGGGTAAAGAGCACATAATGAACAGATTTCATGTTTTTTATTTAAAGACTACGAAAAGTCCACTGATGGGCATAGTGGGAAAGTGATGGCTTCAAGAAAGACTTTTAGGGACAACTGCCTAGTATTTTGTGTCATATTGTCATAAACCGGGAAAATTCCTGTAGGAAGTCTAACTTCCGATGCGAAATCTTACACTAACTATCACTGCTTCTTTTTAATCACCTTGTTTTTTGAAAGCTATTACTGTAACGCACGCCACCAGAAGATTCGATCCTGTTTCTTCCTGGATGCTATTTGTGCGCAACTATTCTGTTTAAAATGTACTTCTTTTAATTATGGGTAAAGAACACATAGTGAACAGATTTCATGTTTTTTATTTAAAGGCTACGAAAAGTCCACTGATAACAATAGTGGGGAAGTGATGCCTTCAAGAAAGACTTTTAGGGACAACTGCCTTGTATATTGGGCTATATGGGCGAAACACCAGGAAATTTTCAGCAGGAAGCCTAACTTCTGACTCGAAATCTTACACTAACTATCCCTACTTCTTTTTAATCACCTTGTATTTTGAAAGCTATTGCTGTAACGCACGCCACCAGAAGATTCGAGCCTGTCTCTTCCTGGATGCTATTTGTGTGCAACTATTCTGTTTAAAATGTACTTCTTTTAATTATGGGTAAAGAACACATAGTGAACAGATTTCATGTTTTTTATTTAAAGGTTACGAAAAGTCCACTGATGGGCATAGTGGGGAAGTGATGCCTTCAAGAAAGACTTTTAGGGACAAAAATTTGCCTTGTATATTGGGCTATATGGGCGAAACACCAGGAAATTTTCAGCAGGAAGCCTAACTTCTGACGCGAAATCTTACACTAACTATCCCTACTTCTTTTTAATCACCTTGTATTTTGAAAGCTATTGCTGTAACGCACGCCACCAAAAGATTCGAGCCTGTCTCTTCCTGGATGCTATTTGTGTGCAACTATTCTGTTTAAAATGTACTTCTTTTAATTATGGGTAAAGAACACATAGTGAACAGATTTCATGTTTTTTATTTAAAGGTTACGAAAAGTCCACTGATGGGCATATGCCTTCAAGAAAGGGGACAAAAATTTGTGATGCCTTCAAAATTTTCAAAGACTTTTAGGGACAAAAATTTGCCTTAACGCACGCCACCAAAAGATTATGTCTCTTCCTGATGGCTGTTTAAAATGTACTTCTTTTAATATGGGCGAAACACCAGTTTTTATTTAAATTTTCAGCAGGAAGCCTTAACTTTAGGGATTTGCCTTGTATATTGGGCTCGAAATCTTACACTAACTATCCCTACTTCTTTTTAATCACCTTGTATTTTGAAAGCTATTGCTGTAACGCACGCCACCAGAAGATTCGAGCCTGTCTCTTCCTGGATGCTATTTGTGTGCAACTATTCTGTTTAAAATGTACTTCTTTTAATTATGGGTAAAGAACACATAGTGAACAGATTTCATGTTTTTTATTTAAAGGTTACGAAAAGTCCACTGATGGGCATAGTGGGGAAGTGATGCCTTCAAGAAAGACTTTTAGGGACAACTGCCTTGTATATTGGGCTATATGGGCGAAACACCAGGAAATTTTCAGCAGGAAGCCTAACTTCTGACGCGAAATCTTACACGAAATATCACTACTTCTTTTTAATCACCTTGTTTTTTGAAAGCTATTGCTGTAACGCACACCACCGGAAGGTTCGACCCTGTGTCTTCCTGGATGCTAGTTGTGTGCTACTATTCTGTTCAAAATGTACTTCTTTTAACCATGGGTAAGAAGCACATAGTGAACAGATATTGCTTATCGCTGATGAACTTCTTTGCTGTATTTTGTCTTAGGAATCGATTTCGCTCACAGCTAGGATTTATGGGAGATTCACTGTCTGTTGACAGATTTGTGGTTTCAATAAACCAAAAAAAATAAGGTTTATAAGGTTTATTTCTAAGAACTACTAAGGTACTTTCTACTAAGGTTTATTTCTACAAACCTTTAAAAATATATTATTTAATGTATTTAAATATAAACTAAACTTTCAATAATTTAATTGTAAAGTCAATAAATTAACTAAATTAAATATACACGCTAATTAATTTTTTTTTTAATTTTTAAATCATTTTCTAGAAATCAAGAAATGATTAATAAGTATAAATAGTATAAAGTCTAGCTGTCAAAATATTTATATAAAATTTGTAAATTTGACAAAATTAAAAAGTTTGGAAATAAATTAATTATTCAAATTATAAGTCAAAAGTACTTCTCAGGGAATCATTCTTTATCAAAATTAGAAGAATACGAAAAGAAACTGAAGTTGCTGTTTTTCTGGTTTTGGTTTAGAAAAATTATTTATGATCATATCTTAGTTAAATAATATAGAGTCGAACATTTTTCATTAGATTAATTGATGTTTAAATTGTAAATATTTATTATTTAATCTGGTGATTTTTCTTTTGAACTTTAAGTGTGTATAGTGTATTATATATCAAAATGAATTTGAAAAGTCTTTGGGGTGTTACGTTCCAATTTTCTTTTAACTACTTTTGAGGTTGATTTGGATTTAGAAAGTGCTTATTTCAGCAAAACAAAGACACAAAAATCCATTGGTGATATATTAGAACTTCACGAGTATATGCTAAATGTATATGCATGCAATAACTGTATCTGCATAATTTTTTCAGGAAATGTAATGGTAGATTTTGTAGTCAAAATGATGGCTTTGTCTTGTTACTCTTAATTTTACTCGATGGGATAAAAAAAATTGTAATCAAACGGATGACTTTGTCTTGCTACTCTTAATTTTACTCGAGGGGATAAAAAAAATTGTAGTCAAACTGATAACTTTGTCTTGTTACTCTTAATTTTACTGAATGGGATAAAAAAATTGTAGTCAAACTGATGACTTTGTTTTGTTACTCTTTATTTTACTCATTGAAAGTCAATGGGTTAAAAAATAGGTTAAAGTAATTGAATTTCTTTCCTATACATGAAATATATTTTGTTCTCCTGATAGCATAATTACTTAATTAAAAAAAAACAAGTAATTTCCAATCTTATTTCCTTTTTTTATTTTTTGAAACCTGAAATTTTCGTCGCCTTATCTGCATCAGGTTTGTGCATAATATTCTTATCATTTTCGATAATTAATAGACTTTTTTATTATGGATGTCCTGCTTCATCAAGTGTCACAATGAGTTTCCATTTATTTCCTTGTTAAATGGTTTTCTTATAGGATGCAATATTTTAAATGCTCAGTCAAGCTTACCTGCCAAAAAGGAACGTTGTGTTCTTAAAGCTTTCTTAAGATGCAGATGTTTCTTTTGCTATATTATTTATTGTTTTTAATCATGACTTTAAAGACTTACCAGTTATTTCTGTGATGGAGAAGTTTCTGTTGTATCCAGAAGAATTTTTAAAAAAAGTTTTAGCAGTACTACGTACACTTTTCAAATATTTATTAAATTAATTTTTTCATCATAAAATTACTTATTGATGGGTTTTTGGTTCGAATTAATAATATTGCTTATTTTGCGCTAGGCTTTTTAACACCACGCATTTTACCATGTTTTCGAATTACAAAATAATAAGGTTTTTATTTAGAAAATGTCTCATGTGTTCCAATGCTTTTAAAGGCAGAACACATTTTTCTTTTCAAATAATATACTATTGTCAAATTTTTAAATTTTTATTTTGAAACATTTTTATTTTATTCATCATTTATCAAAAGAAGGCTAACGTGAAAACGTGTTAATATCTTCTATAGTAGGATGATATTATAAAGGAACTAAAAATTAATTATTAAAGGAATGTTATTATAGTAGGATGTTATTATCTAGAATTATTCAATGTATCTATTATGTTCTTGAGATCTACAACAGTTCATAAAATAATTGGCGGCTATGGAAAATGTGACTGCTTATAACATAGGTTTTAAAGACGTAATATGCAACGATAATATATTTGCCGAGATCAAATTAAGCAAATTAAATTTTAAAGTTTATTTTTCAAAGTTTAACAGTTTGCGATCTATTGAATGTTAATTAAGTATAATAATTATTTTTTGTATTCATTTTTAAAACTAAAAGTCCTTTGATAATATAATTGTTCTAATTTTGTTTAAATCTAGGAACTTTATAGATATTTGCTTTTATTATTTTTAAGTTTGTACGTTTAAATGTTTAAATTTATTCCTTAATTTTATTTATTGTTATTTCAGATTCTTATGTATTTATAATATAGCTCCCTCTCGTTATATTGCTCATATAGGAGACAAAGAAGAACGCATTGTAATGGGCAACTAACTAGTGATATGACTTTTTTGCTTAAAAATACCGAACGAAATATTTGAAGCGTGATATATCGAGGGGTTTACTTTACTTTTCAAAGTTTACCTATTTAAAGTTATTTTTTATTGTGATATACTGAATGTTAATTAAATATAATAATTATTTTTTGTATTCATCTTTAAAACTAAAAATCCTTTGATCAATGAATGTAATATAATTGTTCGAATTTTATTTAAATCTAGGAACCTTATAGATACTTGGTTTTATTATTATTTTTAAGTTTGTACGTTTAAATGTTTAAACTTATTCATTAATTTGATTTATTGTTATTTTAGATTCTTATGTATTTATAATATAGCACCCTTTCGTTATATTGCTCATATAGGGAGACAAAAGATATTACAATGGGCAACTAACTAGTGGTATGATTTTTTTGCTTAAAAACATTGAACGAAATATTTGAAACGTGATATATATTGAGGGGATACTGTATGATGCTAATTGGTGGGGAATCCCTCCCCCTTTAAAAAAAAGAAAACTCGTATTTGAGGGCGAGCAATATAACATTTGCCTCAGGCGGCCAAATACCTTGCATCCCCCTATGTAAAAAAAATAGTCACCCAAACTAAACTATTCTGCTGAAATGAAAGGCATTTTTATATTTATCCTAGCCCAGCATCTTGACATTTGAAAATATTGCCACTGATAAACTTATCTTGGGATGACATAAGAAACGAAGGACAAAGACAAGAGACGAAACTGGAAGAATGTCAGCCGAGATTTACTACACGGAGGAAATATGCGTGATGTAAATAAAAAGAAAAACGAAAAAGAAGAATCACAATCCAGAAAAGCATCCGCTAGAAATTGATTTGAAGTTTTTCAGATGGAAATGGACAGGGCAGCGCCAGGAACTCCCAGAGAAACAGCAGTAGGCGCCCTTGGCCATCCAAGGTGGTCATAGCAAAGAACAAGCAGCCATGCGAAGAGGTGACGATGACCCTGATCTGCCTTCGGGGCAAACGAGAGCAAAAGAAAGGATAATATGTGTGTGTATGTATGGATGACGAGTGTCACGTTCTACCGAATACTTTTCTCAAGGGAGTGCCAACTTTCAAAGAGAATACAATCTTACAGTCAAAGTTGCAGAATCTTGATTTTTGAAGTGTCATTCTATAATACATCAGGATATCACTTTTGATGCTTAATTTATTGTCCATGGACGATTTGAGTTAAAGGTTGATTTTATTTGTATGCAAGCAGAACATTTCGAGAAAAAAATGTCGAAAGATAACCTTTTTTTACTTTTTAAATCTTATAAAATATTGAACATTTTATTTTTAAATTGCAGAAACTATTTTAAACACCAACTAGTTAAAGTGCATTTCTCTCTAAATATCCTGCTTTTAAAATAGTCGTGCAATTTAAAATAAAATATTGAATGTTTAAGAATATTGAATAAAATATTGTCTTTTTTCTACATTTCTAAAATCTAGAAAAAAAGATTTTCTTTCGTTCCCCCCCCATTTTGACAATTTTGCTAATCGTAGAGGCAAAATTGTAGAATCAGAATCTTGATTTTGAAATGTCATTCTATAATACATCAGGATATCCCTTTTGATGCTTAATTTTGTCCAGGAACGATTTGAGTTAAAGGTTAATTTTATTTGTATGCTAGCAGAACATTTTCGAAAAAAAAAAAAAAAAATGTCGAAAGATGCATTTATTTATGAAAAGTAAAAAAGATTTATAAAATATTGAACATCTTATTTTTAAATTTCGGGAACTATTTTAAAAACTAAATAGTTGAAGTCTCTCTATGCATACCTTATTTAAAAAAAAGTCGTGCCAGTTTTAAATAAAATATTGAATATTTCATACCATTTTTAAAATGTAAAAAAAAGATTTTCTTTCGGTTTTTTTTCATTTTGACAGTTTCTGCTAATCTTAGAGGCAAACTTGTAGAATAATAATCTTGATTTTGAAGTGTCACTCTTTAATACATCAGGATATCACTTTTGATGCTTAATTTATTGTCCAGGGACGATTTGAGTTAAAGGTTGATTTTATTTGTATGCATGCAAAATATTTTCGGAAAAAAAGTCGAAAGATACATTTATAAAAAGTAAAAAAAGATTTATAAAATATTGAACACTTTATTTTTAAATTTCAGGAACTCTTCAAAAAACTAAATAGTTAAAGACTCTCTATACATACCTTATTTAAAAAAATTGTGCAATTTTAAATAAAATTCTGAATATTTTGTACCATTTTTAAAATGTAAAAAAAAAAAAAAGAGATTTTCTTTCAATTTTTTTTTTTTTTTTTTTTTTTTTTTTTTCATTTTGACAGAAAAGTTTTGCTACAAGTTGTGCTAATGCCTTGCTAATCTTAGAGGAAAAGTTGCAGAATCAGAATCTTGATTTTGAAGTGTCACTTTATAATAGATCGGGATATCACTTTTGATGCTTAATTTATTGTCTAGGAATGATTTGAGTTAAAGGTTGATTTTATTTATATGCAAACAAAACATTTTCGAAAAAAAAGCCGAAAGAAAATAGTTTTTTACTTTTTATAAATGTTATAAAATACTGAACATTTTATTTTTAAATTCCAGGAACTATTTTAAACACCAACTAGTTCAAGTATCTTTTTCTCTAAATATTTTTTTTAAAGAGTCATGGAAATTTAAAATAAAATTCTGAATATTTTTATCATTTTTAAAATGTAGTAAAAAAAAAGATTTTCTTTCGATTTTTTTCTTCTCATTTTGATAAAAAGAGTTTTGCTAATGTTAGAGGCAAAGTTGCAGAATCAGAATCTTGATTTTGAAGTGTCACTCTATAATACATCAGGATATCACTTTTGATGCTTAATTTATTGTCCAGGAATGATTTGAGCTAAAGGGTGATTTTATTTGCATGCAAGCAAAATATTTAAAAAAAAAATGTCGAAAGATAACCTTTTTTGCTTTTTATAAATGCTGTAAAATATTGAACATTTTATTTTTAAATTGAAGGAACTATTTTAAAAACCAAATAGTTAACTAACTAGTCAATCTAAGTACCCTACTTTTAAAATAGGTGTGCAATTTAAATAAAATATTGAATATTTTATACCATTTTTAAAATGTGTAGGAAAAAAGATTTTCTTTCGATTTTTTTTCCGTTTTGTCAGAAAAGGTTTTGCGCCAATCTTAGTGGCAAAATTATAGAGTCAGAAACATGATTTTGACGTGTCACTCTATAATACATCAGGATATCACTTTTGATGCTTAATTTAGTGTCCAGGAACAGTTTGAGCTAAAGGTAGATTTTAATCAATACTTGTAGATTTTAATCAATTTAATTCAATACTTGAAGAACATGAATTTTTATCTTTCGTTGTACTTTTTAATCAATGAGTGAATTGTAAGCCATTAATGTATTTTATTTCAAGTGAATTTTTTTATTTGATTGTGTTCATTTCCAATTGCAATACAAATAATGGCCGTATTTAGAAATAAAAATAATTCTGTCGTCTATAAAGTAACAACAACTTTACTGAATCCTGGTACATTTTGCGCAATAATTTATTTTCCTCAAACAATACAAGTTGGCTGGCCTTGAAAGGTCAATAGGTAGAAACGTAAATATCGCTGAAGAAATATCTATATTGCAGGAACACATTTAAGTGTTTCTTTATTATTCTTACCTTCAAGAGGTATACCATAAAATACAGTCTATGCCTCATCTATAGAACTAGTATAAAACGAATAAAATTCATTTGTTTTATGGAAGTCTTATGAATTCTGAGAAATAATACTAAAATTTTTTTTTTCTGTTCTCTATTGATGATTATGGTATTATTCTGGAATGACGTTAGCATTCTTCTAGTTCAGGGGTGGCCAACCCAAATGATCGTGACGGCCACTTTGGAAAGGCATCATAACTCCGCGGGCGGTATATAAAACTATATACCCCCATATTAGATTTAAACAAACCATAGATATTTTTGGAATGAAAAATTGAAACATAACGAGTTATTATTTTTGTGTTTACTATTATTCTTATGCAAACATAGATAATATAATAATAATGATACTAAACGCACATTGTAAAGAAATATACAACACTAAAAATAATATAAAAATATATAAATATAAATGAAATAAAAAACGAAATTGTTAAGAAATATTTATTTTACTAGTGCGATATTTGTTTTTCCATTCTTTCACTTTTGCAAATCAAACTCAATTTGGGTATTTGCAAGAATATTACTTTAAAATCAAAGTTCTTTTTTTCTCATAATTTCGGCAGTTAATTTTTGAAATATATGGATGCACACATAATGTATTTTTTTAATTCATTGGTTTTCACTACTTTGGCCATTATAAAATAAATATATTTTGTAAAAGTGTGATAAATCTTACGGGTCGAAAAATGTTTAAGGCGAGCTGGTGGTTGGCCACCGATGTTCTAGTGGCCACCGCTTGCAAAAGTGAAAGTTTAAATAATGTTGTTGTCTTTCTGAACAATTCTTATTAAAAAATGAAATTAATTCATGATCATGTTTTCAATATACTACTGTGTCCAAAAAGTAAGACCAGTTTTCAATTTAAATTTCCCGGGCATATGCTATTTCAATTTTTTTCCTTATTTAGGTTGTTGGTACTGTCCTTCACATCTGTGTGAAATTTTGCATCAAAATATTCATTAGTGTTTGAGTTACGCTTGGTTTTGTGAGATGCTAAAACGGTGATTCCGGCGATTTTTGAAATGTCTGAATTAGTTGAGCAAGAACTTACTTTAAATTTTGTTTGTAGAAACGTATAAATGTTGCATCGTGCTACTTCTTCCCTAAACTCAAAAGACCACTCTGGGGAAACCATTTTGAGTCGATTGAAGAAACATTTAAAAAATCGCCAAAATGAGTTTTAGCATCTCACAAAACCAAGCACTAATGAATATTTTGACGTAAAATTTCACACAGATGTCAACAACCTAAAAAAGAAAAAAAAAATGAAATACCAAATACCCAGGAAATTTAAATTGAAAACTGGTCGTACTTTTTGGACACAATAGTATTTCCATATTATTTTAATAAAATTTTTGAATAAATTTCCGAATTATTTAGTGAGTTATGTATCATTAAATCTAAATAACCACAAGCACGAGGTCATTATTCTATGCCAAATTAAATGTTTTCGAAACATTCTTCGGATCACCAAACACCAAGGGTTGAGAGAAAGTCAAAAATCATTCATTGGATCAACGTATTTTTTCCCCCTTAAAATCAACCCACATTTTGTTTTGGAAATTGATTTCGTTGCCATGGATAACTCAGATGCCCTATAATTTCACTGTTTGTTCCATCAAGTTGATCAGTCGGATTGAAAAAGTGTTGCTTTAAGGTATATTTCGTCACACCTGAAATGATTTCCATACATCACTTTTGTTTAGAAATCTTCAGTCATCTGAAGTTATTCTTCGAAATCAAAGTCCACTTCACGCAAAAAGAACCCTTTTTTTCTCTTTTTTAATGACCAAAGGTCATAAAAACCCCACCAGAGACATAAATCAAATTGATTTATGTGATATCAATAGCATATGTTGCAAGTGAAAATTTTGTTTAATGCTTCTTTATACAAATTTTGAATAATTTCTCAGAAAGCAAAACATATATTGAGTAGAATGGTATTTCATTGGATGCATTTAGAATAAAAAATTGAGATAAGTCGAATATTCTCTAACAATCACATTGATTCGACAGTGAATTCTTAACCTTTAGAAAACCATAATTCTTTGAATCTGAACAAATATGATACAATTTAAGGGAGGATAGAGTGTACAAAAAGATACATTTTTCAACTGGAAATTTATTTGCACATGAAATTCGCGTATAGTTCGACCACAGATTACTAGGAAAGAAGAACAACAATTTTAAAAGCGGAAACTGACGAATCGATTACTTGTAAGGTTACTAGTCCATTTGCAATACTATAAGCCATAACGCGATGCAAAGCAGTTCTGAAAGAAAAAAAGTTTAATAGTTATTGTAGAATTTTTTTCATCAAATTTTTCTCTTAATTTTAAGCAATTGAAAATTATAATCAATACAAATTTTTATTATTTTATTGTAATTACCCCCTCTCTAGGAGACCACTTTCTACTGCACTGCTATATTTGAATCCATCTAAATTTCCATGGACGGACTATAGGCACAAACACAACGGATTATACATAGTAGTTAGAGGATGGATAGAGTTCCCGAGCCAAGATTGCTTGATTTCTTCAGCTGAATACAGAGAGAGATAAGATCAGAATACTAAGAGTCAGCTGAACACAGAGAGAAGATCAGAATATGAAGAGTCAGCTGAACACAGAGAGAGGGAGGAGAGAATATCAGAATACGAAGAGTCAGCTGAACACACACAGAGAGAAGAGTCAGCTGAAACACACACAGAGAGAGAGAGAAGATCAGAATATGAAGAGTCAGCTGAACACATACAGAGAGAGAGAGAGATCAGAATATGAAGAGTCAGCTGAACACAGAGAGAGAGAGAAGATCAGAATGTGAGGAGTCAGATGAACACAGAGAGAAAGAAGAACAGAATATGAAGAGTCAACTGAACACAGAGAGAGAGAGAGAGAAGATCAGAATATGAAGAGTCAGCTGAATCAATTCTATGGAGGTGGACACTAGTATTAAAATTAGTATTCCCGAAATAAACTTTGTATAATAGTTATTACGTGTTATTATTTATCCATTGATTTGGTTCACTCACTTTCTCATTTATATTCCAGATTTAAAAAATTAAATTCTTACTCTAATTCAACAAATTAAGTTCGTTTTCTTTAAAAGAAAGTTTTGTATCGTTTTAAACAACATACAGGGGATGGAATTTCGTGTAATGTTATGAAATCCAAGTGATATTCTGGTAATGTGGTTCTTTTCCAAAATTTGGTAGAAAATTACAAGATATTTTAAACTGAAATCGCTGCGTCTGAAACTTAACTTAATTTGCCTTTATTGAACAAAATTGATTTTGGATATATATGCCAATAGGTGTGAGTCTCAACGATAGTAACAAATTTTTTAATGGTTTTTGACTTACAAATTTTACGTACCGGATTTCAGTAATGCTTATAAGCAGGTTATTTCCCCACGAAACGTTTATTTCGATTACTGTCTTCGACAGATCCCTAATTTCCCAATGCATGCGTTCGAATGTCTTTAAGTAGAAAAGTGCGTTCCGTGGACTGAATGATTGATAGATACGTGAATAAATGACCATCTGAATATTCATTTTCACGCTTACCATATAATTTAATTTCCGAAGCATGTCATAACAATCTCATCATATCAAATTATCCAAAAGGAGTTGTCAGTCGAAGCATAACAACAGAAACAAATGAAGAACTCGGGGTTCGAGTGGTGCAAGTCTGCTAATGGTAATTTGAAAGACATCAAAGCAAGTCCACCAAGTTCCAATGATATATCACGCTCACAAATTTATTGTCCAAGTTCACCTGTCGTAATCTCTGAGAAGCTATTTTAATCGTATCTGCTCCAAGAAAAAGTTTAAATTACATCGATGGTACGTTTAAGGATTAGTAAATGAGCATGTGATGACTTGAACCACTTGATGTCAAAGTGTTCAAGGGTAACCAAATCAAATGATAGCTATCATCTGCATGGCGTCTAAGCCGTCTCTCTTTCCCTAGTATGGGATAGTTCTAGAGGTGTTTTATTATTCAGCTCATATCCTGATAATTTGGCTCCATTTTTTGTTCCGTCTGCACTTTCGAAAGTTTGTAAAAACTTGTCTAGAAAGAATTATTCCGGAACTCTCTCTGAATACTTCCTTGCATTGCGGAATGATAAATATTTAGATTTTTTTTTCTCCTTCCGTTTGCGATAAATATTCCTCGCTCTTTTCTTTTTTTCTTGATCTAATTTAAATTACCATTTTTTTTTATCTGCTTCGGCATTTCTTAGAAATCGGTCTTCAGAAAAGATTTGGTGGGAATTTGGGTAATGATCTTGCCCTGAAGGCACGGTGACAGTGCTTGAAAGTGCTGAAAAAGTAAAAAAGAACATTGATCCGATTTAATTTATGGGGGAAAAATATAGTAGATTAATTCATTGTATCTCTTGTTAATACTTTTTCAAAGCGAAAAACCAGTAATTTAGTAAGGAATTTAAAACAAACTTTACAGAAATCGAGCAGAATGTATAGTTAAATAAAAAGAAATAAAATATTAAATTAAATTAAAAATCGCTCTTGCACACAAATTCTAACGTCTAATCTAGTTGGAATTTATCAAAATCACTAAATCTAATTTTATATCTGCTAAAAATTAATTGTAAAATATACAACAATCTTTCGATATAAAACTAAAAGTTTTATGAGTGTATGTGTTCAATTTTTTCATATCTATAACACTATCACATGGAAAAATTAATTTTTTTTCTCGTAATCTATCACATAATTATATAATGTTTAAATCAAAATAGCTAAAAATTTGTGTTAGTTATTTTTAATAAAATAAAAATTGTACATTTTGGTTGCAAGTTAAAATACGATTGATTGAACTTCTAAAATTATCTTAATTAAAAAATCTACTTTCACTTCTATACTTTAGTATTCACATAAAGTTTTAAAAGGAATAAAAATTAAAGTTCAGTAAAAAATTAAATTTACAATTGCACTACTTACTTTTTTTTATTTGACATTATTTTTTTAAGTCTATGCAATCTTTTTATTTTATTCATATATGACAGCAAAGCCATCAAACAACTCCCTATTCTTAAACTGAAAATTTCATTAGCGATATATATAATAAGGAACTGAGAAATTTTTTAATTACGAATCTACGGAAAATAAATTTTCAACCTCAGAGAAATAAAGCAAAATTTTTATTTTTCGGTTGAGAGGTGTGTGTGTGTGTGTGTATATTTCAGTAGAAATTAGTATGCATAATTTCTGAATATATTCATTTGTTAGTGTTTCAGGGTAATATTTTTCTTTTTCTACAGTTTTTCTTTAGATTTAGTCTACATTTTAGGTAAGCCACCTATATATATATATATATTATTTTACTTTAGACTTGTTGCAAATTGCTAGTTTGGGTTTGACGTATAATGAAAGCCAAGAAGTTGGTACATATTTTGCACTCAGTATGGCGGATATCACTTTGAACTCTAATATTATGGAATGCAGCCCTAGTGAAGATCTTCATTTCAAAGTTAATCGAGATATTCTAACAGATTTACAGATCGCATTTCAACATGGCGCACGATCCTTTACTATAGTTCTCGAGTTTCCCAATGGCACGATTTACAAAGCACATCCTGAAGTATTAAAAAACAGCAGTTCATCCAAAATAACTACCTTAAAATATGGATTATGTGCGCATCAATTTACATGGTAAATTACTCATATTCTCCTATCATTTTTACACTTCCCCTGAATTGTTAAATGTGAAGGCTCTAATGGGCATTTAAATATCAGCATCTCTTTACCCAATTTACCCAATATTAGCCTCTCTTTTCATTTACTAATTATCAACTCGATTTCTAATACATAACATTCCCCACAACAGCTTGGCAGATCTTGCAAAAGAACAAGAAGAATGACATAGTTTTTCAGTAACAGAACTCTGATGATTTTGAAGAAAACGAACTAAATCTATTTTATTCACATTGGTCTTAGTAATTATTTTGGAAACAGTTTTCATGAGGTTTACTGCAACATGCCAGATTAGGGCTTACACAACGTAAAATCTCATTGGTTTTTTTTCCCAGACAGTATCGACACTGTTTCTGTTTTCCACACCCTACTACTAATTATAAAAATATGACTACATGTGAAATCTACAGAGCTCAACATCCTAAACATTCATGTGCAGCCCCAGTTCCTAAATGTGCTAATTACCACGGACAATAACTGCTCTAAAAGCAAAGCAGAAAAAAGCCTTTTTCAATTCAAAACAATTAATCACCTTTTTTTCATAGAAGTCCAGAAACTATATCGTTCTCGAAAGGACGATTATTTTTAATAGAAACTCCAAGCTGGCCCTCCTTTATCTGCTACTTATATTGCAAAAGAGAAAATAACACAATTGTTTAAACAGCATGCCATGGAAACTCAACAAATGATAAGAGAAGTCTGTCAAGTATATTTCAGATTTTCAAAAATCTTCAAGACTCCATTAAAGTTTTCATAGAAAAATAACGTTTCCCTTTCCACCCTCAGCCAAGCAATGAAGGAAACTATCTACTTCCGCCGTTATTCCTCCAATAGCTACATTTAAAGATAAAAAAATATTAAAGTTTAATGATAAGTTTAAAATCTGGGCTTCGATGTTTTAAACGATTTCTACAGTACAGTGGCAAATTTCGCAATGTACTGAGTTTCCAGTCCTCTCTACCTACCATATGATATAATAATCAGTCCAGAGTACTAAATAAGTAAATTAGCCAGTTTTTTTTTTTTGGATTAGGTTTTCTTCAAATTTTTCTAATTTTTTTCTCCTTTTCTCTCCACATTTATATTTTACAATAAAATGCTTGTGATAATGGGGCCGAAAGATCTTATTTACTTCCAATTTTTTAATTCAATTCAAATTTTAGCTATACAAGAAACCTTACTTATTTCAGAAGATCAGTTCCATCTGGCAAACTAATTTATAAAATCGATCGACAGTATAACACACGAGTGGAAGGCTTTTAATAGTTGTTAATTCTACTATACCTTGTAGTGTTCTCAATCTTATTCATTTTCCCCACTTTAAAAACGAAATATAGGCCATTACAATTCATCTTCCTCATAAAACGTTTACTATAGTTAATATTTATTCTCCTAAAGGCCAATTCATAATCATTTGTCATCCAATTCCTTTCACTTACATCATTCTTGGCGTTTTCAATTGTCATCATCCCATTCTTGATTCAGCCTTTATTCAAATAACAGTTCCGATTCTTTAATTAGTTGTCTTCTGAATAATAGTTTAAACATTTTAAATAGCAACTCACCAACTCGCATTACTCCATCTTCTTCATATCTTCTTGATCTCTCCATTTCCAGTGCTGATATAGTGATCATTTACCGATCCAATTATCCTTTCATCTTTAGAATAACCGAAAACCCTTGTAGACAGACCACCGTGTAGCCTAATGTTGTCTTTCTTCAGGAGCGACAGAATGGCAAACACACATTCGGTATTCTGATTAAAAATTCTTAGTTAGTTATTCTTAGTTTCAATGTATAACATTTGGCATAAAAATAAGAACACTACAGTAATTTTCATCAGCTAACACTTCCTTGGTTAAATACACAGTGCAATAAACTTTACAGCACAGAAAACGACTTTCCTTTCCAGCGACCAATGAATCGCATATAAAACGATTTCTGCCAGACTTCACCGTGTGATTTCCCAACTTAAAAAATATTGTTATTCAGGTTTGCTTCTACTGGCTATAATGGAAAAATTTATAAAATTTTCAGTACTATTCACAACAGAAATAATCATCTCACCAGTAACAAAATTATTTGTGCTAACACTAATTTGTTCACTATAGATCCAGTTCCACAAGCAAATCTTTTAGCATCCATTTTATTCAATTCCCATTTCCGACCAGTAATTTATTCCATTTTGATCTTTCAGATGATTATAATGAACTTTTTACTTTCAGTGAATTACAAGCTGCCACATGCGCTGCACATAATGATTTTGTTGTGGCGGTATTCTAGCTAAATTAATTAAAATTCTCTTCCTGATAAGTATCTTCATCAGCTTCTTTTTAATTTTTAATGGCACATGGCTCACTGGCAATATTTCACAAAAGTTGTTCACCGCCCAAATCATCCCAATTCTGAAGCCTAACAAAGATAGCATTTCCTTTACCTGCTATAGACAAAAAAAAAATTGCCTGCAAAATTTTTGAACGGATATATATATATATATATATATATATATAGGTGGGCAATTCCTATGCCAGAGACATAACAGTATGGAGACCTGACCCCCCTCCCCAGGTTGAGAGGGGATTGGCTTAAAGTTGACAACACGATCCTGTAAAAAAATTCTTGTTCTGAAATCCTTTGACGAAAATAACTAGATGGATTTACAGAAACGACTTTGGAAACGCTACCTTGGACTTGAGACTTGGAAGCTGGAATTTGTTATATCTTATTTAGCAGCATATTATAATATGTTATATGTCAGCAATATGTAAACATGTATATGTCAGCAATTGCAGTTAATAACTGCATCATTGATTTGACCGACATTCAAAAAATCAAATACGCAGGTAGAGAGTAAAGACAAGAAAAAGCACATTATCTTTTCCAGCTTCCATCCAAGAAATCATATTGATGGCTCAGTTTTCTCTACTAATGAATGAATTAGACATCTTGTTAAGGTTTTCAGGCCATTTTCTGGTAGTGGAAAACAAAACGAGATACACGTGTATTTCAAAAGGCATTGATGATACGCAGACTTCTATCGAAGTTGGTTCACACCTTTCTCAGTTTATAATTTTTTTTTGACAACCTTAGTATGCTAATTGACACAAAATTATGTCTGAAATTTTAAATTGAATTTCCTTGTATAACTGGGCTTTTTATGGCTAAAAAGAGTTTTAAAATAAAACTTTTATAATAGAAATATCAAATTTCTTATTTATAAGTCTCTAAGAAATTACCCTTCTGAAATATGACTTATGATTTTGATAAAAAATGAAGAAATTAAAATTAGTCTTTTTAAAAGGAAGATTTTGGGAAATATGCTGGGTGGTATTTTGTTTAATGGTCAATAGCTTAGTAAAATCAACTTGAAAATGTACAGATAAGAGATACGAATTAGATATTATTAAATATATTAAGGTCAACTGTACGAATTGGACTTCTCATATTGTAAAATGGACGAAAGCAACCTAGTCAAGTAAATTTTAAACGCATGAGTTACTCGGAGAAGAATGAAAGGAAGACCTTAGATGACACATGTTAATTCCGTTGAAGCCGATTCCGAGACTATCAGCAATGAAACTGATGAACCGAAGCCAAATGCGATTGTGGTTACTTCTTCAGAAGAAGGCCTGGACCACTCTAGGCTGTCTACGCAATTATGATCTTGTTAACAGCACACATTATCATTTTGAAAGAAATCATGCGTTTTTGTATTGAACGATGAAATTATCAATTTTATATGCTTGAGGCATATGTCTGTAAGTAATATAACTAAATTATTATTATACCTTCTTCATTATTTTATTTCTTTATTAAGTTTAAAGTTCGATTTATTAATTTTATCAAAACCTGTCAACACAATATCAAACCTATGATTTAAATACATTGTTTAGGCTCTTCCTCATTGGCGCAACATGCAACAGTCCCATGGTGGGCCAAGACCGTCTGCTTATTGGCAGATTTCGATACAGGAGATGTCCTATTTTTATGAAGTAGGGTTGTCAGCCTTACACCTACAGTCATATAAGACCAGGACCTACGGTTTAAAGTGGATTCCGATCCACTACAAGCATCCATGTCAGTTCTGGGACTCCAACCCGAAAGCAGTGGCACCGAACGCCAGAGCACTAGTCTCTCGCCCATCAGGCTCCATTGTTTAATTTTCCTAAGATAATTTTTTCTACTGAGAAGTATGGTCGTTTTCTTAAAAATTGACTAGGATTAAATTAATAAATTCATATTTATAATGAAAGATTCAGGATTTCAAAAGTATTGCTAAGTACACATTAATTACAAGTTAAAAAGTTTATAATATTCATAATTATCTCGTGCATACATTTCTACTATTTAATACTACTGGAACAAATAAAATATTATTTTCAATTGAAAATCAATTGTAAGTACACGATTTCAATACATATATTACTTTTAAACATTGATAAAAATTTTTGGCTTTATCATCAAAATTTATCTTTCAATAAATCAACTAAATTAATTTTTTAATTCAACTTAGTTTCAGAAATAAAGAAAGTTGAATATAAATAAAATTTTACAACATTTAAAAAAATAAAACATGAAATGAAGAAAGCGATTAAAAACAAATTTATTTCCACGAGCTACTTGACATCAGAATACGAATAAAATATATGAAGCACCATAAATATTATTCTTACAGTTAAACATAAATCCTAAGAACAATATTTATGAATACTATTTTATTTAAAATATGACATTTATTGAATTCTCAATCAAATACATTTCACGATTTAATATTAATATATACATTTTTACGATTTGATATTTATTTAATATATACATTTTTACGATTTGATATTTATTTAATATATACATTTTTACGATTTAATATTACTGAAACAAATAAAATAATTTTGAGATTGAAAATCAATTGTAAGTACACAATTTCAATACATAAACACTGATAAAAATTTTGGCTTTAGCATCATAATTTATCTTTCAATAAATCCAACTAAATTAATTTTTTTTAAATTCAACTTAGTTTAAGAAATAAAAGAAAGTTGAATATAAATAAAAATTTACAACATTTAAGAAAATAAAACATGAAATGGAGAAAGCGATTAAAAACCAAAATTATTTCCACGAACTACTTGACATCAGAACACGAATAAAATATATGAAGTACCATAAATATTATTCTTACAATTAAACATAAATCCTAAGAACAATATTTATGAATACTATTCTTTTTAAAATATGACATTTATTTGAATTATTAATCAAATACATTTTAAGATTTAATGTGACTATATACATTTTTACGATTTAATACTACTATATAAATTTTTACGATTTAATATTACTATATACATTTTTACGATTTAATATTACTGGAACAAATTAAATAATTTTTGAGATTGAAAATCAATTGTAAGTACATAATTTCAATACATAAACAACATTGATAAAAATTTTGGCTTTATTATCAAAATTTATTTTTCAATAAATTCAATTGTATTCCTTTTTTAAAATTCAACTTAGTTTCAGAAATAAAAGTGTTCGGAAGAGTTCTTTGTTTCAGAAATAAAAGAAAGTTGAATATAAGTAAAAATTTTACAACATTTAAGAAAATAAAACATGAAACGAAGAAAGCGATTAAAAACAAATTTATTTTCATGATCTACTTGACATCAGAATACGAATAAAATATATGAAGCACCATAAATATTATTCTTACAATTAAACATAAATCCTAAGTACAATATTTATGAATACTATTCTTTTTAAAATACGACATTTATTGAATTATTAACCAAATACATTGTCTTCGAAAAGTGTTATTTTTATGAAAAGGGGTTTCAAATCACACCAATAGTACCAAAAAACAAAACTTAATGCAAAACCGCAAGGAGAAATAATCTTTTCACATATATTATTTTGATTCATGCCATCACGAATTATTCGACGACAGAAATGTGGGATTTTCAGTAATGGACTTGACCCTCCTATCTGAATTTCTAATTAATTGTATTTATGTACTTCAGCATAACATTTGTACTTTCAGTAATGGTGTTTCTACGTGATTGGAATTCACTAAACTGCAAAAGAAGGCGAAATTTTCTCAATGAAAAAAAAACCAGAAATTTTGTTCTATTACTACATTGATAGCAATGTTTTATACTATTTTGAATTCACTTTGAATTTATTGCCATCTTACAATGAAATATATTCAGAACGTGTTTTTAATCTTTTCTGAACTAAAGTTAAGAATATGTGCATGTTTTTATATTTAATAGAGTAAATCAAGTCACTGAGATGTTCGTCTTCTTAAATGTTTCACAGATATATCTGGTACAAAACAAAAAATTTCAAAAATGGTCTAATTTGTTGTTTTTAAATTTAAAAAATGATTTGAATTTACAATGCAACAGAATCAATGAATTTTTTAATGTTCTTTTTATTCATTTATTTTTTATTTTGTTGTCTGTTTTAAAAGTAATTATTTGATATAATTTCGAAAGACTTATAAAAATCGTAATTTTTTGTTGAATATTAACATTTTCGTTTCTTGCATAGTGGAAAAATTCAAATTTTTTCACATTTTGTTTCAGCAAGTATCTGTAATTTATTGACATACTACTGTGTCCAAAAAGTAAATTTCCCGGCATATAGTATATCAATTTTTTTTTTCTTTTTTAGGTTGTTGGTACAGTCCTTGACGTCTGTGTGAAATTTGACGTCAAAATATTCATTAGTTGAGAGACGCCTGTTGAGTTACGTTTGGTTTTGTGAGAGGCTAAAACTCATTCCGGCGTTTTTTGAAATGCTTGAATTAGTTGAGCAAGAACTTGCATTAAATTTCGTTTACGGAAACGTATAGAATGTTGCAGAAGATTTTCGGTGAGCATTCCTATATCGGAAAGAAATGTTTAGAGGTGGTAAAAACAGTTCAAAGAAGGCAGAGAACGCGTTGAAGACGAAGAGGTCTCTGGTGGACTACCAACCTCAACCGACAAAGCTCACGTCCAAAAAATTAAAGATTTGGTGATTGTAAATCGTCAATTTACAATTAGAGACCTTGATGATGATGATGGAATTTCAAAATTCCGTTTTAAAAGATGTTTTGGGCCTGAAACGTGTCAAATCTTGATTGTTACCGAAAAAACTGAATGCGCCAGCTCACATTGCATTGTGTCTTCGTGACTTTTTCGCCAAAAATGCAACTCATATTGTTCCACAACCACCGTGTTCACCTGATTTAGCATCGTTCTACTTCTGGCTATTCCCTAAACTCAAAAAACCACTCCGGGGACACCGTTTTGAGTCGATTGAAGAGACATTTCAAAAATCGCCGGAATCAGTTTTAGCATCTTACAAAACCAAGAGTAACTCAAACGCTAATGAATATTTTCACGTCAAATTTCACACAGATATTAAGAATAGTGCCAACAACCGTAAAAAGAAAAAAATTGAAATACTACAGGCCCGGGAAATTTAAATTGAAAACTTGTCTTATTTTTTGGACACAGTAGTATATCATTGTGCTTCTTATTCTGAGCTCTATCTAATGATATATTTGGTTTGCATATAGATGTCAAAATGCTTGGAAAACATTAACAAATAGAAGCAGGGAATCCAACAAAATCCTGGTCATTTTTCAGTATGAAGTATCGCAGTATTTGCGGCCCAAGCAACACGAAACATTAGCGATCCATTTGAGAATGATACAGCTAATGTATACAAAGTGAGACGATGGTTTGAGAAGTTCAGATGAGTAGATATAAACTTAGAAAATTAACCCTGTAATAGATCTGAAAGCGTCTTTTGTAATGATATTCTGTATGCAAAGTTGAAGCTAATCCTGCAATATCTGTTAAAGAAATTGTTGATGGTTTGGAGTAAACATAGCAACAGTTTCGAGGGTAGAGCTTGGAAAGATGGCGGACAAATGGATGCTATATCAGTTGGCAGATAGGCAGAAATTTAGAGGGGCAGATTTAGAAGATTAACGCTTCATTGAGTATTCAAAAAAGAACTTGTTCCTTTTTTGGATTATATCCTTACTAGTGATGAAAAGTGGATACTGTATGATAATCATAACAGCTCAGCAAATTAGCCGGATACAGATGAAAAGCTTAAACACGCACCTAGACTAAGCATACATCCAAAGAAGACAATGTTGACGTTTTGGTGGAATCAAAAGAAAGTTATTAAAGTGGATTCCAAGCCAAAACAAACATCCATGGTACCGGGGGTACTCGAACCCGAAACCTGTGGCACCGAGCACTAGATTCCTAGTCACTCGGTCATCAGGTCCCTTTATTTATATGATGTTATGGTAAATAGCTAAATTAAATTTAAAAAAATTAATAGAAAATTATAACCGTCTTTTAGGTGTACGATAATATTTATATTTTCCCTTTCAGAAAATGTTTTTTTAGATTGATGCCCTTTGTAAAATTCCGTGATAGAAAACTTGAAAACAAGTATTATCTTTGCTCACCCTTTGAAATCCAAGGATGTGTAATTTTAACTTTAATTAATAAGCACGCCACATACAATTACAAATCCATAATTATAGCCGATAGCTGTCTAACTTGTATGGGCATTAAAGCTAGAATAATAATAATGAATTTTAATAGTTAATTTACGGCTAGCACGACATGCATTTGTTACTTGGTTGACAACTTGAATTTTCGTAAATATGTATTATCTCTTCTGAAAAAAAAAGTTTTGAAATCTAGGCAATTTGAAGATCAGATTCTTTGAAAACCTTAACATTCAACTGGAACTTTTAATGATAGTATAAAGCTGTCTTAGTTGTCAAAAAAAATCATGAATATAAATGAAATAGTTTTTTACGCTTAATGCGGAATGTAAATAAGTGTCAATGTTCGTATTTCAGTTGATTTTTTTTGCAACTAGTTTTTAACATTTTTTACAGCTAATGTTTTGTGTTAGGCGTGTTTGTTTTGAGATAAATTTAAACTTCGAGTTGAAAAATAGTTGACATAAATCCTGTTCATAATCACCGGCATTATGTATTGTGCTGTTAATATTTAAGAACATTTCTTATTTTTCTTACAAAATACAAAAAAATATTGGGTAAATAAAAATTAAAAAAATAGGCCAATTTTATTTTTTATACTTTATGAGATAATTTTACATTTTGGTATTTTGCTGATGTTGCATGTGCTTCAAAAAAGTTTTCAATCAAGTTCCGAAGAGCTTCCCTTAAGAGCTTAGGTTATAACTAATTATTTAGGTTATATATTATGCACTTCCTACTTAGGTTATAACTGACTTATTTAGCGTCCAAGAGCTTAGGTTATAAATAACAGGAAAATTAAATAAAAAATATTAATAGAAAATTATAACCTAAATTCTTACGTTTTTTAGGTGGAAGATAATATTTATGTTTTTCCTTTCAGATGTTTTTTTTTTTTTAGATTGATGCCCTTTGTAAAATTTTCGTGGTAGAAAACTTGAAAACAAGTATTATCTTTGCTCACGCTTTGAAATCCAGGAATGAACAATTTTTACTTTAATTAATAAGCACGGCACATACAATTACAAATCCATAATTATAGCCGATAGCTGTCTAACTGCTATGGGTATTAAAGCTAGAATATAATGAATTTTAATAGCTTATTTACGACTAGCAGTTTGTTACTTGGTTGACAACTTGAATTTTTGTAAATAAGTATTATCTCTTATTGAGTTTTGAAATCTAGGCAATTTGAAGATCAGGTTCTTTGAAAAGCTTAACATTCAACTGGAACTTTTAATGATAGTATATTTGTCTTAGTTTTGAAAAAAATCGTGAATATAAATGAAATTATTTTTGATTCTTAATGCAGAATGTAAACATGTGTGAACGTTCGTATTTCAGCTGATTTTTTTACAATAAGTTTTTAAAATTTTTTACAGCTAATGTTTTGTGTTAGGCGTGATTGTTTTGCGATAAATTTAAACTTCGAGTTGAAAAATATTCGACTCAAATCGTGTTCATAATCACCGGCATTTAAATGTTGTGAATATGTATTGGGCTATTAATATTTAAGAACGTTTCTTATTTTCCTTACAAAATAAAAAAAAAAAAAAAAAAAAAAAAAAAGAAGAAGAAGAAAAATATGGGTAAATAATAAATTAAAAAATGGGACAATATTTTTTTGTACTCTATGAGATAACTTTAACTTTCGGTGTTTTGCTGATTTTACAAATATATCAAAAAATGTTTTCAATTCAAGTTCTAAAGGGCTTCTTATTATTTATATGTTATAATTAATAGCCAAATTAAATACAAAATTAATAGAAAATTATAACCGTCTTTTAGGTGGAAAATAATATTTATATTTTCCCTTTCAGAAAATGTTTTTTTAGATTGATGCCTTTTGTAAAATTTCGTGGTAGAAAAGTTGGAAACAAGTATTATCTTTGCTCACCCTTTGAAATCCAAGGATGTGTAATTTTTACTTTAATTAATACGCACGGCGCATACAATTACAAATCCATAATTATAGCCGATAGCTGTCTAACTTGTATGGATATTAAAGCTAGAATATAATGAATTTTAATAGCTTATTTACGACTAGCAGAAGATGCATTTGTTACGTGGTTGACAACTTGAATTTTTGTAAATAAGTATTATCTCTTCTGAAAAAAAAAAGTGTTGAAATCTAGGCAATTTTCTTTGAAAACCTTAACATTCAGCTGGAACTTTTAATGATAGCATAAAATTGTCTTAGTTGTCAAGAAAATCATGAATATAAATGAAATAGTTTTTGACTCTTAATGCTGAATGTAAATATGTGTGAATGTTCGTATTTCAGTTGATTTTTTTACAGCTAATATTTTGTGTTAGGCGTGTTTGTTTTGCGGTACATTTAAATTTAGAGTTGAAAAATATTTGACTCAAATCATATTGATAATACAAAAAATATTGGGTAAATGATAAATTAAAAAATGCGGCAATATTTTTTTTATATACTCTATGAGATAATTTTAATTTTTAGTATTTAGCGGATTTTTCTTGCACTTCAAAAAAAGTTTTCAATTCAAGTTCCTAAGAGCTTCCTTTAAGAGCTTAGGTTATAACCAATTACTTAAATTACATGTAACCTAACTAATAAGTATACTACTAACCTAACTACTAACTTATTTAACCCCAAGAGCTTAGGTTATAACTAACAGAAAAATTAAATAAAAAAAATTAATAGAAAATTATAACCTATACTCTTACCTCTTTTAGGCAGAGGATAATATTTATATTTTCCCTTTAAAAAAAATGTTTTTTTTAGATTGATGCCCTTTGTAAAATTTTCGTGGTTGAAAACTTGAAAACAAGTATTATCTTTGCTCACGCTGTGAAATCCAGGAATGAACAATTTTTACTTTAATTAATAAGCACGGCACATACAATTACAAATCCATAATTATAGCCGATAGCTGTCTTACTTGTACGGGCATTAAAGCTAGAATAATGATAATGAATTTTAATAGTTAATTTATGACTAGCAGGAGATGCATTTGTTACTTGGTTGACAACTTGAATTTTTGTAAATAAGTATTATCTATTATTAAGTTTTGAAATCTAGGCAATTTGAAGATCAGGTTTTTTTGAAAACCATAACATTCAGCTGTAACTTTTAATGATAGTATAAAGTTGTCAAGAAAATCATGAATATAAATGAAATTGTTTTTGATTCTTAATGCAGAAGGTAATCATGTGTGAATGTTCTTATTTCAGTTCATTTTTTACTGCTAGTTTTTTACATTTTTTACAGCTAATGTTTTGTGTTAGAGAGAAAAAAATTATGATTTATCCAACGGACTTTGAAGTTTTAATATCGTTTTACAACTATAAATGTATTAAAAAACCCTTGATAAAAGTAAAGGTAAAAATATTTTATTTCAAATAATGCGATTTGTGTAAAAAAACTCTACAGTTTATTTTCTTAACGTAGAGGATATTTATGTTTAACTATACAATTTTACAAATAGATTAAGGTAGTTTATTTCTTTTGCTCAAATGTTTAAGTAACAGAAAATTTCAGATTTGTAAAGATTAAGATTTTAATTTTAAAAATGGTTAAATCGTAGATGGTCAATTTATTTGCTATGTTATTAAAAGATTTTTGTCGTTGCCAATCGCTTAAGGTAACCGATCCTTGATATGAAAGATGTGATTTGTCGCTGTACGGTAATTTTTGCACACTTTTGGTTACTTAGACTGGACCTACAGTTTAACGTGGATTCCGAATCACTCAAAAATATCCATGCCACGTCAGAATTCTAACTTGAAGCCTGTGGTACCAAAGAGCCAGAGAGCTAGCCAATTGGCCATCAGGCCGGTGATATGAAAGAAGTTTAACAAATTCTGTGCTGCCGAGGGTAAACGAAGTGATGGAATATTGGTACACTACACCCACGAAAGGGGAAGGAACAAATAATGACTTTTAAGAATAATTTTTCTAGAACCTGATGGCCGAGTGGCTAGCGCTCTGGATATGATGATTGAATAAATGGTTGATTTAAGAAATGCCTATTTAAATATTTTTTTTTATATTCCATGGTTCATAATTTTTTTATTTTTGAATTACTTGCTTAGATTTTATTTGATGGCATATGATATTTGCAGTAGAAATCATAAAATACTTAAAAAGTATATCTCCGTAATTTATTTAAAAAAGATAAAAATACTATTTTTTAATATAAAAAGTTTTGATATAAATTGAAGATACGAATAATTGAATAATTGGTTAATTTTAGAAATACTTTTTTAAATATCTTTTTATATTTCTTGGTTCATAAATTTTTTAATTATTATACTTGGTTAGATTTTATTTTGTTTTCCTACAAATATATTTGTTGCAAAACGAAATTCTTAAAATACATACATATATATATATCATCATCATTAGCGCAGCAACCCTGTGGTGGACCAAAGCCGTCTGCCCACAGGCAGATTTAGAGACAGGAGATGTTTTCTTTTTACAGGGTAGGGTTGTCAGCCCAACGGTCTGCAGTCATGTTATACCACTACCTACGGCCTAAAGTGGATTCCTAATATACCTATTCCTAATTCCTATATATATATATAAAATCCATTCTATTATATATACCCGTAGACCTATTTTATATATATACATGACAATAAATAAACAATTCGTAAACTCGTATTTGAATTATTTTAAAATATTGCAAAAAGAAACAATTATTGATTAAGCAATTAATTATTAATTAAATTAAACAATTAATTAATAATGTTTTGATAGTTGAAAATTATCACAAAGTATAACTGAGATTGATTTGAATCACTTTTATTAAAAGCGTTCAGTTTTAAATCTTCAATTCCAAAATAAATAAAAGTATTACATGAGGAAACAAGGCAATCGTGCCAATGAACCAAAAATAAAAATAAACAAATGTTACCTTTTTTTGTTTTTGTAAATTGAGTTGCACGTGGAGAAAGAGGAATCAGGAATAATATCTAAGTCACTAGAAGGTCTCGTTAAATTAAATTCGATTTCTTTTTAGATTCGATTTGATTTCCGTTCCCAGATAGTGACTGTAAACAAAAGGGTTGGGTGTATTGTTTACAAACAAGTGCTTTTTTTCTCTAGTGACTTTTTCAATCAAGTTAGACATACAGGTCAAGCATGTCTGATTCTAAGATAGAAAGTACTGAGACGTAAAATACAGTAGAACCTCTTTAAGTCGAACCTCGATAAGTCGAAAACCTCCACAACTCGAAAAATTTTTTTGTTCCCTTCCCTTCAAACCCCAAAACCTTCATTACTCGAAATTTCAACCCTCTATAAGTAGAAATAATTAGTCTATCCCCACAAACTATTTTGGTATATATTTTCCCTCCGTAACTCGAAAAAAAATGGACATCTGTATCTCGAACGTTAGCAATGTTTCATTTTACAATCTTTTTTACAACCTTTACAACTCGATCATTTCAAACTAATTACCTCTATAGATCAAAGAAAAATAAATTACCGACTTTAAGGATTTGCCGACAATGCAATACTATATACTCATACATTGTTTCCTAGAAAACAATGTATGGGTATATAGTAAATAGAATAACCAATTCTATGAAATAGCAACTCGAAAGAAAAAGAATTTTTTGCTCTTTGTAGCTTAGATAATGCTATAGATAGAGAGCGATCGAATTGTCTGAAGTAAAAACAATCAAAACAAACTTTTTTAATACATAATATTTTTAATTTTAAGTTTGTTTCGGAATTATTTTGATTTTTTATTTTAGTACATAATATACCTTTTAAGTTGCAAATAAACACGTTTATTACCTCTGTAACTTGAGTTTTTATTTATTTTACCTCTCTAACCCAAAATAAGTTAGAAAGAATCTAAATCTCTACAAGTCGAATATTTCCTTACAAAATCCGCATAAGTCGAAATCCTCCATAAGTAGGAAACTCTATAACTCGAATTATTTGGCGTCTCCCTTGAAGTTAGACTTACAGAGGTTCTACTGTACTACTGAAATCGATTCTGGAGTAGTGTTTGTTGTAGTCGTCTAACACTTCGAGAGACTGACTAGAAGGAAATGGACTAAACTTGACCTGCAATGACAGCTTCCTATCAAGTTTCCATGTCACGGTAACTTGATGGACCAATTTAAAACGAAATAATTGAAGAAGTTCGGAAATTTAGTGGGGCGTCATAGAATATTTGCAAATTGAGGAACAGTATGAAGTTCTTGTATTTCTGACATTTTATATAATCTCCGTTACATATAAATCGTCTTCCATTGCACTTCTTTTCATATCAGCAACGATTCATTAGCTGAGTTATAGTATGTGCATAATCCTCAGTGTCCTGTAGTGCGGGATGGACATCTCCTGAGTAATCTAGTCATGGAGGGAAGGAAAGTGGGCAGCTTTTGTTGTGATGGAGTACTCCGATGTAGAAGTCTGACTTGGTTTCTTGTCTCCGAAGAAGGAGGGCAGTGCCTTCCGGGAGGTCTTTCTAGGAAAATCTACCCCGCATTTGCTGAAAAACGTTATAAAAACAATGTAAAGTTTCAATAAATGCTAGCAATAAAATCAATACTAATATAAAATGGATCATGGATCTAAAACATAGTTAACATTTTACTCAAACTGAAGATTAAAATATGAGAAACTTAAAAACAATTTTGAAAACAGTTTTAGTAGCTGCGACAATGTATCTGAATTTGTGAATTGTAAAATCAGTCAGAAATTTTAAAGCCATTCCTGGTTTTTGTCCAAGTTTCTCTAGCTATATACATCGTATAGTTTGTTTGTCTTTATATTGTCGGCCAGGCATTGATTTGGGTTCGAATTCAGATCAATATGGTGTTGGAGAAAGAGAAGTGGTTTCTATAAACAACGCTCATTTTGTGTTGTTTCTTATCCATTTGGTCGACGGCAACATCTAGACCAAGTCCATGAACCCGTGCAGAAGGAGAGAAACAGCTCCTATTGTGATGGAGCACCCGTAGATAGAAGTCTGACTTGGCTCCGTGTCGCTGAAGAAGGAGGGCAGTGACTTCCGGGAAGACTTTTAGGGGTAACTACCCTGCATTTGCGTATCGTATGGGATCGTTAGATCGTTTCCATCACAGGGAGATAGATTACTGTAGTACTCCAGCTGGAGTGATAGGAAATAGCATTTCTTTAACCTTTGTAATTCAGCGTATTTGACATAATTGTGGAATCTTTTTCCTCCTATCAATAACTATTTGTTTATAACTCACTACTGATTGCTACATTGTTGAGGAATTGATGTCTTTTGAAATGTTTCTGAGAGTTTTGTCAATTAGTTTGTCAGTCACAATTTCTTAGCTATTCCTCTTTAGATATTTTTTCAGTGAAAATTTTTCTTTGGCATGGAAATAATTGCTTGTGATTTTGATTTTTAGTAATTTTTAAATCGAAATCCCTGTAGAATGAAAAAGTTATAATTTGCAGTTATCATTTAGTTGTTCTGTTTTTATTATTTGCTGTTATTATTTGGGATTGATTTCTTTTTATTTAATCTTCTTTTAGGTCAATATTTTTTGATTCTATAAATATCCATGTTTGTTTTTGAAACATTTAACATGCTTTTTTGTATGAACGAATTGTAACAAATATTGGTAATTGTTCAATAAAGAATTGAATATATTTTTTTAATTTATCGAAGAATATTATAAAGACTTTAGTAGTTAATTATAGAAAATAATAAAATAATAAAGGTATTTAATAATTATTTTTATACATGATATTTGTTTTCATTTTTCAAGAAGTTTTTTTACATTTAGTTACAAATATTAATTATATGTTTTAATATTTGAAACTTATAATTTATTATTAATAATACAGGAAATGTTATAAATATTATAAAAGGTTGTTGTTTAATTTTCGATTTCAATGTTAAAACTAGTGAAGTTTAAATTAATATAATATTTGTTCTTTTTTAATTGATCATTATAAGCCATATTTTGCAATTACCAACAAGGCTATTTAGTGATTAATAAATTATTATTAAATTATGCATTAATAAATAATTCAAACTATTCTTTGTCTTTGAGCCTTATGTTATAATTACCATCTAGGCAATTAGCTAGTAATTGGCATTAATAAATTTGTCTAACTATTTCTTGTCGCCTTCCTTGTAAGGAACGTGAAAAACATTTGCATCTTAGTTAATATGCAGTAATCATTTTAAAGTAACAATCTATAATGCCACTCAAACTACTAAATCAGAGGAATGACAAAATAAAATGACCTAAAATATGAGATATTATTTTTAATTGTTTCACAATTAATTTCACTAAGTTGATTTATATTTATATAACTAACCACTTAGATTCTTAAATTATATACTGGGAACTGTGCTACAATGGTGATAAACTCAAATGTATAATAATTGGCATCAAGCGTAATTAAAATTGCCATAGTACATGCTGTCGCAAATCATATATAGTTGGTAAAAATTCTTAAGCAGGATTTGACTTTCAGCGGGAATGACAAATAGTACAATTATAAGTCTAAAAATATTTATGTGACAGTGTGTTTAAATCAGAGTTTGTGGGGCAGAATACAATGCCGGAAGGTGTTCGAATTGGTGGTCGCGGACATCTTTGCACAGCTCATAGCGATGTCGGACGTGTTTGAAGATACCTTTGTTGTATGTCTTGTTGACGACAAACAGCCCAGTAAGTTCTTCCAATGTCTCCACGGGCGTCTCATAAGCGAGTGATTTAAGATGTTTCCAGAAGTTCAAAGAATTGAGGTTCAGCGAGCGTAGAAGTTAAGCAGACCTGTCACGTCTCATCTACTTTTTGGAATGTGTAGCATGGAGGTTGTTACACAAAGCTCTGATAAAATGTGATGAGACAGTACCATGCCTAAACCGCTGAAAATCTGACTAACACCTGTAATAATTTCTCATCATCATAACCTATCTGGCGTTATGTTCTGCACCAAAGGCTGAGTTATTAACGTGCTGTCAAATGTTTTTTATTTATAATTGTATTATTTGTGCATCACTGCTCGGGACATATGTATTTTTACAATTCTCACATGTTGAACGTGGTATGACATAACATATAATATCGTAACTGTTGTTACTCTTAGTGTCCATTAATACTATTTTGAATTTGCGCAATTTTAAAGGAATATTCTGTATATCTAAATGTCTTCTGTCTATCTAATTCTGTATTCTGTATATTTTAGGTATTTTAAAGTTGATCATTTCAAAGTGCCCAGGAGAAAAGATGAAATATAAAATAGCATTTCAGCAAAAATCAGCTTAAAAAATACTTTATTCATATTATAAAATAATAAATCATAAAATAATCTTATATTATATTATAATAATAAATTATTATTATTTCATAATAATAATTTATTATATTAAATATCTATCTGTTAATTACGTATGTTTAAAAACTGTCTTTATTATAGGATAATCTTATATATCTATGCATTAAAATGCTCTATTTTTTTTTCAAATGAATATAAACACTCTAAGGCCGCTGTATCTAAAAATATGTTGGCACATTAATTAAATTATTTCTGTTCCCATAGTTTTTTTAATTGAAGGTATTTTGTGAAACGCATTCATATTAATGTATCATAAGAAGAAATTTTTATTATAATATTATCATAAATGTGTTATAATATTATTATCATATTTTCCAAGAAATAAGCCCTTCTCTTGTTAAGCATGCAGTAGCAATTTGTTAAAATGCCCCTTGCTATACAGCTCAATTGGATATTTGGTGCTATTTTCAGACAAAAGAAAGACAAAAACAGTACTGATAGGTTTTTTGGTTTTAATTGGCTAATACATTATTTCAATTGGTTTAATATTTAAATGATTTGATTTCAATTGGTTTAATATTTAAATGGTTTGATTTCAATTGGTTTAATATTTAAATGGTTTAATTTTAATTGGTTAAATATTTAAATGGTTTGATTACAATTGGTTTAATATTTAAATGGTTTAATTTTAATTGGTTTAAATTTGTTAACACATTATTTTGGTTAATACGTTAATTTCTATGCATGTTAAATGAATAGAAATTAATGTAATGTAAAAAATAATTATTATTTATTTTAGTTTTATTAATTAAAGCTATATTTCTTATTTTCACATCCCATTTTATAAATTCTGATTTATCATTATTTAAATTTAAATTAATATTTGAATCCTGATAAACATCTCATATCATGTTTTTTCTTTGGCTTCTGACATTCGCAGTATAACGAGAAGCTAGTGCATTGATAAGAGGTCGTTTTTATGCTTGTTTGTTCGGGGAATCAACAACTTCCAAAATTATTTATTTATTTATTATTTCATTTTAAAATGTATAAAAAAATAAATAAAAAACATAATAACTTTTTCTGAAATATAAATTTTTCAATGCAAAATCTTTTTTTGTTTTTGCATAAATTTTTGTAATAAATAAAATAATAATAAAATAAAAAAATTGTGAATAATAAAAAAAAATCGCGTAAAAAAATAATAAAAAATAAAAATTTAAACTAAATAAATTTTTAAGTTTTTCAGCATTTCTGGATCGTTATTAATTTTTATATAACTGTATTTCGATGTAGGAATAAAATGTATTATGCATGTATTGTATTACGCATGTATTGTATAATATTGTATGTATTTTCTCATTTTAATAAATTAAGCTAAAATTCCTTTTTATCTTTTCATGTATAAAAAAATGGCTACTAAAAAAGCACATCAGAGAACTAAATAAACATTTTAATTGTTTAACTAGCACTGTCAAACTGAAAACAAAGCGAACACTCTTCAAAAAAATTCAAATGTTTATTAGAATGCTATAAATAAATGTTTATATATTCATAGCATTCCTTTCGCCTTCAGAACATCAAGAATATATATAAAACATTTCCTCTGAAAATCGTAACAGAGGGGAAAAATTGTCCTTGTACGTGAACTTGAAAACGTAAACCTATTTCTCCCACTAACACAATTTTTATTAAAATATATTCAAATGAGTTCTTATATAACGGTATTTTACTGAATTCGCGTTTCTTATATAAATATGTCCAACTGTATTTCTTATATAACTTGTCAAAAAAAAATTAAATTTAAACTTTTCTTATTTCAACGGAGGACACTAAAATATCGTTTTATCTGCTCATGAATAAAAAATAGTTATTAAAAAAATCGTGTAAAAAAATTTGCGGAATATTTAAGTTATTTGACTAACTCTGTTGAGCTAAAATTACATCAAGGATTATGCCATAAATTTCCTTCACACTCATTTAATCATTGTGTTCCACCCGTGTTTAAATGACAAGAACAAAAATTTTATGTACCATCTGCTCAGAAAAATCACAAAAAAGTGGAAAAGAAAAAAAGTCTTTGTACAAATCTGACAGAACAAGCCTAGTTATTCCACACACATAATCCGTTTATTTAAGAATTATTCAAATTAATACTTATATAACTGTATCTCGTATTTCTTATATATTTAGATATATCTTCTTATATAACTGTATTCCTAAGTAACTGTATTTTACTACATTTGTTAATATTATAAACTATATAAGTATATTTTTACATAATTTGTAAAAGAATAAAATTTAAATGTTTCTCAATTTAGAAAAGGAATTTAAAGTATTCTTTTACCTTATCATGACTAAAAATTAGTCAATATACAAGCACGTTAAAATATCTAGCAAAATCTTTTAGTTGTTGAATTAACCTATTAAAACTAAAAACAAAGCAAATATTTTTCAAGAAATTTCCTCGTGGTATATTTAATCATAGCATTCCTTTCATGTTCCAAACAACAAGAACAAAAATGTCAAGTAGCATCTCCTGTTGAGCATCGCAAAAAGAAGTAGTGAAAAAATGTCCTTCTGAGAGCGCAAGCTTATTCATTTCACCTGTTACTATTCCTATTCTAACCTATTCATTAAAAACATTCAGATTACTTCTTTCATAACTGTATTTCGTATTTCTTGTGTTTGAAGAATTGTATACAATTATATAATTGTATACAATTTACTGTATATTAACACTGTATTTTACTGTATTCTACTGTATTCGTTATTCTTACATAAATGTATAACCGTATTTCTTTATATAATTTGATCTTCCTATAGTTAATCATAGAATTCCTTTCATGTTCCAAACAACAACAAAAAAATGTCAAGTAGCATCTCCTCTTGAACATCGCAAAAAGAAAAAATGAAAAAAAAAAAATATCCTTTTCTACGATTCTGAGAGCACAAACCTATTTATCCATCAGTTCCTATTCCTATTTATTCTAATCTATTCATTAAAAACATTCAGATTATTTTTTTCATAACTGCATTTCGTATTTCTTATGTTTGAAGAATTGTATACAAATACATAATTGTATATTATCACTGTATTTTACTGTGTTCGTTATTCTTACATAAATGTATAACCGTATTTCTTTATCTAATTTGATCTTTATATAATTTCATCTTCGTATAATTAATCATAGAATTACTTGCATGTTCCAAACAACAAAAACAAAAATGTCAAGTAGCATCTCCTCTTGAACATCGCAAAAAGAAGTGATGAAAAAATGTACAAGCACAAACCTATTTATTCCACCCGATCCTATTCCTATTCATTCTAACCTATTCCTTAAAAACATTCAGATTACTTCTTTCATAACTGTATTTCGTATTTCAAATGTTTGAAGAATTGTATACAATTCACATTTTACTGTTTTCGTTATTCTTACATAAATGTATAACAGTATCTCTTTATATAATTTGAAAATGAATAAAATGTAAAATTTTCGCATTTTCAACAAAATAAACTGAAACATCCTTTTACTTTTTCATGAATAAACAATAGTTTTTAAAAAAAAATATTAAAAAACAGCGATTTTTTTTTGTTATTTAACTAACTCGGTCGAACTAAAATCAAGGATTCTTCTATGAATTTAATACGATAATTTAACATCACTTTCGTCTTCCAAATAACAAGAACAAAATATCAAGTAACACCTACTCACATCACAAAGAGAGGAGGATAAGATTGTCCTTGCACAAACCTGGGAATACCAGCCTAATTTATTCCACTCACAAAATCCTTTTCCTTTAAGGAGTATTCAAAGTAATGCTTATATAAGTGCATTTTGCATTTGATATATTTTAAGAATTATATACAGTTATGCTTTTATATAATTGTATAACTGTAATTTTTATCCGATTTGTAAAAAAAAAAAAAATTCATTTTAACAAAGGAAACTTATATATACTTTCTCCTTTGAATGAATAGAAAAGTAATTACTTACAAAAAGCGTCTTTTAGTTATATAACTGGTCAAACTAAAATCAAAGATATCATTATTCAAGAAACTTCCTCTACGTTTATTTTATCATAGCATTCCTTTCGTCTTCCAAATAGCAAGAACAAAAATGTCAAGTAGCAACATAGCAAAGGTAGGCGGGGGAAAATTGTGCTTGTTTACGAACTTGAAAGCATAATGAAATTTAACTTTTTTTTTTTTCATTTTAACAAAAGAAACTCATATATACTTTCTCCTTTGAAAAAAAAAAAAAAAAAGGATTTACTTAAAAACGCGCCTTTTAGTTATATAACTGGTCAAACTAAAATCAAAGCAATCATTATTCAAGAAACTTCCTCAACGTTTATTTAATCATAGCATTCCTTTCGTCTCCCAAATAACAAGAACAAAAATGTCAAGTAGCAACATAGCAAAGGTAGGCGGGGAAAAATTGTCCTTGTTTATGAACCTGAAAGCATAAGCCTATTTATTCCACTCACATAACCTGTTCATTAAAAAGCATTCAATAAGAATCCGATGCACTAATATCCTTGATCTGACCTGGTCATAAATACCATTACTCTTTGGAATTAATTCATTTGCGAGCGATTAAAATCCTTTCCGAAGCCTCATCTATAGAAGTCAAAATGTAAACAAGTGAAACGGGGAGAAACTGCCTTCATTTATTCTGTGAAACGAGAGAGCAACGTTTGATCTCTAGTGTGATATCCAATTAAATGGGCGCCTGAAAGTCCTTGCAAGGTCTTTTCGAGCCTTGACCTTCAATTTTAGAGGCGTTTCCTTGAACCTTTCTTTCAGAAGCCGTTAGCGACCTAAGGTAGTTCGCATAACTCAATATTTCCGGAATTTTGACAATTAGTGCTACTTTCGTCCATGTTTTAAGGAAGAAGACCTTTTGTCTTTGGTGTCTTGCAAAATCAGGAACAAAAGATTATTACACCTTAGCGTGTTTCAATCTTTCCTAACCTCTTGATGGCGATTGGAGGTAATGACCTTTCGGGGATTTTTTTACTCATTTTGGGCTCGGATGGGCGTAAAAGAAAAACAAAATTACACGTTGGTCAGATTTTCCATAATTGTCCTTTCCTCATCAAAGAAAGAAAAAAACCTTTAGCTCTATAATATACAAACATTGTTTACAAAGGTCAAAGAAATAACTTCGTGAACTTTTGCTATCATTAATACGTCCATCTGTGCTTTGATTTGGATTGCTGAGATTCTCTTATTGAAAAAGATGATCTGGCAGGAACAACACGCAATTTCTGTATACAATTGATGATACACTTAATTGACTTCAACTGTGATAAATGTAAACATAAACATAACTGCATTGATAGAGATTATTAACTTCCTATTCATATTTTGTGAATGATATCTATAAAATATTTCAGCATTTGTACGATAATAATTTTGGTTTATGGATCAGTTACAAGAACAAAGAATTTATTTAAAATAATTTCCAAAATTTAAATATATTGTGTACTAAATATTCTTTCAGAATCTATATCCCATCAATTTATAAAAATTCTTACATTTTACAAGTAAAGAATAAATGCTATCAATCAGATACTAAGCATAATTTATTTCATTATCATCTAAATTGCAGCGGATGTTTTTTTTCCCTCCTGTTGACCAAAACTAAAATGTACGTACTAATAATAAGTAAAAATTTGAGATAAATGCAAAAATAATAATCTCTATAAATGCAGTTATGCTTATCTTCCTATTTATATTTTGTGAATGATTTCTATAAAATATTTCAGCATTTGTATGACAATAGTTTTGATTTACTGATCGGCTTCAAGAATAAACAATGTATTTAAAATAATTTCCTAAACTTAAGTATTCTACACAAGTAGTAGAAAAATTAAAAATAATCCTTTTTACATATATTATATTCAATAAAAATATCTTTCAGAATCTGTATTCGAACAATTCATAAAAATTCTTACATTTTCCAAGTAAGTAAAAAATGCTATCAATCAGATATTAAGCACAATTTATTTCATTATCATCTAAATTGTAACGAATGTTTTTTTTTTCCTTCTGTTGACCAAAACTAAAAATGTAAGTACTAATAATAAGTAAAAATTTGAGATAAATGTAAACATAAGCATAAGTGCATTGATAAAGATTATTATCTTTCTATTAATATTTTGTGAATGATATCTATAAAGTATTTCAGAATTTGTACGAGAATAATTTTGGTTTATAGATCGGTTTCAAGAACAAAGAATTTAATTAAAATAATTTCCTAAATTTAAGTATTCTATGTATACCGGTAGTTGAAAAATTAAAAAAATAGTTATATTTATATTTTATATCCAATAAAAATATCTTTCAGAATCTTTATTCCAATAATTTATAAAAATTCTAACATTTTCCAAGTAAGTAAAAAATGCTCTCAATCAGATACTAAACACAATCTATTTCATTATCTTCTAAATTGCAGCGAATGTTTTTTTCCCCTCCAGTTGACCAAAAGTAAAAATGGAAGTACTGTAAAATATAACTTTTAACAAATAAGAAGCAATATCTAATAAATTTTAGTTGTTTACATTTAAATTCAATGTTTTTTTAATTTCAGAAATTGTTGAACCAATCTTTACTATATAACTCGCACTCCTAGCTGAAACACAAAACAATATTTTTTTTTATAAACCGCTTTTATTGAATGAATAATCAAATTCCACCGTTACTTCGTGGTTCTTCAAATAATTAAAATGAATACATAGTGATACTTTTTCACTAAATTATTCTTTCAAATTACATTTTATAATAAGAAACAAAAGAAATATAAAACATATTTTTTACAGTAAATGACTTTGAATATCCAATTTCTTTATGATTCTTACTTTAATATAGCTTTTCAGTATTTAATAACAATCATCCATAATGAATGAAAAATGTGTGAATAATGTGTTTTATAATATTGAATAATGTGTTTTATTTAATGGTTTTAAAAACATTTCCTAAATTAACCAAAATTTTTTTTAAAGAATGTTAATATTTATTTTTTATAAATAAAAAATCAACAATCTAAATGGCATAAATTCAAATAGAGTAAAAAAGAAAAATTGTCTCAGTGGCTCAACTTTATACTCCTTTAAAAAGTTGTTTTAATAACAAATAACTTTGCTTTCATTTGTAGATATAGATAAGTACGCCAGTGATATAATTATATATATTATTGATAAAAGAATGCCATTTTTTTCTACAAAATCATGCATTTCAATATTTTAAGTGCTCCTCTTTTTTTACAATATAAATTTTTAAAGAAAATTATTGCCAAAATTTAAATTAAACAATAAAACAATTTTATTTTCATTGGTATGCCACAAAAACTAAGGCTTACATTAAGGCAAAGTATTAGAACGAATTTATTAATTATGAATGTAATTTATTAATAATGAATAATGAATGCACCTCAATTACTTAAATTCATAATTACTAAAAATTGAAATAACTGCACAAATGTATCAGAATTTATTATCATTACAAAGTATGATATTATTATGATCACATATTAATTGTATTCTTATACATTTAAATAGTTGTCATAGCCATTTCCAATAAATAATTATTCAATAGTTTTTATGTAGAGTTTTATATAATTCAAAAAGTAAAGTTTAATTTGAAATAAGCAAAAATTATAACTATGGAATGCGTTTTCTATGTGGGCATTTTTTTTTTATTTTTCAAAAATAAAGTTAAAATAATAGTAAATAAGTATGTGAGGATAAATTTCATGATAGTTACAATTTTTAGAACTTTAAAAGATTTAAGTTCAAAAATGTACTAAAATAAGATCAAAACGTTATTATTTTTAATAAAGATAACCAAGTATTGTAGAACAAATACGACAAATACATATAAATTTTATGTTTATTCTGTAAAAATTAGAACACTTTTTATTATTTAATAATTTTTATACACTCTGAAAATTGTCCTGTCTTCTCATGTCAAAGTAATCCCTTCAGATATACAATTCAATGTCATCTCATTTACCTCAGATATACAATTTAATGCCACCTCATTTACCTCAGATATACAATTTAATGCCACATTATTTACCTCAGATATACAATTTAATACCACCTCATTTACCTCAGATATACACTTTAATGTCACATCATTTACTTAAATTCATAATTTTATAATAAAACTATTTGTATTGTTATAGTTGCAAAAAATTTTCTAAATAACCACATTATCCATAAAAAAATTAATAAATAAGTAACGGAAATTTTAGTGTTATTATAGCAGGATTTATTTCCTTATACGTGAATTAATTTATGCTGTTATCTTCAAAATAATAGAATTGTACAAAATCAGATTCATATCATTTAAACATTCCTTAAATAATAATTAAATAAAAGGTTTTATACGTTAATCAACATTCAAAATAATAAAATATAAAAGAATAAATCGTTTATTTACTATTTTAAAATCGAATTAAATCAAAGAGTAAAATGCAACAAATTACTCAAGCACATTCGGTTTGACGCTATCAAACATCTTGTTTTGATAGCACAAATTACTCAAGCGCATTTTGTTATAAAACAAATTTACTTTTGTGTATCTTCAGTAAAAACAAATGATTTACGTTTTCTAAAGTATAAAACTCTACACCCTCTCAATAAGATTCTAAACAGATAAATATATATAAATCTGAGCTTGCCTCTGACTTGGAAAATCCATTGCTCATGTAAGCATGAAAAACATCAACGGATGTTTTCAAATTCTCAGAAAAAAACAGCAGGTAAAAAAAGACGATGCAATAATAACAAAATGCAGGAGATTGCGAGAAAGCAAAAAGCAAATCTGTTCTCCAACAATAAACCTCATCTTCCTATTAGAAATCTTATTTTTACTTTGTGGATGAAATTACACCATGATTCCTGCATATAAAAAAAAACAACGATTGCAAAAGAAAGGAAGGGGGTTTGAAATGGCATTGAAAAAAAAAAAGAAAACAATTATCGGAAGACCAGGGGGGGTGGGGGGCCTCGAACCCAGACCCGGGAACATCGATCATGCTTCAATGCAAAAGGGTAAAGAAAACAGATCTGTTTGAGAACGAAGAGCAAGGATCGCGGAGAAAGTTGTGAGTAAAAGTGGCCACTCACCTGTGTCACGATCCGTGCCTGGTTCCAGTTTTGGCAGATTCCCCTCCCCCCCGACTTCATCTGCTGAAGATGATGGGCCCTTTCGACCACCAATCGTAGCACAACCCAGCCGAGGGCTTCTTTCCAGGTATTTAAGCTGCATCAGGCCCAGAGCCTAACATTTGTTAACTTCCATGGATCCCAGAAACAACAGATCAGTCTGTTAGTGCTTCAAAAGGACTTAGTGCTAGTGCCTCAATCAACTTATACCTGCAGCCAAGGCAAGTCACCATCGAACTTTCTCCGTAATAGTTAGTAATTTTCACTTGGTTAGAATAGTGATAGTGATATTTTAGAATAGAATCACAAGATGTATTTTTCACCTTTTAATAATTTTTCATTGCAATAAGTTATATATTTTTAGAATTATTTATTAAAAAACTATTTCTAACTGCAGCCAAGCCAAATCCTCATCAAACTTCCTGAGAATTATTAATAATTTTATATTAATAGTTATAATATTATATTATTATTTTATAATAGAATTTTAATGTACATTTATACTTTTTTTAAGTATTTTTATTGTAATAAGCATTAATACACATAATTTGATTAAAAGTGACTTTTAAATACAGCAAGGCAAGTCCTCATCAAAATTTTTCCATAATGGTTAATTATTTTTCGACTTATAGCAAAGTAATAATGATATCACTTTTAAAACATAATCTTAATTTGTGTCTTTTCATATTTTAAATATTTTATTAAATACTCATATATAAATTTAATAAAGCATTTAATAAAATACTCATATATTTTTTTAAATATTTGATTGCTAATGGAACTTCTTGTGGTCTTAATTATGGAAGTCCTATTTACAATATTGAATAGAATGTCTATATCATGGTTTAATTTTTAAATTTAGAGAAAATCTTTGAACAATTATTTTATAACATAATTGATTTAATATTGGTTTTTTTATCTAGCTTTTCAAGTAACAGAATTTCTTTCTCTTTTTTGTAATTTTTAAGATTTTGGTGAAGTTTGTTTTTAGTATATGTTGACATATATATGCTTTTAACTAATATTTTCTAATGAAAATAGCTTTGGTTAAAGTAATAGTTTTCAAATCTTTTTTAATATTCCAGTTATAATTTTAAGTATTTATATTACTTTTTAAAGGTATATGTCAGACCAAGAACGCTGTCTTTTTTTACTTTCTGTTTTATTTCGGTTATTCTTCAAATTTAATAAATAGAATTCTGTTGAATATTTCAAATAGAAATCACCGCAATGTATTGTCAATCGCAATGTCTTTACATAACCTGAAGTTCATAGACAAGTGTGCTTACATATAATTTTATTTCTAATCTAAAGTCTTTATTTCTAATCTCTTTTTAATATTTAGTTTAACAATTTATTACATAAGATATTTGTATTTAAATATTTAGCAAGTAAAACTTTTTTTAAGAAATTACTTTATATTGGAAGTGAATGATCAATTTATAACATCAATATTCGATTTGCTGAAGTATACAGTTGAAATGGCAACTAACTTCAAACGGCTAGTAACCTTCAATGGTTAAAAGGGCAACTAACTTCAAACGGCCAATAACCTACCATGGTTGAAATGGCAAAAAACTTCAACTATTTTAAAGTTTAAAATAAAAGTATGAAACAAATTCATTTAGTTTATTATCCTTTAACTAATAATTCACATCTTCTGCAATTAATTATTCTGTGCACGCTATTGTAAGCAACATCTTCTCTTAAAAAATTAATTCCAAAAAAAAAAAGACAATGATAAGTATCAAGATCGACATTGTGCACACAATTTTACGTATCGTCTGCTCATAAAAAAATTAATTCAAACAAAAAAGATAATGTTAAGTAACCAAATCGACATTGTACACACAATTTTATGTATCGTCTGCTCATAAAAAAATTAATTCAAACAAAAAGATAATGATAAGTATCAAAATCGACATTGTGCCCACAATTTTATGTATCGTCTGCTCAAAAAAATTAATTCAAACAAAAAGATAATGATAAGTATCAAAATCGACATTGTGCACACTATTTTACGTATTGTCTGCTCATAAAAAAATTAATTCAAACAAAAAGATAATGATAAGTTTCAAAATCGACATTGTAACCTATTCGGCATCGTATAAAACAAACGAGAAATACGATTCGACCTTCATTTGAGACGATGATCTACTTTCGCTCAATCAAAAAGAACTTCCGCAAGCGAAACTTGCATACAAAAAGAGGAAAAACAGTGAGAGTGATTCTGAAGGGAAGAGTTCGAGAAGACGATCTTTTTTCCTTCACTTTCATTGCTTAAGGTGAAAAACGTAATAAATTACCACTTTCTCGACTTTTCCTCCAAAAGAAGATAATGTATCTTTTTCACGCCGTAAAGGTCGTAATGAAAGGTGGATTGTTTTGATCTTATGTCACGTTGCGTGAAGAGTTAATTGATCATTTCTGCTTAATTCGCGGTTTTTGAAAACTCTATCGTTAGTAGTTTTTTTTTTTTAATTCTGATAGTTCTTTATTTGTGTTAGGTTTCATATCTTTTTTAACCTTTGATGAGTTGCAAAATTGTATAAGTGATTTACGCAGTGTGAGAGTATTGTTTTATTACTATTGTTATTTTTTTTTTTTCATTTTATTCTGTTTATTAATTTTTAAAAAAATTGAATGCAATAATATAATGACATAATTTGTTTAAATGTAATATTTTCTTTAAGGTGAAATTTATTTTTTATATATTGGTTTTAATTAAGGGGCCTAATGGCCCAGTAATTAACGCTTTGGCGCTAGGTGCCACAGGTTTCGAGTTTGAGTACCATGAATGTTGAAATCCATTTTAAACAATAGGCCCCGGTCTAATATGAATGTAGATCGTAGAGTTGACAACCCTACCCTGTAAAAAAGAAAACTTCTCCCATCTCGGAATTTGTCAATAGGCAGACGGCCTTGGCCCACCATGGGGCTGTTGTGCCAATGAAGAAGGTTTTAATTAAAATTGCATCATGTTTAAAAAATTAAATGTCGAATACGAGCTCATGTTTTATATTTTTTTCTTTGATTCATTACTCTTATGTTGAAATTCATATCTTGTTTTATTCAACAATTGAAAATTTTTAATTAATAATTGTAATCATTAAAGATAAAGATTTAAAAATTTTATTAATTTGATATTTTAACGTGAAACCAATTCTGATTCTTTATGCAACCAGGTTTAATTATAAGTTGACAATGCTAATGTATTTAACACTAAAAAATTAATTTAAAATAAAAAATTAATTAAATAAATTTATATCTTTATTACTCAATGTGGCATCTACTTTTAAACATTAATTTTAAATTAAACTTAGATAGCTTAATAATTGGAAGTTATAGAAAATAAATTTGAATAATCATATGTTATATGAACATTTCCTATTTCTTTTATAGAAATATTTTTTAAAGAAATTAATGCTAAACATTTCACTTAAGATTTTATGATTCCTATCAAATTTCTTGCTAAAGTCAAGCTAGTCTAGTTTTACATGATCTATTTATCTCTTTGATAAAAGACATTATTGTTATTTATAAATTAAAACTTATTTTTATAGAACAATATAAAAAGTTTTAAGCTTAATGAATGATAACAATTTTTCTATACTTTTAAATGTAATAAGAGAAATATTTAATAAAATTTTTATTAATAATAAAATTATCTCAAAACATATTTAATTTTATTAATGATTTCGCACATTTACTGTGCACTGCATTTCACTCAAATTTCTAAATAAAGATATAAGAAAAACAAATTAATATTTGAATTCAATTGTACTACATTTAACTCAAATTTTTAAATAACGCAATAATAAACCATAAGGAATTTCTTTCATTTAGAGTTTCCAATCCAATAAAGCTAGTTTATGTATATTTCCGTGATAAAAAAAAATTACAAAAGTTATACATTTCATTTATTAAAATGTTCGCAGCCATTATAAATCAAGTATATTTCACAGAATTTAATTAGATAATTTCGCGTAGTTCGCATAATGTTTAATTACCAAAGTTCTATAAAAATAGGCTTTGAAATTTGGTTTATAATTTGTTTGCGAGCATTGTCATGGTATATCGTAAACGATTCTCAATTCTGAACTTGAATTTAAATAAAAAATAGTAAGATAAAATTATTAATTGAATTTTATCGCACTGCATTTAATTTAAATTTCTAAATATAGCTATGAAAAGTTTTAAAGCATTTCTTGTACCCCATAGTGCAATGTCCTAGTACAATCCAATGAAACTACTTTTTTTCACTTGAATACCTATATGATAAAAGAAGAACTTTTATTTCGTTTATTAACAACTATAATTAAATTCATAGCCATGATAATTATAGCATATTTCCCAAAATATAATTAGATCATTATCGCATAGTTCACATAATTTTTAATAACCAGAGTTCTTCTAGAAGTAGGCTTTCTAATTGCCATGACATACCCTAAACGATTCTCAATATACGCTGAACTTGAATTTAAGCAAAAAATCATAAGAAAACAAAATTAATAATTGAATTTTATCGTAATGCATTGCATTTAAATTTCTAAATATAGCTATGAAATATTTTAAGGCATTTCTTGTACAGCATAGTGCAATGGCCTAGTACAATCCAATAAAACTACTTTTTTTCATTGAATATCTTTATGATAAAGAAGAACATGTATTTCGTTTATTAACAACTGAAGTTAAATTAGACAAGATAAGACAAGTTTATTCTAAGGTATAAAATAAGATCATTATCGCATAGTTCACATAATTTCTAACAACCTCAGATCTATAAAAGTCGCCATTGAAATTTTATTTCTAAACGTGTTTGCGGGCAGTGCCATGACACATCCTTGACCTCTAAATGATTGTCAATATGCTCTGAACTTGAGGTCACCGATTAAATACATCTTCGTGTAGAAAGCAAACCAGCGCACGGATCTTTTTTTCCCTTCGTGGTTTTATTATTCCTTTTTTCCACCTTGCTTTCTTTCCCAACAGCTTGGAGGCAGCTAAAATGTAGCGAGGAAGAATCAAGATTACACTCACGATTCTAGTTTTTTGTTGTTGTTGAAGTGTTTGGGATGATATTCTTGTAGAAGAAAATTATTCGTTACTCACTTTCTCACCAAGATTGTTCAGTCGGCAAAACCTGATTGAAATGCTGAGCGTACTTTTAAGAAACAACTATAATTGATATTCATTACGTGAAGTGAGAGAAATAGATGACGTTTAAATGATAGTCATGGACGATTATAAGTTAATCAACCCATGTTTAATTTAAATAGTTTGTTAAAAAAATTTAGTTTTGATATGAAGTTAACCTAAACTATTAATGTTTTTATTGAGGATTATCATATAATTCTCTAAATAATTTTTTATTTCCAATAGATTTATGGTTCCATCTGCTGTCATCTAGCAGACCAGCTGTCATCTAAACTATTAATGTTTTTATTGAGGATTATCATATAATTCTGTAATATATTTTTATTTCCAATAGATTTATAGTTCCATCTGCTGTCATCTAGCATTTTTTCAGCTAGTTATAGATTTATTAAATAGATCTGTTGAACAGCGTGTGTTCTAAATGATCATGATTTTTATTCTAACTTATGACACACTTGCTTAACTAATGGAGGGCGTTATGTGTATTATTTATTCTTTTTTCAGTAACCTGATGTATTTAAGTGATATGTACGACATATTAGAGATATAATATCATTGCTTGACTAAGTGGCAAACATTTTTTTAAATACTTATCGTATATATATATATATATCAAACGTTTGGTAGTTTCTTAGATATATATATATATACATTTTAGTCTGAAATTAAATTAAATTCATCTTACTGAAAATAGGAATAAATTTTAAATTTATTTATGTTTAGATAAATTAAAAATTTATTTGACAAATTAGCTATGTATTTGTCCACGAAAGATACAAGTCGCAATAGAATAGAAATGGTAATGAAATATTATGCCGCTCATATGTATCGTTTCTTATATTGTGTAAATGTGAATTTCGCCAATTTCATAATATTTATGATTTATGCCATATTAAATAAGAATTTTAGTAAGATTAAGGTTACACAAAAATTTACACAAAAGATACACAAAAGATAATTAGTATTGTACAATTTAAAAATATAACTACGAAATCAACTTATATAAAATCAACTAATATTTAAATCAACTTATATATAAGAAATACAATTACGAAATTATTTTTAAAAATAATGATTTATTAAAGAAACATATTTTTTACATTATTTAGATAAGGGATGGCCAACCAATTGATCTTGGCCACTTTGCTAATGCATTATAAATCCGCGGGCAACAAATAAAATTATATATCCCCATATTAGATTTAGATCCACTCTTTCTATTCATATTACAACATGTTATATTAGATGTTCCAAGATGCGCGCACATGATGAGTTCGCGAAATATAATTTAGTAATTCTGTGAACTCATAAATAAAACAGGCAATATCTGTCATATATCCACAAGAATATTATTTTAAAATCAAATTTAATTTTTTCTCATAGTTTCGACAGTTAATTTTTGAATATATGGATGCACAAATAACAATGGAAATTTATTAGAAATAATGGAAATATATTAAGTTAAATATATTAAGCCATTATATAATAAATATATTTTATAAAAATGTGATAAATTTCACGGGCCAGAAAAATGCTTAAGGCGGGCCGCGAGTTGGCCATCCCTTATTTAGACATTCCTTAAGTTATTTATAAATCTACACAATATTCCCCAACTAAGGAATAAACCTGTTATAAACACACAGCTTTTAATTTTTATCACATTTAATTATTATCACGATTTTTTTAATTTTCTTTTTTAAGAACTTTTATTACCTTACCAAGCGCCATTTTCAGCGCTCTAAACTTGATTTGCAACATAATTAAATTGAGCGTCTGCAAGACAAAGAAAATGAAAGAAAAAACTTAAGCTTCGTAATATCGTTCATAATGAGATCACATAGCTGATAAAAGTAATTTTCTTACACTGAGTTGCAGTAATAATGTTTTATTCATCTCTAAATCACCATTAATAAAAGTTCACTTTGGAGATAGAGTTATTAGGTGTTGCGTTAAGTTAGTTTGTGTGATAATCGCATTAGAAAATTTTTTATGTTAATATAGTTTATCTTTTAAGAGTTTGGCTAATAATTTCCAAGAAATCTCTTAAAGTATTTGCGTTTTTGTTTTAACGCATCGAAATCAACAACACTTTTTCTTAGAATAGGATGCTATTAAAGTCCTTACGACTAGATTTATCTAAATATATCTAGTTAAGAGAACAAAGCTTTTTATAAACTACTTAGAGTCTTTTATTTTAAAAAGAGTTTAACCAAAGAGTTAAGAGATTTATACCAGAATATTTTATTAAAGTTTTTAATATCTTACAGAACTGAAAACTTAATGATTAATTGCGATTTATATTTTTATATTAATTTTGTCCTAATTTTCTTCATCAGTAATTGGGTGGCAATTATTTTTTGAAATAAATTTAGTTCAAATCTATATCTTATAGTAAAATATCTGAAGTTTATGATAGTTAACTTTATTTTAGTTGCAGGGGTATAATTTTAGGGATAGATTACACATTTTAACACTGTTTGAGATATTTTTTTCATAGTATGTAGAAATGCATACTTTTTTTGTTGCCAAAATTTCTACTGGAAAACGCTTTTTTTTTTTTTTTTAAAATTAATTCTTAGTTTCCGAGATTGTGAAAAGTTGTTATTTAGGCCACATATAATTCGTATTTGTCATTCTTCAAGTAATTTCTTTAAGTATGTATGGGCCACCAAAAATCATTTTCAGTATTTTAAATATTTTCCAAAATCTAATTGCCACGTATGTGACGAGTGAGCAACATATGCTAGCCATTACATGTGACAATATGGTATTTTTTAAAAGTTTTAATTGAATAAATTGTCCTTAGATAACCGTTATTTTAAATACTTTCCAATAAAGAAAACATTTTTATGGAAACACAATAAAAATGAATGTGAAGTAAGAATAAATTTAACTATTTAAACAAAGCAATCTTCAGTAATTTTTTTTTTAAATCTTAAAGCATGAAAAAGATCAGATTAAGTATGAGTAGTGGAAGAAAAAAAAACATAATCCCAATTTCAAATAAAAAAGAAAAAATAGACAGAAAGTGATACGTGAAGCAAAAGTTGTTGTTGTTGTTGTTGCTTATCCCCTTGATTTAGAATCCTAAACCAAGTCCAGTAGATCATGCTGCATTAATAGATCGTAAACTGTCCTCCCCTCATTCAACAGTTGCCTCACAGAGGCACCAATACAATTCTATGAGATGAGAGGGAGACGTGATGGTCGAACAATGACAAAGGGCATATGTCTTCTCGTCTCCATTGAAGGTCAAACTCTTAATGTGGCCAGTCCTTAGTCTAGCTAAAGCTGTTTGAGCAAGTCTAGGACAGGAGTACTGCATGGACATACCAGGATATTTAGCGGCGTACCATGCATGAGTTGGTGGCGACTTCCAAGAGGTATTCACTCTGGCCAAAGTCATGGAATGAACCTCTGAAGCTAACAGATTGGAAGAAAAGTTTAAAGTATGACTAAGAGAAGCAAACTGAGACAGCAAGAGAAATATAGTTATTACTAAAAAAATAGTTATCTGAATTACCTGAGATGCTAAATTTCATGATATAAAATATCACAAATTCTTGCCAAAGTAATGAGAATTTTTTTAAAAGCATTACTTGATTCTTGATAACTATTTCTTTACAGTTGGTTATTGTAAATATATTGTTCAGTTAAGATGTTTTAGAACATGTAATTTACTTCAGTTACATGTTATATTAATTATTACATTTATCTATGAAAAGAATTTGTGCTATATGAAAAAACGGCAGAAAAGAATTATCTTGTGTTATTTGTAAAAAACATGATCACATAAAAGGCTTTTACAAAGTAAGGTTTTTTTTTTTCGTACTTCGTTTTTACTGGTAAAAATGTATGGCAAGAAGACATAGAAATCATATGTTTCTCATATTTGTATTAAAAATTCTGAAATTTGAGTAATTTTTTAGAGAATTAAATGACACGAAATTATTTATATATTTTTTTAAAAATCATGCAGGTAATTTAATAAAAATAGTTTGTTTCATATGTTAATGATTCTGTGATTGTGTAACATTAAAATTAATTGATATAACATTAATATTAAGTAATTGTAGAACATTACTCAATATTAATGTTTACTCTGTTGCACACATAACCTCTTGTATTGTGCGCGAATGAATGAATAATAAAACATTTGCCTAATATAAAATAAAGTTTTAGTAAAATTTCTGTTAGTATATTTTATTGTTATGTCTATACTTCAAATAGCAGAATTTTGGATTCTGATCATATGATTCATAGGATTTTAACAATAAAGTATTATTTTATTGTTAAAATCCTATGAATGATGACATGAATAAAATAGACATAGAGAAAATTGAAATGGACAAATTAATATGATTTCTCAATTTAACTGTCTCAATTAAGTACAATTTAAGGAAATGTACGTGATCATATGTAAAAATTTATTTATTAGCAGAAAATTAATATATAATATATTTCATTGGTAGAATTTTCCTTGATTTCTTATTTTAAGTATAATGAACCAAGTTAAGAGATTAAACAATTTTAACATAATAAATTAAATGTGTTCGTTCCATGGAATAATTCAAGTCAAGGAATAATTCTTCTTGTATTACAGCAAATAAGCAAAACTAAAATGCCTTTCGAATAATAAAAAAAAATCACTAAATCATGCAGGAAATATAACAACATATTGGTTAAGATATGTAGATATTTTCAATAGATTTTACAGTTAAAATTGAACAATATGTTCTTTAATTGTAAAAAATAACAATTTAAATACTCCATAATCTTTTAAACGAATTACTCCACGAAGCATGCATCAGTTCTTGCTCGAACAAAAAGCCGGAACAAAATTTCAGCACTCCATTACAAACTACATGGCTACAAGATTTCAGGTCTGACATGAGCTATTAAAAATGCTTATCATGCGAAACGACATCAACATTGTCATTTGAAGATAAACTGAGATCATTGACATGAGAGTTGTTCACTGAACAGCATGGGGGATCTTAATTTTTTTTTGTCCTTTTTTTTTCGAGAGAGAGACAGATTATTATTATTTTTTTCTAAGATTGATATGCAGATATATAATGGAACTCGATCTGAAATGTTTTCACCTTTGCCAAAGGCATCACGTCTCTTTATCGCAATTTTCGAGTAATTTTTGATACGTGATTCAGTTCATCACATAGAAAGGTCGAAACCTCAAGGAACCTTCGAAATTGTTCATGACGATGCTTATAAAAATGGGCGATAGATAAGTTATGTTTATTGAAATGGGCAATAGATAATTTATGTTTATTGAAATGGGCAATAGATAAGTTATGTTTATTGAAATGATAAGTTATGTTTAAAATAGATAATTTATGTTTATTGAAATGGGATAAGTTATGTTTAAAATAGATAAGTTATGTTTATTGAAATGGGCAATAGATAATTTATGTTTAAATTGAGTTATGTTTAATGGGCAATAGATAAGTTATGTTTATTGAAATAGGCGATAGATAAGTTATGTTTAAAATGTTTAAAATGGGTAGATAAGATGTTTATTGAAATGGGTGATAGATAAGTTATGTTTAAAATGGGAGATAGATAAGTTATGTTTAAAATGGGTGATAGCTAAGTTATGTTTAAAATAGGAGATAGATAAGTTATGTTTATTAACAGAGGCGATAGATAAACTATGTTTATTGAAATGGGCGATAGATAAGTTATGTTTAAAATGGGAGATAGATAAGTTATGTTTAAAAGAGGTGATATATGTTTAAGAAATGGGCGATAGATAAGTTATGTTTAAAATGGGAGATATATAAGTTATGTTTATTGACGTAGGCGATAGATAAACAATGTTTATTGAAATGGACGATAGATAAGTTATAGGTTTTTTGAAATGAGCGATAGATAAGTTATGTTTATTGAAATAGCCAATATTTATTGAAAAGAATCCTAATTAAGTAACGAGGAAAAAAATATAAATAATTCGAAAAAGGTCTAAATTGAGAATAATATTTCGGAACTTATGCTATTTTATGCGCAACTTTTTTTTTTTAAATTCAAATTAAATGATGATGTAAAGCAAATATAAATAATGGTCTAAATCGAGACAAATATTTCGGAGTTTATGATAATCGATGGGTAGCGTTTATTGAATTCAAATTAAATTACGTTAAAAACAAATTACTGATTTTAAATTACGTAAAGTTTTGAAAAAGTTTTCAACTACAAAGAATAATTTAGAATTTTTTATGTTCATCAAGTATCTATATTCCAAAGAACCTTAATTAATATATAAGAAGAAAATTATGATGATATATGTTAACACAATAGCTTTTAAAGTGTCTTAGTTAAAAATAATTTTGAACAATAATTACTAATGTCATATAATCTAATAAAAATAATTGTTAGAATTCAATAAGTTAAAATGATTTATGACGAATAGATTTTTAATTTAGTTGAAATAACGTGAAATATGCATTCATATTATAAAATTATTTTTCTCAAAAACCAGTTCAAAAACAATAAAATGCTCTTTAATGTACTTTTATCACATATTGTATATAAGAACATTTTTTCACAAAAAAACCCAACTTTAGATCTCATTTAACACAATAATTAACTTATTTATTTATTCTTTTCTTAGATATTAGGTTTTCAAATAAATTATTTATATTATTTTAATATTTATATAGTAATACAAATAGTAATAATAGTAATAATTTATATAGTAATATAAATGGAAATATACAAAGTAAACTCGATTTACCAGAAAAAAAAATTTAAGATTGAAACTCTGATCATAACTGTGTATATCATACCAGTAATTCAGAAACATAAATTTATTCTATAAAGTTTATCGTTATCGTTAATCTGTAGGAGGTGAGAAAAAATTGCCATTTTTAAAAAACCAATTTGAATAGTTAAATGCCGAAATTATTTTTTAAATCTTTTTTTTTAATCCAAACTTATAAATGAACTACTGTATTACATATAATTGAAAATTACTAAGGAAACATATGTTTTGAAAAACAGTTTTAAGAGACCCTAAAATATTTTTAAATTACATTAAATTATTATAAATGGAAATTTATTGAAATATTTATCGATATTTATTTGAAATTTTGTCAATAAATATTCTACGTAATTGATGGCCTAGAAAAAAATCATTCCACGTTAGAATATTAATAAATGCTTAAATATTTTATGTTAAAATATATAAATGTTTATAATAAATATATAACTGTTTGAAATATAAATGTTTAAATATATTATCTATTATATTTTATTAAATTTTTTATTATATTTTATTAAATTTTTTATTATATTTTATACATTAGCAATCTAAATGTATTAACATTAACTTACATTTTACAAAAAAAAAATTTAAGTATATTTACATTCATTCTTTATGAGTAAAAACTAAAATAATTGTTTTATTTTACAGTGATGATTGACTTTGTAGCTGTTCGTTTTTTCTTCCTATTTGCTTCCGGGATATTCTTGGCATGGTCGGGTAAGACTAAAATTTTTTTAATTAATTTTGATTCAATATTATAAAGTACGATGAGAAGATTTAATAGATAAATTGAAATGCTAAAATAATTCTTAATAGAATAATAGATAAATAGAATTTCTAAAATAATTCCTAACAGAATAACAGATAAATAGAAATGCTAAAATAATTCTTAATAGAATAATAAATAAATAGAAATTCTAAAATAATTCCTAACAGAATAACAGATAAATAGAAATGCTAAAATAATTCCTAATAGAATAATAAATAAATAGAAATGCTAAAATAATTCCTAATAGAATAATAGATAAATAGAAATACTAAAATAATTCTTAATAGAATAATAGATAAATAGAAATGCTAAAATAATTCCTAATAGAATAATAGATAAATAGAGATGCTAAAATAATTCGTATTAAAATAATAGATAAATAGAAATACTAAAATAATTCCTACTAGAATTGGAATGGGAAAGTAATCCCCATTGGTACTCAATAATTTTATAATTCACCACCAATTTACTACAAAAAATTTTTTAATATAAAATGTAAAAACTATTTTACAAAGTTTTAACCAGTATAAAAATATGGGAATTGTATATTTTTATACATGCAATTTCAAAATATGTTATTTAATACTTTATGATAAAAATATATGCATTTTAAAACTGTAATGCTTAAATAAAAGCAGAACTTTTATTTAATTATTGCCAAGTATTACATTAAAATTGTTTGAAAAGATTAGGAATTATTTTTCTATTCGTAATTCTACTAAGAATTATTTTAGCATTTCTATTTATCTATTATTCCATTAGGAATTATTTTAACATTTCTCTTTGTTTATCTATTATTCTATTAGAAATTATTTTAGTATTTCTCAAATTCTCTTCAGTTTTTAATATTACGTTATTTCATTATCATTAAAAATTCTTAGGTATTGTTGATTACAAAATCATCTTTGACAGATTTAACTAAAGACAGGACAATTCCTATCAAAATTGTATCACAATAATTTCTACTCAAATTTAAAATTAATGTAATTCTTTCAGTTTTGAAATAAAAATATATTTAATTGAATTACTATTAAAATAGTTAAGAATTTTGCATTATTATTGTATTCGTTAAAGCTTTTTTCAGTCAACAATAGAATAATGTGAATAAAACTTTTAAGTTTTATTGAACAAAAAATAATAATAATTGTAAGAAACATAAAAATAAAAAATAACATAATAAAGTAAGTATTAAAAAAATAAAATAATGATGACGAAGCCAGTAATAATAATAAGTATTATAATAATACTTATTATTATTAATTAGCAATAATAACAATGACTATTATAAGTAAAGTTAAATTTATTTTATATGCCAGACTACATTTTCTTAATTTTTTATTTAAAATATATGACTTTAAAGTTTATTGTTATATTATTATTGATCAATTGTTTTCAAGATAAAGTTTTTCGTTACAATTTTTCTTACATATTCGATAGTTATCAAACCTTTCACCAGAAAATTAATTGAATGTACTTTATGTAACCAAAACTAAAATATAATTTACCAGTTTTATTTTAAATTTCCAAAATTATTTAATTATTGACAGTATATATACATATAAAGTGAGCGAGAGAGAAATATCTATTTAAAGTTTAATTCTAATTTTGGGGTATTTCTAATAGTTTAACAACAATTGTAGTTAGTTAATTAGTTGACTAAGTTGTTTAACAACAACTTGTTACTTTATTAATAATAGTAACTTGATGTTTGGTGATCAATTAAAAGTAACTTTTGTCGATATTTAAGCCTGGAAGCTTTAAAGTGAAACTTCTAACTAATTATACTGTAGATCATTGAGATATTAAGATCAACACAAAAGAGAAAATGGACATATGTAATTTATCGTCTTATAGCCTAAAGATGAGGTTGGTTGTTACTTCATAAATCAAAGGGTGGTATTGAAATCTATAGTCTGTACAATCACTTCTGGCAGGTTGCTAACAAGAGTGTGAATGATAACACCGCTTATGGCAAGGACAAAGCGGTCTGAAGGAAAAAGTTAAACGTGTGTGGAATACATAATTTCAGCCTAATTATTTCAGAAGCAAACATATTACTCTGCCGTATGTCAGTCAGTGCTCTAGTTCGTGGGGGAGGAATCGAAATCTATTTCCGTTATTCTATTTTTGAAAGATATATGATTAATTCGCGGACATCGTAATTAGCATTCAAATTAGTTTTATGAATAATTCAGACTTTTAATTCTCGTCTTTAATCTTTTGTTCAGTAACGAACTACTGATTTTTTTTTTTGTGATTCATACGTAATAAAACCAGATTGTTTCTCCTTTGAATTTCTTTTCGTTATTCATTAAATGAATAATATTAACAGTTAACAGACAGCGCAATACAGAGTACTTTTAAAACGGATAAATTAATATATGCTTTTTAATTGTTAATACTAAATTCACAATTTCAGCAAGAGACTTTTGATTTTCTTTCATAAAAATAAAGTTTCCTCCATTAACCCATGAATAAAATCAGTAAGGCTAATAAAAAAGCAATGAATAATTTAAAACCCCTTCACCAAACTGTATACCAAATATAAATACAATTTACTTTCCCAAATTGTATACCAAATATAAATACAATTTACTTTCCCAAATTGTATACCAAATATAAATACAATTTACTTTCCCAAATTGTATACCAAATATAAATACAATTTACTTTCCCAAATTGTATACCAATTAAAATACAATTTAAAAATCATTTTCCAAATTGTTTGCCAATTAAAAATACAATTTAAAAAATTCTTTACCAAATTGTATACCAATTTTATTTAATTGTCATTTGACTGGTATTTAACTGTCATTTTTGTTTAATCTAGTTTAACTCACTGTTAAACTAGATTAAACAATTATTGCAAGCATGATTAACGTTTCGCGTTTTAGCGTTTCCCGTTTAAGAAAATTTCTATTATTTTATATTCCAATTTTATTGGCAATTTAAAATGAGTAAGGTAAAATTAGATAATTGCTTATATAAGTTAGGAGTATTTTTAGCTTATTTATTTTAAATGCAATGAATGGAAGTATTTAATAGCATGACATTAAAAAAGACGACAAAAAGTAAAATAATATAAAATTCACTAATATTAAAAATAAGATAATATTATAGTTTATATATTGCAGAACTTTATTAAGAGAAAGAGAATACAATATTGATATATATATATAGAGAGAGAGACAGAACTTATATCTTTTAAAATTTACGACAATTTTACATAATAAAACTCACTGGAAAAATATTAAGAAATTTTATTTTTTGCTATTGAAACAAATATTATTAAAAAGAGTCTTTTATTATAAAATTGTATTTAAATTGGCAATTTTCTAGATTTGATATAACTAATAATTCCAAAAAAGCTTTTTAACTATTTCTCTATTCGCAACAATTTTTTATTCTGAAATTAATGTGAAAAATAACTGTTTACTAAGTTATGAACTATTATTAAAGAGCTTATACCACAGTGAATAAACGATATTAAATGATATTTATAAAATTTGTAGTTAATGATTCTAAAAATAAAAGGATTCATTATCGTGTTTTTACAATGATTTTCACGTATTTCTTACTTAAACGCTGTATTTACAATGATATTTTTCCTTTTCTTTTTATTCCAGTATTCTTAAACTATTTCGATTACATATATTAGAGTAACTTAAAAAATAAACAGATTTTAAAGACGTTGTTTTCTAAATTCCTCAAAAAAGCAATTAAATTGAAATTATGATGTTCTTATAGTCTTCCATTAGAGGTTAACGTCCTTATTTACAAAATTAAACGATATATTAATATGCACTGTCTTTTCACATGAACCATGCAGATAACTTATGCCTTAAGGTTATACCTTCCTAGGAAAAGCATAGGAAGAACTTAAGACGGGCGATATCTTTAGAGAGCTGACAACTTTTACAAAACAAGTCACCGAGAATAAGAACTTGAATACTAAACAGTTAATTAAGTGGGGTCATCTAAATAGTGAACTCAGAACATTGAAGGTTTTTTGTGCAAATGAATTTGATTATTAGACGGCTTTTATTTCAAGGACAAGGCTTATCAAAAAGTTACATATTTAATCTAGCAACTGAAGCAAATATTATTAGGACATGTAGAGATTGTTGTCATACGGTGCAAAGTTATAATTTTAAAGGTAGATGTAATCATAGATTAGAGCCACATTTTAATGATAGGAATTTAGAAATCATTATTTATGAAATATTGTTTCATGCATCTTGCTGATTTAATAGATAAAAAACTGTATTAGTATTTATGATCTCCATGATCTACTTGCACTTATATATACTGTATTAGTATTATAGTATATGTATATAGTATATATTAGTGTATATGCTGTATTAGTATTGATAGTTTCTGTGATCTACTTGCATTTTGATTTATGAGAAAGCACTTTTTTAAATACAAATATGAAAGAAAAATTCAAGTTATATCAAAAGATTTGACTGCTGTAGATCTTTACCACAATTTGAATGAAAATGAAATATGAAATAAAAAATGAAATGATATATTAAAATGGCTAGTATGAAATTATTATTACGTTACCTCAGTTAAAAATCTGATGGCGTTTTTCAATATTATATTGAATAAAATTTTTCTATTTATTTGGATGGGTTATTTCAAGTGAGTTCATAAATATAAACTTAATATCATAAAAAGGTCAAATATGCGAATAAGACAACTGTATGAATAAAATTGCTTATATTTGTATATTTATTGTTAGGATTAATATTTTTTACAATAGTAGTTATAAAAATATAAGGAAATATTATTGTGTTTGCCTGTAAAAAAACGAAGATTTTACAAATCATCATTTACTTAGCTTACTGTTTGAAATCGACAGAAATCGTTTTCAGATGGTGATTTATTATTATGTTTCAGTAGATTTATATACTTTACTCACACTTCATTTTACCGTAGAGAAAGTTTACCCATCCATGTAGCATTATTACTCATAAATCGGAATTCGTTTCAAAAAAAGACTCATGGTGTTATCACCAAATCTGTTTTCTAGACTCATAAATACCCCTTTACCTTTTTCGGTTGAGTTGGCTGGATTTATATGAGTCTACCATCAAAAATTGCCATCTCATTGAACTCAACTTTTATTGACTCATCAATGAGTTCGACGCTCACTGATCGTTATATGACATCGTAAAGAACCTCAGTGTTCCGGATGGAATTTCGATTATTTATCATGGACAGCAAAAAAAAGTGAAAAACATTTCGACAAAGTAGTATTTAGAGTCATAAAAGCACGAAACGCAGATCATAAAAAATTGCGTGTCTAGGAAACGATTTTAAGCTTGCTGCATATCATCAAATTGGTATCTGGGAGAGTTATTATCTCGTTAGGAAAGGGCAAAGTCCGCTCACTGAATTTCTGTAAGCACTTTTATCGGTCTAAAAGTGCTGAAACAAAAACACGTTACAGTGTAAAACATTTTTTAAATACTTATTTATTTTCTGTTGACCTGTCATTGCATACTATTAAAGTAGCATTCCCAGACTATTAAAACAGTGTTTAATACATAGTTACTGTCTCCTTAACTAGTTTAATTAACACTGACGGGTCAAACCACGATGAGTATTGACTCATCAAGTGTATAAATTACTATATGCGAATACACTTAGAATTCATATATATTTTAACTCTAGTTAGTTACAAAATTCATCAACAAATATATAAATTCACTAGATTAAAATTAAGGTCATTCCTTCAGGTCAATAAATATATATTTGAAATAAATATTCAAATGGATAAAGACATTACATCAAACAAATCTCACATGAAGCAATACATTTCAGTAATTATAGTAATTTAATTTAAAGCAAGTGCTTTAATTTAAGGTAAAGATCCGTGCTTAAGTAAATCTTGAAAAAGTTCCTTGTATAAACAGAAACACGTTACAATGTAAAATATTTTTGAATACTTATTTATTTTCTGTTGACCTATCATTGCATACTATTAAAGTAGCATTCCCAGACTATTAAAACAGTGTTTAATGCATAGTTACTGTCTCCTTAACTAGTTGAATTCACACTGATGGGTCAAATCACGATTAGTATTAACTTATCAATTGCATGAATGACTAGATGAGAATACACTTAAAATTTATATATTTTTTAAAACTAATTAGTTACAAAATTCATAAACAAATATATAGAATTCATTAGATTAAAATTAAGAATCAAGATAATTTATTCAAGACATTAATCAAGATCATTTATTCAGGTCAATAATTAATTTTGCGATAACTATTCAAATGGATAAAGACATTACATTAATCAAATATCACATGAAGTAATGCATTTGAATAATTATAGTAATTTAATTAAACTCAAGTGTTTTAATTTAAGTTAAAGGTCCTTGCATAAGTAAAATTATTCAAGATCAATCACTCAGGTCAATAATAATTTTGTGATAAATATTCAAATAGATAAAGACATTACATTAATCAAATCTCACATTAAGTAATAAATTTGAATAATTATATTATTTTAATTAAACGCAAGTGTTTTAATATAACGTAAAGATACTTGCATCTTGAAAAAGTTCTTTGCATAAGTTAAAAGATCCTTGAAAAAAAATCTTTCATAAATAAAATTTCAAACATCGAAAAAAATTCAACTGTAAAAGAAAAAAAAGCAGTTTCTAACTCAATAAGCAACTGAGCAGACTAGCGAGTAGCTGTTACAAAATAATTTATGCGACATACAAAGTGATGTATTTCTAACTCAGAAACAGGATAGTCAATGACACTCTACCTTTCTTCCTGTAACATCAATCACGGCTTTGAAAAATTGCAAGCTTTTCCCAGCAACGTTCATACTAATGATTTACAAGAACTACACCTGTTTCTACAAATGGCTCACAAGAGAAAACCTTGTTGTTAGTTTTATAAAATCATAAACAAAAACTAGTTGGAGTTCAACAACTCAGATATACTCGTATTTTAGTTCAAATATTTTTCTTATATGTGACGGGTGCAGATATATCTTCTTCAGATCTTAACGTATCGATAAAATACATGCGATGAGTGTACAAATAAAAATAAAATACAACGTTCCAGAAATGCTTCTATTTCTATGTACCCGTGTGAAAAATACCTCATAAATCAAGACTTAGTTCCCTGAAGTGAGAGGTGTTTTCAAACCGGACTTAGTTGGTCATCATCTTCTTGTTGTTTCATAATAAATCGATAATTATAATCCTGACATTCATTATATCGAAGCGATTTGTATCTCTTCGATTTGCTACTCGAGATGTGATCATAACATCATACCATGTGTACGAGCCTTCGTGGAAATTAATGACTTGTCTGACGAATATTTCGAATACAACGCCTAAATAATTACAGAAAAAAATATTCTTAGAAAAGTATCTAACCTCCATAAGAAGACTCGTGCGGTAGATTAAATGTTATTTTGTTTATGAAAAATTTGAAAATAGGCTGATAAAGATTGGCACAATAAGCAACACATAATATATATATATATGTTATGTTTTTTTATTATGTTTTATTTGCCAATTTTTATCAGCCTAATTTAGTGTGTGTGTGTTGTGTGGGTATGATATGGTTGTTTTTTATAATTTATATGCTAATATAAATATATACAATATATTTTAATTGGGTTTTAAGTGTACAAAGTAGAATTACTAATTTCTAAATCTTGCAAATGCTATGAAGGCCACACAGTCTACCCAAATACCTAAATATGTTAATGGTGAAAATAAAGTTTTGTTTAGTATTATTAGAATTTTAATAAAGGTAACTGAAAATTTTGAATAATCTAGCATAGAGAAAAGTAAACTTTTGTTCTTAAATAATATGAGGCAATGACTAAAATTGTAACAAACATAAGAATACAATTGCATTTAGATAATTGCAATTTTATATGCTAATAAATTTTATATGCAATATATTTTAATTGGGTTTTAAGTGTACTAAGTAGAATTACTACCTTCTAAATCTTCCAAATGCTATGAAGCCGGTACAGTCAACTCAAAGACCTAAGTATGTTAATGGCGAAAATAAAATTTTGCTTAGTATTATTACAATTTTAATAAAAGTAACTGAATAAAAACTGAAAATTTTAAATAATCGAATATAGAGAAAAGTAAGCTTTTGTTGTGATTGTGACAAACATAAAAATACAATTGCATTTAGATAAATTTCTGTTATTTTCTAGAATATCATATAAGTAGTTTATTCACATAACTATGCATTGAGACATTATTTAACTTAATACTATTACTGAGTATTGAGTTCTAAATAAAAAAAATTACTAATTAGAATATTTCTTATTGATAAGTACATTAATATAACACTTTTTATGCTATATTTATTTTTTAAGAAGAAATATTTTTAAAAGTTGTAAAAATATAAGCAGTTATTTTAAATTATTAAAATAAAAAAAGTGCATTTAAAAGTATTTCAAAATTATTTTTAGAAAATTACTAACTAACTAATATTTCTCTTGATTTTCAATAAATATCGTTAATTCAGTCATCTTTTATCAGATTATTTTTATAAAAATAAAAGTGCTACAATGCCATTTAAAAAAAAAAAAAAATTCTGCTAAACGATGCTAATTTCTGTTAAAAGTAATATTGTCTTACATAATAACAATAATAATATTCTACATTTTATATAATTATAATATCCTACATAATAATATACTACATTCTACTTTCAATTTGTAAATGCATACTTTAATTTCCGGATGCTATTATAGTATTCAAATTGTATAAAATCATGAAAATGCGACCATGACAATTTTCATGAAAGTGCAACATTGAACGTTATCCGGTATAATGTTTTCATGAAAAGCAGTATTTGAATGCATACTGAGTTTAAAAAACGTGATCAAATGGCTTTTCTTTTTCTTCATCCATTACTTGCATCCGGAAAAGCGAAGAAAAAGAAAAAACACAAAGAAAAGATTAGCGAAATAGAGAAAAAGGAAGAAGAAAAAGAAAAAAATTCTCTCACTCTCAGCCCAAAATGCTACGTATAGATAGGTAACTGCCCACTCAATGGTCATCGCCTCGATTTCCGCAAAAAACGTGCAGAGAGAAATGACCATCAGAGGAAAAGGGGTGATTGTTTTCCTCCCTAGCAGTCCATCTCAAAGGCTAGAAAAAATATCTCTGCAAATAAAAAAAAAATAAAGAAATTAAAGAATAACAAAAAGTGAACAAAAAACTTCTCCTAGAGCAATAAGTACCTGACCCGGGAGAAACAATAATGCGAGACGGCAAAATAGAAAAAATGTGGAATAAAAAAGGAAGTCAAAGAACAGCCAAGTATTTCAAGGACAAGGTGAAAGACCTTCCAGCTATAAAATCCATAATTTCCACCCTTCTGCTGATGGTTAAAGTATAGAGATATTCGCCCAGAAAGACAAGATTACTTTCCAAGAGGTGTGGAATTGCGATGCATTAGTTTACCCTCCCCATAGCTTAATTAAGGATACCAAGAACAATTTTTTCCCTCCCCATTGCTTTAAGACTAGATGCCTTTTGTATCGTGTGACTGTTTTGGCCTTAACATGTTTAATCGTTGATTTATTTGCAGATTTTTAGTAATGTGGTCGTATAATTTGCTCGTTTAATTGACTTGTTGGTTCAGAGTTATGTTCAGACTTTCTCTCCAGATCATAAACTGCTGCTTAGAGTAGCAACACAAAAGAATGCCCAAAGTAATCTGTAACTTCTTTTCAAGCTGTAAAATAAATGGACGTGAGCTGACATCGGAACTTTGCAAAGATTTAGTTGTTACACGAATTTGTTGTCTTGGCCATTCTTTCGTGTTCTTCTCGCTGTAATGAATTGTATGGTGTTGTTGATTTTGAAAGCAATAAATCATTTTGTTTTTACTTAGACTGAAAGTTCAGAACGGGTTTACTTTACATAGCTTTTAAGCTGAGAAATATTCAGTCAAAAATATTCTAAACCTGATTTAAAAGTCTGCTCACATTTTGATAAGGATATCACGCTTTTAAAAAGGAGATAAAAAAAATTTAAAACTGTTCCCAGCGAAAAATATTTATTATGCCTAGGCAAGACAGCATTTAAAGAACATAGGTTTACTAATTAAATTATTTTTGCTATATACTTAATTTTATATGTAATTAGGAGGGTAATTAACAACTTATATTTTTTCTACTAATGTATATTAATTTACTCTTTCACACATAAATTAAATAATTTTTCACTCGCAAGTTAATTGTGTTTTCATAATGAGATTTGCCGTATAATTAAGTATTACTCTTAAATGAGATATTACTGAGCAGAATATATCCAATATCTTTTTTTTTTAATGTACTTCTTATCCTAAACAAAATTTCATTACAGCTCATAGATATATTCTTATATTGATTCATATGCTTGAAAATCTAGTACAGATCTAGTATTTATACCGCTTCTATTATGCATGATATCAAGATTACTATACAATAGCAATGACAACCATATAGTGTTTGCCAAAATTGAAATACTCTTAAAATATTTAAAGAATCTAATTATAAATTAATTATAAAATAGTTTTTTAACTGCAAGATTTTTTAAATAACGCAAAAAGTCAACCAATATCAATACTATAACGATACTACTACTATAACAATATTATAATTGAAATTTTATCTTTTTAGCTCCTGTCCAGGAATATACTGGCACTGTTCCAAAAGAAAAAGGTATGTTCTAACTATAAATTTGTTTTATAGTTTGTTATGAATTTGTTTTATAGTTTGTTATAAATTTCTTTTATAGATTGTTCTAAATTTGTTTATAGATTGTTCTAAATTTGTTTTTTATTTGTTATATAATGTTATTATTTTACACTTATTTTAATTAAGGAAATAAAATTTATAAGCCCTTTCAAGCCAATATTTCATTACAAACTTAAAAATTTATATTTCCTTTGTAATTATAACTTAGAAAGTATAATTTATCATTAACCATTTTCATTTTATGAAGGAAACATTCTTTTACTCTACGAGTGCTATTAAATTTTTCTCTCAATGACGCATAAAATTTACGTTAATCGGACACAAATTTTATAAATTATAAGAAAATCATATAAAATCCTTAATCTCAGTGCAGATATTTTAGACTTCATTATTTTTAATTTTAATTATTTTAATTATATAGCAGTTAAACAATTTTTTTTTGTTTTAAAATCAAAGTTGTTTTATACCTATACCATAGCACAATACCTATGACATAGCATTCATTAAAAAAATGTTTAATATATTTTTTTTATTTTATTGTTCATTTAGTGCTAACTAAATACATTCAATTTTAACTTTAAAATTTCCTGCATATTTTACAAGTAGAATCTAATAAATAATAAAAAATATTTTATATATTTCCACACATTTAAATGAATCAATAGCATGGACCACTGAAACTTGAATTTTTGACAAAAGAATGAAATTTACTGTGTCTGTATTAAACTAACACAAATCTTATGAACACCTATTTTAAATTACAAAAAAAATCCCATTCATATACTATAATCACTCGATTTGATTATACACATAGTTTTATATATTTCACACAGCATGATAGGATCTCATCTGATACTCTAAATTTATCAGGACAGCCTTAACATAACATTAGCGTTCGTTAAGCTATCTGAATGAAGCTCTAACGTACTTTAAATTCAGATTAAATATGTCCTTCATAAGACTGCATTGAAAGTTTTATACTAAATATATTTAAAGTGTTAAATGTATCTCTATTATATCTCTTAAAATATATTCAATTTAACATTTTTTTTAAAAATTCGAAACTAAGTTAAAAATAATAATAATAAAAGCTGAAGAATGACATTTATTTTGATTTTTTTCTAAATAACAAAATGTGTTAAAAACAAAAGCATTATCCTATTACTGAAATTAAAATCCTAAATTTATCTTTTTTAAAATTTACTGTATCTTTAACCAACTGTTACGATAAATTATTAGTAAGAATAAGTTATCACGAATCTTTATTAAGAATAAAAATAAATACATGCAAATATTTAAATGTAAAACGAAATTGCAATGATAATTAAGAGGTAATTATTAATTAAAATAATCATCATAATAAATCCCATGAGATTCATTCAGAGGAGGCTCTAAGAGGTAATTGTTAATCAAAATAATACTCGTACAATGTAGTATCACATGCAATTCATTGAGAGAAGGGCTATATATATTGTTGAACATGACCTACGATTAAGACAGGCACTGAAATCAAGGTGAAAATTTGATTAAAAACACTCAATACGATAATTAAGAGGTAATTATTAATTAAAGTAGTACTCCTACAATGTAGCATCACATGAAATTCGTTTAGATAAGGCCCCTAAATTGTTAAACATGACCTATGATTAAGATGGCACTGAAAACAAGATGAAAATTTGATTAAAAACACTCAATCTGAATTTGTATCCTTTGATATAGGATGTTTTTATATGACTGACCATTATGTTAATGGAGATCGAATTGACACCAACGAACCCTGCCTTAACTGCACCTGTATGAATAGTATGCTGATGTGCTATCTACGGATCTGCCCCTTTATAAAGCCCGTTGGTGAGGAATGCATAGTTGAGAGAGAAGAAGGGGATTGCTGTCCACGGATCTGGTGCCCTGAAGGTAAAAAATTTCTTTTATCTTGCCCAATTTTAACCCTTTTAACTTCCAACGCTGTATATCGTGACAGATAACTTTTATAATTGCAGATTTATTTTCTATGTAGTTCTGTTTAGGGTTGATTTATTAACTGAGAACAAGTCTTCAACCGGATAAGAAAGAAATGTTTTTTCTCTTTTATCAAAGACAAATGAATTGCTGATTGTATCGAAAAAAGATTTATTGTTATCATTGTAGAAGTTTTCAGGTACTTAAATGCCTATTCATAATAGTTTTTTGTTATCAGTTTCACGGTAGGAAGTTTCTTGCCTACTGTTTAATAACGAAAGTTTTTTTTTTTTTTTTAAGAAAAGGAACGTTTCAGAAAAGTTATTTTTATTAAAAATTCAGTACAATTTTCTTTTTTTTTTTTTTTTCTTCGGACAGGAAATTTAAATGCTTGAAAAAAACTTTTTTATGAAATCCTCTAAAAAAAGTTACTATTTAACTTATTTAAAATTAAATAGTAACTTTTAGTTTTCGTTATGTGCTTAAAAATTTATAGGACTTGACTTAACTTTGAGATTTAGATCATTGACTTGATTTGACTTTGAGACTTTTGAGCTGTTTTGTTTCAATTTATCCAATTGCTTTTAAAACGAAATCAGAAAAGATAATACAAATAAAAAATTCACATGATTCGTGAAACTTTTATTTAAGTAAATAAATTATTTTAGTTAAACAAAAAGTGCTTTTAGCGTTAAAAACAATTAGTGCCATCCTTTTTGAAGGAATCTTTTATATTACCTACATTAGAATAGTATTTCGTCTGACTTTTACAAAAATTAAATGATTTATTTACAACTCTAATGTCTCAAAAATTATATGTTATTGAATTTTAAATTGCATCTTTTCTTGTAATACCCATTGTTTTGTTAAGGAATATATTTACAGAATATTTTTCTTATACAGACTGAATTCTTTTCTAATACACGCTGAATTCTTTTCTTTTCTTATACACAACAAATTCTTTTCTTTTCTTATACACACTGAATTCCTTTCTTTTCTTATGCACACACACAATACGAATTTCTTTTCTTTTCTTATATACAACAATTTCTTTTCTTTTCTTTTCTTATACACTGAATTCTGTTCTTTTCTTGTGCACACACACAATACGAATTTCTTTTCCTATGCACGCACACGATACGAATTTCTTTTCTTATACATCAAAAAGAAAAGTTAATGATATAATTATTACCAATTTCTGTTTATGTTTTATTATTTTTCTCTGGCAGTCACTTAAATTCACTGTTCTTTTTCAAATCTTAATTTACATCAAGATTTATCATACTTTTAAACAGGAAGGGCTGTCAAAAGTTCATCATGTATGACAGCATCCTGTTCAGCAAGACTCACTTGAACTTCACCTAGCACACTTTAGATCGGCACTGTCTTTAGCGATGCTAGCCAAACTTTCAGTGTGGTTGTATCTGGAAATTAGAGGTGTTTCCCCTGCCCGGTTCATCACTTATTCTATAATATGTAGGTGGATCTTCTATCATATCTGCAAACACCTGTTGGTAGGCAAAGGCATTGCTTCAGGGAATTAAATCCAACCCTCAGTTCCAGACGTGTCTACATATTCATGAATATATCCGCCCAATTTTTATTTAAATATTAGAAAGGTAGATAGACTTATGTATTGTTTCTTTTATTTTATACCTACCGCATCGCACGCGGTTTCGAGATATTAGCATTCCAGTTCTTTCATCGTGTTGTATAATTAATTTTATACTAAGTATGAAAATGTAAAATGTGTGTAAGATGAAACAGTCCAAGTTTCAAAATAGAAAGTTTTAATACAACTATTTTTTTAAAGAGACTTCTTAAAATTAATAATTACATTATAATTCGTAAAGAGCTTATATTTACGTTTCATATGTATTTTGTATTATTTAAATATTCAACCTATGATTGCTAACTTATAGTAATGTGATTAATAATGAAAGTAATGATGCATAATTATAATAAGATAAAACCATGCAGAAAGAAGGACGTATACACAAATGTAAAAGGTGGAGATCAAACAGTCAAGTTTAAAAATAGATAGTTTTAATAAAACTAATTTATTAAAGAGACTTCTTAGTATTAATAATCACATTATATTTCGGAAACGAGCTTATATTTAGGTTTCATATGTATTTTGTATTATTTAAATATTCAAGTTATGATTGCTAATTTATAGTAATGAAAGAAGTAATGAAAGTAATAATGGAAGTAATGATATAGTAATGAAAGTAGTGATACATAAGGATAATAAGATAAAAACATGCCGAAATTAGGGCGTATACATAAATGTCCATAAATAAATGTATATATATACGGACGTATACATACATTAAAACTAATTTATTAAAGAGATTTCTTAGAATTAATAATTAAATTTAAGCTCTTTTACGAAAAATAATGTGTGTTTCATATGTATTTTGTATGATTTAAATATTCAAGCTAGGATTGCTAACTTATAGCAATGATATAGTAATGAAAGTAGTGATGCGTAATGATAAAAAGATAAAACCCTGACGTATACAGGCATTAAAGAAAAATGAAAAAAAAAAATCACTTTACATTCAGTATACATTACCGTTATTTCTACATACATAATTTAATTCAAGCCCTGGATCTGCAAACAGAGCGAAGGTTCGAGGCCACGCTTCTGACGTTGAATTGAAATACATAATTTAACGAAAACAACATGTCGTGCTATACGATATTAATAAAGACATGTGTTCCTTTTCTGTCAAAATATGTTTCTAAATATAAATGTCACTGTTTTGCTTCTAAACTTTAAAATTTAAAAAGCTTAAATTAATGTCTAGATTAAGAATGCGGATAAAAATGTTGGAAATTTGTATGTCGGTCAAGTTAAATATGTAAATATTTCCTAAATAGCGGTCATGAAATAAATAGGTTAAGATATGGAATGATATATAATTTCGCACAACAAAATGTATATAATTTAAGAATTTAACTGTTTGTTTTTCATTTAAAACCCTTAGTGTGCAATTCTTTTCTTAAACATAATGTGCCAAGAAAATGACAATACATGCAACTCATTTCAAACTTAAAAAAGCCGAATCGGTGTTTTAAGAAATATTTATTGAACTTTTTAAATACCTAATATATTTAATCAATATTGTGAAACCTTTATCTATGTCTCAGGTAGTAAAAATATTTACTACTGAACATAATGAAACAGCAAGTCATAAGTATGAAACTATATTGTGTGGCGAAAGGTCAAGGCTTCTTAAAACTTTATAATGTTTAAAAAAATAAAATATTGCCATATTTCTATTTTCTGGGTAAATAATTTATTTTTTAATATAAACTTAATAACTTAAGAGTTTAATTGTTTATTTTTCATTTAAAACCATTAGTGTGCAATTCTTTTCTAGAACATAATTTGACAAGTTAAATATGTGGCAACTATATATGTGTATATTAGAATGGCAATATATGCAACTCATTTTAACCTTAACGAAATCGGGATTGGGGTTTTAAGAAATATTTATTGAATTTTTTAAATAAATAATTTATTTAATCATTATTCTGAAATATCTATGTCTCAGGTAGTAAATGCATTTACTACTGAACATAATGCATCAGCAAGTCATATAAGTATGGAATTTTAAGGTGTGGCAAAAAGTCAAGAATTCTTAAAACTTTATAATGTTTCAAAAAATAAAATATTGCCATATTTCTAGTTTTCTGGGTAAATAATTTATCTTTCTTATACAAACTAATAAACCAACTATACTCAAGATTAAACTTATTCTGCTGGTAATAATAATAATAATAGTAATAAAAGTGGAAAAATTTAAAACATAAATGTTTCTTTAAATAAAAAAGAAACTAAACCCAATTTATTTTTAACAATGAAACAAGCAATTTTAAATTTAAAACTATGTTCACAAAATTTTAAAATAGTTTAATTATGGCATAAACTGCATTATTTGCCAGAACAATCAAAACCTAGAACAATAGAATTGATTTTTATCAGAATATAATAGTTTGAAAGAAAACTTTTTATTTTGATGCCAATTGTTATTGAATAATATTTTTCTCGTTAAAAATTATTTATTTTATTTGTTTGTTTTTTGCAGTTATAAGGGAGAAATACAATAACAATCTTTCCTCAAAACGTAGACAGCCTCCAGGTAAGAAAGATTCTATTTGCTTATTATTATTTTTTTTTCTTCTTCTATTAAAAATAAATAATTATATTTAAAAACATTGCATTTTTAAGAAGTTAGAAAGGAAGTGAAGTAATGCTTTTCTTTTAAATCCAAATAAAAAAACTTATAGCAAAAGAAAAATTAATCGTATTCATATTAAATAAAATATTTGTTATACAAAGAATATACTAAAAAGTAAAGGAGTAATTATCTTTCTAAGTGTTTTTAAGAAAATATCTTTTAAATTTATGATTTTTATATATTTTTTTAAACTTGCATAATAAATAAATATCTTGCAGGAGATTTATTATTTCTGATTTTAATTATTATTAAAGGAGTTACATTGTTCTTTCGCATGTTTTTAATAGTAATATTTCTTCTAATGATAAAATTTAAAATTAAATATCAACATTGTCTTTATGAAATTTTATCATTTATTTTTATGATTTAATAGCTTGTTATATCGCGATTTAATAGCTTGTTATATCGCACATAATAAACAATTTAAAATCGTGATATACTGAAAACGCGATGAAATTGATGATTTTATTCAAGTTGTGAAATACTTTTTCTTAACACAACAGCGGGAGACTTGTATTTTTTTACGGATTTTTTACCTTTTTAATAATGTAAAATAAATAACTCTATGACTTTAAATTAAGAATTAACTTCAAAACATTATTTTTGATACTAGTATTTTTGAAATATTACTAGTTGAGAATTTTGTTATTAGTTTGTTTGATAGTAATTTGACCTACTCACATAAAATATTTTCAATGATCTGTAAAAATGAAACAGAATTTTTCTACGTGAGCTATTATTTAATAATTAAATTTTAAGAAGATTGAAAACACATAGAAGAAATCTCTCTAAAATTACGAAAACAAAAAACATGAGTCATTTTTAAGATGATATAAGTCCGTTTATTCATACAATAACTCAAATTTAAAATTTTAAATATATTAATTAAAAAATTGCAACAAAAGTTCATTATTGTATTATTCTATTATTCTGTATTGTTTTCTATTTACTGAATTAATATATTTGAAATATAACTAGTTGAAACTAGTATTTTTGAAATATAACTAGTTGAGAATTTTGTTATTAGATTGTTTGACAGTAATTTGACCTAATCACACAAGACATTTTCAATTGTCATTAGAAGTGAAACAGAATTTTTACGTGAGCTATTGTTTAATAATTAAATTTTAAAAAGTTTGAAAACACGTAGAAGAAATCTCTCTAAAATTACGGACACAAAAAACAGGAGTCATTTTTAAGGTGATATAAGTGCGTTTATTCATACAATAACTCAAATGTAAAATTTTAAATATATTAATTAAAAAATTGTAACAAAAGTTTATTATTGTACACTTCTATATTGTTTTCTATTTACTGAATTAATATATTTGAAATATAACTAGTTGAGAATTTTGTTATTATATTGTTTGACAGTAATTTGACCTACTCGCACCAAGAATTTTCAAAGGTCACAAAACGCGAAACAGAATTTTCACCAGAGCTATTGTTTAATAATTAAATTTTAAGAAGTTTGAAAATACTTTAGACTCTAAAATTATGGAAACATAAAATATAGCCATTTTTTAAAGCGATACAAGTCCATCTACTCATACAATAATATAATTAAAATTTACATTTGAATTAATTAAAAACTTTTTGCAAAGGTTTATTACTGTATAGTTCTGTATTGTTTTCTATTACTGAATTAATATAAACATAAAAAATAATTAAATCAATGTATAATTAAAATCATCGTTGTCCCGTATTTTTTCCAAAATTTAGCATACCAGTTGAAAAAACGGATCAAATGATTTTCAAAAAGAAAAAAAATTAAACAAAATAATTATGCAAATTATTTTTAACTTGCCCTTCAATTTAACTTCCATGTTTATATGTTTACACACAGGTTGCTACTTGGATAACGAATACTATCCCGATGGAGCACGTTTGCCACCCGATCCTCAAAGACCTTGCGAAGTGTGCTATTGCATCCGTAATAGTACTTCATGTGTCATGCAAGAATGCGAGCTCAAAGTCGATGGATGTTTCCCAATACACAAAGAAGGACAGTGTTGCCCTAGCCGTTACAATTGCAGTTAGTACACATTCATTTTTCCCATGGGACTTATTACAAATCGGAGATGTGTTTTAATGGGGACTTTGATTTGTTTCTGTTTTTTGATTAACGTATCTGTTGTTGTGTTTTTAGCTTATGAAGAAGCAACGCCCACGCCACCTGGAGTGACATTGCAAGAATTGGCTGGTAAGTCCCTTTCATTAATATCGCTAATATTTGTTAAATTTTAACACAATATAGTAAATTAATATTAACACAATATAATTTATTTAATATTAATACAATAAATGTAATAAATTTTAACGCAAGTTTTATTGAATTTTTTTTTGTTCTAATGCAGCTGGCAAACACTTAGACAATTGTCTTCGATGCTTTAAGGCAAGCTTTGCACCGACATTACTCACTTAGCACTACCCAGAAGTGCGTGTAGCTTGAAGTCAGGCTACGGGCTTGGAGTAACAATACCTCCGCAACGCTTAGACCGGGACCTACGGTTTAAAGTGGATTCCGAACCACTACAAATATCCATGGCACTACCGGAACTCGAACCCGAAACCTGTGGTACCGAGTGCCAGAGTGCTAGTCACTCGGCCATTCGGGCCCAGTTTTATAGATTTAATACAACAAATAATTTTATTAGATTAAAAATGAGTATTTGCATTTCATTTATCGTTTTTGTTTGGTTTTTTGAATGCCGGGCACCTCACCTGAAGTCATCCGCCACTAAAGAGGCAGATATGTAACAGAAGACTCAAGAACTAACAGTTCCAGGCATCTAGGCGGATCGTATACTTTTCCTCGAACCTAATAGAAAGATTTTAGAGCTCATGAATTTAACGTGCCATCCGAATAGCCTGCGATCTATGAAACAAAACAACTAATAGGGTTTTCAAATACTATTAAAGTGACGATAATTTGAAATCTTTTTCGTACTTGCAGTTATTTAATTGATTAAACCAAACTAGTAGATTTAACGCCCGGTGTTAGCGTTACTATAACGATACAAAACTAATATTATCTATTTGTTTGATATTATAAGATCAATATTTCTAAAAGAAATAATAATTTTATTTCTATGAATTTTAAAAATTCGATGGAATGTAATTTCTCAAACGTATTTTAAATGTTGAAATTGCAAACTCTATTTGATCATAATTTTTTGTATTTTTAGAAAAAATAAAAACTGTATAATGAGTATTTTAATTAACTTAAAATTTTAAAATTATTTTTTATGTAAACATCCTTTTGAGAAATTTTGAAACAGTAAACTGTTTTTTATTCGATTAAAAAACTAATATTTGTATTTCTTTTATCATAATGTCAAAAAAATTGAATAATCTGTAATATATAAGACAAGATATCGCAGAAGCAATACGATACGATACTGCAGAAGCAATACATCTGAAAAAATTGATAAACTTATCCATATATATTTTTCAAAAGCGATATAATGTAATTTCTCAATTGAGTTTTAAATATTGAAATTTGATGTAATCTACTAATAATTTTCAAAACTTTCGGAATTAAAAAACTGTATGATAGTAGTTTAATGAAACTTAAAGTACTAAAGTACACTGAAAAAAAACTTTTATTTCAGAACTTTTATTTTTTGTTTCCTAACGTTGTGTATCATTTAATATTTTATTTATTAAATAATTATTCATTAATATACATCGAAATATATTTATTATTGCTGAAATTTCATTTTAAAGTAACAAACACGCTAATAATTTTGAATAGGACGCATTTAGCAATGAACTTTTAGAATCATTTAATGGCATACTCGCTAATTATCGACATTTAATCAGACAGTCATTGATTATTTTACAAAAACGAAGTATTTATTACTTTAAAAATTATCATAACAATTAAAAAAAGCGAGACTTCATTTAAATAATTATAAATGCTGCAATAATTTAAAGAAAATATTAAACAATAATTTTTAATGTTTATAGTGAATTTCTCATTTATTTTTGATTTTGATGATATACTCGCTAATTATCAACATTTAATTAAAGAGTCATGAATTATTTCACAAAAACAAAGTATTAATTGTTTTAAAAATTAACATAACAATTAAAAGAAACCATACGTAATTTAAATAATTATAAATGGTGTAATAACTTTAAAATAAACTGAATAATAATTTTTAAAAAAAACTGAACAATAATTTTTAAACAAAACTGAACAATAATTTTTAAAAAAACTGAACAATAATTTAAAAAAAAAACTAAACAATAATTTTAAAAAAAACTAAACAATATTTTTAAAAAAAAACTGAACAATATTTTTACAAGAAACTGAACAATATTTAAAAAAAAAACTGAACAATATTTAAAAAAAAAAAACTTAACAATAATTTAAAAAAAAAAGCTGAACAATAATTTAAAAAAAAAAAACTGAACAATAATTTTTTTAATATTTATAGTGAATTTCTCATATATTTTTTATTTTGATGATATACTAGCTAATTATCAATATTTTATTACAGATTTATTGATTATTTTGCAAAAAGGAAGTATTTATTATTTTAAAAATTAACATAACAATTAAAAGAAGCTATACTTAATTTAAATAATTATAAATGCTGCAATAAGTTAAAGAAAAAAATTGAACAATAATTTTTTTTAATATTTATAGTAAATTTCTCATATATTTTTTTGTTTTTAATAGATTTAAAGTTATTTACAATAACAAAAGCATTGATGTCGAAATAATAGAGAGTTTTTGCATAACATTTTTTTATCGTCCAATATTTTTTTCTTCCTAGCGCATGCTCATAGGAAACATTGTACCTATTGCGCATGCGTATCTGTAATACTACACTACTGAGTTATTCCCATGAGCATGCGCGCTAGGAAGAAAAATATCGGACGATAAAAAAACGTTATGCAAAAACTCTCTAATAACACAACATTTAATTAAAATTTTCTCCTTGATTTAAACTAGAAATTTGGTTTAGTTTGTCGCTCTACGATCATTTTGTGCACACTTTAGGCTAATTAGACCGGGACCTACAGTTTAACGCAGGGATGTTCAAACTACGGCCCGCGGGCACACTCTGGTCCGCCGGAAGTTTCGCGGATAGAATTTTAATTTGCCGGTCCGAGGCAAATTAAAAGATATTTATACATATATATTATATCCATCAAATTTTCTACCTTGATTAAATATTATTTTTACAAATCATTATCGAAAGTAAGTTTCCCAAATTTAATATCTCACTCCCAGAATATCAGTGCAATGTTTTCTTCATCTTATATATGAGAACAAATGTTTTAAACTATGAACCTTAGAAAGAATTATTTCAGAAGTAGACTGACAGATGAGCATTTTGAATCAGTACATTTCACTTCGAACCTCAATATAAGGAACTTGTAAAAATAAAATCGCAATTTCATTCATCTCATTAACATATTTAAATTGTAATACTTGTATATTGTTTTTAAAATTTTGGAAAAATTTATCTTGGCCCGCCAAACTTTTTTTTTTCCGATTTTTGGCCCGCGACCGAAAAGGTTTGCCCATCCCTGGTTTAACGTGTTTAAACTAGAAATAAAAAAGTGAAGTTGTTGAAGTATTTCTATAATTTTAAAATAAGTAGGTTTAAATTTATTTTATTTAGAAAAAAAAAACCACATGATCTTCAAAAAATATATCAGCGTGAGAAACTCCAATTTAATATTTATTCAAAGTCAAAATACCATTAGAGATTCTAAAGTAATATACTACAGACTAACAGTGATAACAAAATTATTACTTGCTTACGTTTTCGTGCTTCAAATTTCCTGGAACGAATATACAAAAAAAAAAAAAAAACACAAAAAAACCACTCGTTTGAAAAACTTTTTATGCAATCATAACAACATGAGATCTACCATTAAAAAAAAATATTGAGCAGCTGGGCATAACAAACAAAAAATAGAGGGTGAATTGGGGATTGGAATATTTGAGTTGTTTTCTTTCTGACTCGGATGGAAGAGAAAATCATTTAACAACTCAAGCGTACCTGATGGCATAAAAATCAAAATTTGGTGGAGGGGAAAAAGTCGTTTGGCGTTAAGTGCTTTTTTTCTGCTATTTTTGTTCTTAAAAAACTCTTAACACTTCGAAGTTAAAATGGGGGACCATACATTCCAGGAGTTGAATTTTCGTGTTTGTTTTTGATCTGGTGTTTCTTAAGATTATTTTGAATCAAGTTTTCAGAAAGGGGATTTCTTTTTTTAGGTTATTTACCGAAATATCACACATTCTCACCTCTACAAGGTTATTTTTAACAATGGAATTACGTGTGAATAAAATGAAATAGTGTTTAGACGTTAGAGGGAAATGGTACTTTAAAACGAGCATTGTTAAGCAGATTTAAAAAATGTTTATAAGTAGATGAGAAATGTAGGTAAGTGGTATACGTATAAAAATATAAAATAATACACATAGTATACCATCAAAAGAAACTTACGAAGAGGAACCAGACAGTTAATTGACTTTTGGAGATATTTATTAGAATTTTTATCCTAGAAATTAAAAAAAATGGAAGCAATAAATAATGAACAAAAAAACATTTTTAACAATAATGTAACTATCTTAAATATCAAAAAATAAAATAAATATTTTAAGAAACAATAATTTCATTTCAATATTCGCGAATATTTACCTCTTTCAGTGTACGTTTTTAATCATTTTTAACAATATTAAAATAAATATTCTTCAGCAGAATACAAAATTGTATGCATACACATTTTTAACAATGTTAAGATAAATATTTTTCAACAGAATACAAAATCGTATGCATACAGATTTTTAACAACATTAAAGGAAATAGTTCTTGTAGATTTATCCAATATACTGAAATATAACAGCTTATATACTAATATAACTCATAAACTAGGATTGCCAAACAAATAATAATTTTAATTAATGCAATAACTAATATGCGTTATCGTTCATATTTTACATAAAATATCTGCTTATGGGTGTTTGTTAATGTGGCGATTGTTTCTATATAATTCTTCTTGGCCCACCATGGTTCAACATCTCCATGGTGGGCCAAGGTCGTCTGTCTTACCTAAATTACAATGCTACTAACTAACTAACTCCCTGCCACTACAGTCCATTGGGACCATAACCGTTTACCAACTGGCAGATTCCGGAACATGAGATGATGTCTTTTTACGGGGTAGAGTTGTCATCCCTAAACTCTACAGCCACATTAGACCAGGACTTATGATTTAAAGTGGATTTCGAACCACTAGACATCCATGCACCGCTCGAACCTGAAACTTATGGCACCGAGCGCCACAGCGCTAATCACTCGGCCATCAGGCCCCATTTATATCATTAGTACCAAATTTTCCGGGCAAATTAAAGACGCCCAATAGAATGAATACTAATATCGAATGTGTATTGTTCTGCTGCTATCGTTTACATGCATTTTATTAAATTTGTAAAATTGGGTTGCAAATTACTTGGCCTGTTTGTTATAGCTTTTAATCTAGCCTTTATTTTAAGTTCATATTTTTGATTTAAAAAAATCTTGTAAGTATTTAATGATTGAGTTTATATCAATTTCTAATTGAAGATATTATAACAAATATCTATTTTTTGAATCAAAATTTATTCATGTTTAATAACTGTTAGAAAATTCATTGTTTAAAATGGATAGTAAAAAGATCTGTACAATACATCTTTTTACACACATTACTATAGCAACTCCAGTCAAGGTCACCTAAATGACAGAAATTCAACTAACTCTAACTGTCATAATACTATTCATCAGGATTTTTTAATTGAAAAATTATTATTACTTTACCAAAACATATTTGAGGAACATATGATATGCATCTGTTGTCATCACAGAAAGAAATAATATGTTATTAATACTGAGAAAATTATTGTATACAAATACAAAGGATTCGTATTTATTTTAATTTATCCTTTTAAGCTATTGATATCATCAGTTCGTTTTGAATTGATGAAGCGCTAAGAGATCGAATTATGGATATATTTAATAACTGTTCATTGTTAAAAAGGATAAGTGAGTAATTGTTTAAAGTAGATTGTTAAAACAAAAACCTGTACAATACATCTTTTTTCACATATTGCTATATCAACTCCAGTCAAGGTCATCAAAATGACTAAAATTCAACTAACGCTAACTGTAATAATACTATTCATCGGGATTTTTTAATTGAAAAATTATTATTACTTTACCAAAACATATTTGAGGTATATATGTCATGCATTTGTTATCAACACAGAAAGGAAAAAGTTATTAATACTGAGAAAAAATTATTGTAGCCAAATACAAAGCATTCGTAATTTATCCTTTTAAGCAATTAGTTATTATCAATTCATTTTGAATTGATGAAACGCTAAGAGATCGAAATATGGATAAATTTTATTACCTTATTTATCGTAAAGTACTTTCATTATGTGAAACTATGAGTTAACCCAATTGTAAAGAACTTTGTGAAATTGTATATGAAATTATATATATAGCCAAGAAATTTTTGCTTTTTAATAATATATTTTATCTCTTAGTTGTATTGAAAGATTTCGAAAATTAAGATAGCGATGGCAACATCAATGCATTTTTTTAATCAAATTAGTTGCTCGCAGGCATTTTGTCTGATGATTTTTTATTGATTTCAATTGCAATGCGATATTTCCCAAATGATTGGTATTTCCACAGCTTTCCAATCAATATCCATCGATATGAATTGGTATTTCCATTGCCGATGGGCAAGGAAATACCAACGTGTTACTCAGGTTTAGAATCATCTTTTTATGTTAAAACCTATTAATAAAATGCCTCTGGTTATTAATTGCTACATGTTTTCTTCTCTTAAATGTTGAAATTATAGATTGTAATCAAAGTGAGTCATAAAGTCAATTATGGCGCCATGAGTTACGTGCCACAATTATGGCACCACGTTATTTTGGCCTCCAAAACTCATGTAATATTTCACTATGAATTACGAGTCATAATTACAATAAATAGCGCCAAGACATATTTCGCATTACAATAAATACAGCTATTTTAGGTTGCAGCTATTACTCATGTATGATATGAATTTATATCTCATTTTTTTATAGTTTTCTAGTCATGATTGACTAAAATAAAATAAAAGCTTCAAATTTTTTCATTTTTAGAAAAACTTCCGAATGTCTAAGTTTTTACAGTTATTTCGTCCCTCAAATTAATATATAAAAATACAAATTCATATAATAATCTAAACATTGTAAATATTTATGTTCATATAATTATTATCTTTTGATTCAGCAATCATAAAATTGATGAATTTTCATTTAAATCACTCTTCATTTTAAGGGCGAATACAAAAAAAAAATCATAGGTATATTATAAGCATGATTTGAATCAAATAATTCCGTAAGAAAAATTAGCAATTTATCAATTTTAATATTTTGAATTGAATTCCAACGGTTTATTTGATAATAATAAATATAACTAAAAATAAAACACAAAAATTAGTCGAAAATATAATAAATGAAATTCCAAAAATCATCACAAATTAGTACCAAATCGTAATAACTTAATAAAACTTCCATTTTTAAACTTCAATAAATATTAAAATAAAATAATACCTAATTATGTCAAACTAAACACTGAAAACACAACAGAACTTTTTTTCAGATTATCAACTATGCATATCTTTTAAGAAATTAAACTATGCATAAAAGTAATTGAAACAAAGCTTGTTTTAAATTTCACATAATTCTAATTCTTTAAATTTCATTTGTTCACTTTTCTGTTACTTCTATCCTTGCAATGCCCTTCAAGCACAGAAAGCGTCTCCTATCAAATAGGAGGTGTTGCCCCTACACACCTTGTAGCTCAGGGGGCCCTGGTAGGATATAGTGCTCTCCAGGGGGCACATGAAACAACAACAGATATAACAGGTTTGATCCCTCCTTTCACTTAATTAGAGGCACTTAAAACAGTTGAATGACATGTGCTTTGACAATATTATCATTAAAAAAAGATCAGAGTGCATGTGTGTTAGCGGGATAGTTTATCACAGGATGAATTTTTCTTTTTATTTCGGGGTAAAAAAAAATACTTATTTGTATATAAGTTATAATTTACTTATACCAGTTTGTATATGTGTTTTTGTTTTAAGATAAAAGAAATTATATTTTTATTGATTTCATATTATATCTAAGCACTTTAATGTTTATATTTAATACTATAAACTATAAATGAAAAACAACAACAAATTGAATCTAAATGAATAAAATTTTTGATCTAGAACTAAATAAAAAGTGGAAATATCTTTGATTTAACTATTTTTATTTCTTTAAATATATAATTCATATATTTAAAAGCATTAATGTATCTAATTTTTTTATGTTTCTAATATATCTAATTATTTTTTGTTTCTAATGTATCTAATTCTTTTATGTTTTAAAAAAATATTGAAAAAAAAAACACGGACAGACGAGTTTACTTATTCAAATTGTGATGACTGTTGCAATTTAATTGATTAGGTTTTTTGACTGTTTTCTCCTGTTATACAAACGTCAGTTAGTTACCTTAACAAGAACCCAAGAAGGCACTTTCTTACCTTCTTAGGCAGTAACGTTTATCCGTTAATTAAGAAATATTTCCTAATAAGGATTTTCAAATTAGAGAGGGCATCGAATGTTGACTACAAGTGTCCTCAGTAAAAGTAGTTAAAAGATTTATGAATAATGAAACGCCAGAAATTAAACTGCAATAATTTTCTTTCTTCCTTGCAGAAGGCTGCATTCTTCCTGATGGATCTTACGTATCGGATGGTGAAGCAGTGAATACTACCAACCCCTGTGACCATTGCTATTGCATGAGGAATGAAGTCGTTTGTGCCGTTCAAGAATGTCAAGCTCCTGGAGACAATTGCAGACCTAAGACACCAAAGACTGGCCAGTGTTGTCCAGATAGATATGAATGTTGTAAGTATTGGTTTAGTTAAAGGTTTCCTATTATAATTCCTTGATAAATGAAATATAAAAGTAATTCAGTAATGACATTAATGTATCGCATGCTGGTTTAGCAAGATTATTTTTATTATTGTCCACTATTTCAAAACTAAAGGTTCTTTGCAATTTATCTATATTTTATCGAATTTATATACACAATAAAGCTCAAACCTTTTTAAAAATATTTTTATTACCAGATTGATTTTAAATATGCAGAGACTTTATCATCAAAACATGCATCTTAAATATCTCTAATAAAATATATGCCTCTGTTCCGCTAAATTGAATTGGGTATTTTTAAAAGGTTATTAAATTTCATCGTCTCTGTGAGTCTTTAAATAAACATTTGGTAAATAACATTTTGAAACACCGTTTCCAAATAAACATATAGAACAAGTTTGTCTTAAGAGATTTATTCACCCATTTACAAATCAAAGCAATTTACTCACAGTGTTTTCCTGGTTTCTTCAATGTGTAAAATAATTATGTTCCAGCTTTGTTTTTGTATATCAGGAATTGAAGAAGACAATATCATCTTTCTTTCTTGTACTTGCATAGTAGAAAAGTCTTGTGATGCATTTTGTTAGAGTTAATTCTACTACAAATTTTAAGAACATCATCAAATTTCAAATATATACAATATATAATCAAATTTCAAATATACACAATAAATAATCAAGTTTCAAATTATCTAACAATAATTTTAATTTTTCAAACCTTTATCTTATGTTATATACGTATGTTTAAATAAAGATACTACATTAGGAAATAAAACTTTTTTTAAATAATATGTTAATTAAAATGTTTAGTAATATTCTGATATGATAGATATGAATATGAGGACAAAATGCAAAACATTTTTTGAAAAAAAAAGAAAACAATAAGCATGACTCTGTCCTGGCTGTAAGAGCATTGATAAGTGCAGAGTCGTGAATGTTTTGGGGAAAGGACCCACAGGTTCAATCCAAGTCTTTGATTGATCTAATAACTCTTAATTGACTAAAGGGAACTTTGGTAATAGGATTAGCCATCATAGAACTGGCTGAGTATTTTTTTTCTGATTTCTGTCCCATGTATCTCAAATAAGGGTCAGTTTTCCTTAAGAACACTTCCAAGAGCCTATTTCCCTTAAGAACAGCCAGTTTCTCTTAAGAATTTCGTCATATAAGAATCAGTTCTGGTAATGATAAATGAAAAATTATCTTCATATCAGCAATGAAAAGAAGATACTACGATAGCGATTGTGACAACTTGTATAAGCGTCTCGCATCAACAGTCAGGTTTTCAATTTTTTTTCCCCATACGACAAGCAAATCCGGAGCAGTTACCCTAAAAGGTTATTCCGGAAGACAATACCCTCACCAGTCATCACCCGTCAGTGGACTATTACATAAGTGGAACACGAGGCTCACTGATGTACTGAAAAAAGACGATTTTATGCAGCGTTAAAATGGACAATTTCACATTTGGAAAATATACCATGGTTCATAGTATTTCAATTTGATTTAACGTAACTTATTTGTTTTAGAAAACTTAATACCGATTAAAATTTAAGAAAAAGTTGCTACATTTTACAAATGAAAATGAATACTCTTTTTACGTTAATTTTTTATTTTCAATTTAATAAAACATAATTACCCATCCAAATCCTTCACCACTTAATACAATTTATTACATCCATTTTGTTTTATTTATTGTGAAATTCTGGATACAAAAAGAAACTTCTCGACCAGATTTTTTAACAAGAAATTTTCTGGATAATAATTTTCCAAATTATTATTGTATTCTTACACAATTATAGTATATGCAATTCAATTTGAAATTTTTCTTTAAAAGAATAAAATTTGTAATATGCCACTTGTTAAAGTATTTTAGATTTTAATTAACATTTTTATTTGACTTTCAGTTGTTAGCACATTCCCCAGCGTATTTGAGAAACCAATGAGTATTCATTTTACTACTTCGCTTGGTACTACAACAAATACTGGTCTCGTTACATTCAATGGAAAAATTTCTGATGCAACGTATATTAAAGGAGCACCCAAAAAAGAAACAATTGATGATGATGCCACACCAGCCTATAAACCACAAGGACAAACTGAAGAAATATCTGAGAAAACTGTTACACCGGTATCTATCCTGCAAGGCCAATCAAAAGAAACACTTGATGAAACTCCCAAACCTGAATATATAAATACAGAAGTAGTTAAAGAAATTTTTGAACCGGTATATGAAAGGCCAGAAAAAACTAAAACAGCTGATGAAGTTCCCAGACCGGTATATATACCACCAGAACAAACAAAAAATACAAAAGTTGCAACAAAACAATCAACGGTATCACGGGAAATCCAAAGTTCAACAGTATCATATCATCAAGAAAATATGAAATCAGTTTCTGATGAATCCTCCTCGACTTCACCAACAGATCTTTCAATAGAGGAGGAAATAATAAAGGAAATTTCCACCCCTGCATATATACCATCAGAACAATCAGAAAATACCGAAGTTTCAGCAAAAGAACCAACTCATAAAGTTTCATTTTCAACACCATCATATAATGAAGAAGATGTAACTTTGAAATCAGTTTCTGAGGAATCTTCTTCAACGACTCCTCCAAGTAAATCTATTACTGATGAGGAAAAGGAGACAAAGTTAGATCCTGAAAATACATTCCAAGATTCGTTTTTTACTAAGAACTTTACTGAAACTGCAGAAACACAAAAAGCAGATATTACATTTAGTTCTGATTCAGATATTTCTTCAGATGTGGCACACACAACTATCGAAATAAGCAGTTCATCCAAAGAAACACATTCTCCACAAATCACCACTCAATCATCACCATCACGAAAGGGCTATGGAGTCAAAGGATCCTCATTTGGTCATAAAATATCCACTAGTCACGCTCCTTCTGTGACTGAAAAAGATCAAGTTACATCAGTTGAATATGATTCAACTCAAAAACATCACATCCAACATATTATGAAACAACACCAACATCTCCTACACAGGAAGAAAATGTCCATGTTGAAGAAATAAAACCTCCCAGAATTATAGGAGTAAAAGGAAAAAAACCAATCACATCTACAAAAACTCATGCCCCAGATACTTCATCTGTAAAATCACCCTCGACTGGCATGCCTGTTGAAGACCCGACTCAAAAAACAACTCAGTCTTTATATTATGAAACAACTCTCACTCCTTTGAGCATACATCATAAGAAAGAAAATGACCAAACTGAAGAAATTGCATCTTCCGAAACAGCTGGAATTCAAGAACAAAATCCTATTATACATGAAACATCAGAAGTTCCAGGAACTTCATCTGTAATGCCAACAACGACTGATGAAGATACATATGTTGAAGATAATAAGATTCAAACAACATTAAAGCCATTATACTATGAAACAACTCTCCAGCCTCTGGATGAAGCACATACGAAAGAAAGTATTCACATTAAAGAAATTACATCACCTAAAATTATAGGAGTTAAGGGACGAAAACCAACTACACCTGCAACTACAGAAGTTCGAACAACTCCAACAGTAAAGCCAACAACGACTGAAAAAATTGAAGATGCCTATGTTGAAGATAGCCAGACTCAAAAAGAATCACAACCATTACATTATGAAACAACTACCACCCCTATTACATCTCAGGCACTCGAAGAAAAAGACCCAGTTAAAGAAACTATACCTCCTAATGTTGTAGAGATTAAAGGACTAACATCCACTATACCTGTAACCACAGAAGTTCCAGGTGCTACATCTATTAAAGTAACTACGATTGAAAAAGTTGAAGATACGTCTATTGAAGAACACTCGATTCAAACAACATCTAAGCCATTGTATTATGAAACAACTATCCTGCCTCTGGATGCAGCTCATACATTCGAAGTAAAGGACCATGTTGAAGAAACTAAACCTACTAAACTGGTAGAAATTCAAGAACAAAAAACGACAATATCTGCAACAACAGAAGTTCGAGGAACTCAAACCAGTGAAACTAACAACGACTGAAAAAGATGAAGATATATATGTTGAAGATAACCAAACTCAAAAAACCTCACAATCATTATATTATGAAACAACTCCCACCCCTATTACATCTCAGGTACTCGAAGAAAAAGACCAAGTTAAAGAAACTATACCTCCTAATGTTGTAGAGATTAAAGGACAAACATCAATTATATCTGCAACAACAGAAGTTCCAGATGCTTCATCTATTAAATTAACTACGATTGAAAAGGTTGAAGATGTGTCCATTGAAGAACACTCGACTCAAACAACATCAAAGCCATTGTACTATGAAACAACTGTTTTGCCCCTGGATGCAGCTGATACATTCGAAGAAAAGGACCATGCCGAAGAAACTATACCTCCTAAAGTTGTAGAAATTCAAGAACAAAAAACAACAATATCTGCAACGACAGAAGTTCGAGGAACTCCAACAGTGAAACCAACAACGACTGAAAAAGATGAAAATACATATATGAAGATAACCAGACTCCAAAAACATCAAAGCCCTTATACTATGAAACAACTTCCCTTCCTTTGAGTGCAGAAGAAAATATTCACATTAAAGAAATTACATTGCCTGAAGTTATAGCAGTTAATGGACGAAAACCAACTATAACTGAGACAACTGAAGTTCCAGGTACTTCATCCGTAAAACCAACTACAGCTGAAATAGGAGAAATTGTATCTGATGAAAATTACTCGACTCAAAAAACATCACAGACATTATATTATGAAACAACTTCCACTTCTCCGAATGCACTTGATATTCACGACCATATTAATGACATTACGCCTCCCAATTTTGTAGAAATAAAAAAACAAAAAACAATTATTTCTTCAACGACAGAAGTTCCAGATATTTCATCTGTAAAACCAACTGTTTCTCCAGTTATATCTGAAGAATCAGGTAGACAACCAAGTGGAGTGAAAACCTCTCAGAAGAAAGGACAAATATCCCATATTAAAGGAAAACGGCCTCAAATCAAGGACAAACCTATCTTACCAATAGGCGTTATTCCTGGAGAAAAAAGGATAACTACAACCACAGTGTCTTCTTTCGTTAAAACACGTCCATTCGTCATGAGAATTCCAGGAGAAGGTAAAATTTATTAGATAAATCATTCGCATTCAGTAAACTTTCGAAAGATTTCTCCCCAATTAAAAACATAAAATTAAATATTTTTTATTTTAATTTATTTTTGAGATATTTAGTTCTATTTGTTTTTTTCTGCAGAGAATTAAATTAAAACGTGGAGCCATGATCATTACAGGGATAATTAAAAAGCGAATAATTTTTTTCAAACTTGTATTTATGTGGTAAAACATTCAAAATAAACCTAAAATTAAAAAATATTTTTAACAAAATATATTTATATAATAAATACTTAAACTTATTTATACATTTTACGTTTTATTTATTTACAGAAGTGACAATACAAGTACAAGTGATTAATTTTACATTTAATTACATATCTTAAAATTAATATTATTTAAAACTCCATAAAATTTTTAATCAACTTGATATAAAATTTTGTAAAAAAAAGGACCGGTTTGTTTATTTGATTTTCTTGAATTTTTCAGTAGATATTTTCTGCCTTACTCAGGCTATATATTTTATAGGGGAAACAAATGACTTCCCACAAGCTTCATATGATTTGATTATCCAATGCAAAAAGGTTTAGTACTTTGTACTTGTACTTAATACTTTATACTTGTACTTGTACTTAGTACTTTGGAATTTCAAAACAGCCCATAAATTTTCATTATAAAAATTTGAAAGATAATTACTTTAATTTCAGTTTTTTTTTTTTTTTTTTTTGAAGGTCTTAAAGTAAATTAAAGTGATTTTTTTAGGTTTTTGTCAAGTTGGCAAAACAACTTACAAACATGGACAAACAGTGCCATCTACTGATGTCTGTAAAATGGACTGTCAGTGTAATAGAGGCAAGATTTACTGTGTTGAAACTATTTGTGAAACACCAGAGAAACCTAATTGTGTTGCTATTCGAAAAGAGGGTTCCTGCTGTCCGATTTACAACTGTGGTAGGTCCTCAGTAAAATACTTTGTTTTTACATGAATTCTTTTTCATTCTAGTAAAATATTATTAATCTTCTCTATAGTTTATCAGTTTACAATTATTATATATAGAATAGGCAATCAGTATTTCCAATTATAGTTCGCCTTTTCAAAAATCATTACAAAAATTTTCCTAAACGTTAAAAATTCATAACAATAATTATGATATAGAAATACTTTAACAATTGTAAACTTAAGTTATTTAAAGCATTTTGAACTTTAAATGTGATTAATTTAATATTATTTTATTTGTTTATTTTTTGTTAACACATTAATATCTTCTCCAGAAACAACGGTAAGTTGTTATTTTTAAATTAAGACCAGGTCTCCGATTTCATATTCTCATAGAATATGGAAATCAGTTGGATTTTCATTATAATATATTACTAAAAGGTATGTTATTCAGTTTTTATATTTTCATAGTTATGTAGACATTTTCTGCAATGAAGTATTAAAAGGTAAAATATGGTAAATATTTTCTACTTAATGTAGAAAAATACTTTTGAAATATCTGTAGGAATCAAAGTAAGAAATGACTCACTGACTTTTCTCATATTTATTTGATTTTTAATCTAATAAACATTTTGCATAACTAAATATCTTTTTGTAGTTAATAGCAAAAAAATAAAAGAAAATACCGCAATAAAAAATAAATAAATAAAAAATATGTGTTACAAATATGCATATTGGGATAATTACATTATAGGTTAATTCTATGGTTTCTGTTCAGTTCTAATTACTTATTAAAGTACTGTATTCAAAGACTCTATTGCACTTTTATTACAATATAAATTAAAGTACTTAAAATGTATTGCTAAAAAAAGAAAAACAACTTTTACTTAAAATGTTTTACGATAAATTTTCCTTTTAGGAACTTCAGTTACTAAACCTGCTGAATTCATAGATATAATTGAATTTACTAATCCAGATGAATTAACGTTCAGCAAACCAACTACTCAAAGCACTTATGTTTCTAGTATCGAATCTTTAAGCTCGACAGAAAAATCAGAAGTAATTGATACTACACTCAAACCCCATACTGAACCAAGTCATGACCAAGAAAAAGAGACTTATTTTTCAAGTACTGCCTTGCCTCCGAGTACTTTCGAAGTTAGTCCCACAATCAATGAATTAGATACAACAGTTGTAAGTTCAACAACACTTCAAAATACTGATTCTTTTGGTACAGAAACAATTATTTCAAAAGAAAAACCAGAAGTAGCTGACAGTGTATTTGAAACTCACACAGAATCAAATTATACCAAAGAAATCGAATCATCTTCTTCAAGTACTTCCTCACCACATGCTACGGAAACTAGTTCCACTGTCGACACATTGGCTATATCAACTACTGTTGGCGGTTTAACTACTCCTCAAAGCACGGATATTTCTGATATAAAAACTGTTATCTCGACAGAAAAACCAAAACCAACTGATACTGTATTTGCAACCCATACAGAATCAAGTCATACAAACGAAATTGAGGAAATTAGTTCTTCCTCCCAACTATTAAGTACTTCTGTTTCCGAAAGTAGTCATACAATCGAAAAATTGGATACATCAACTGATGTCAGAGATACCGATACCGAAACTTCAACAGCAGCTGATATAAGTCACGACACTGCTTCAGGAAAAACTCAATCTTCTAAAGAATCAGAAACCACATCAGTATATAATAAATTTTCTTCTGAGCTTACAACAGCGAAAACTTCAACTGAAACAACACTAGAAGCAGAGATAATCGATAAAACTAATATTATCGCAGATGAAAAAGAAGTTACAGCCCCAAATGACGCTTTAACAGACGAAATACTTTCTGAAGAAATTTTTCCAAGAACTACTCAATCCTCTATTACAGATAGCGATTTAACAGAAAAACCTATTGATTTCACTACTGAGAGGCCCATCATTTCTCTATCCCATGAATCAAGTTCCACACCTGCCGTCAAAGATGTAACGGATGAGCTCCTGTCAAAGGGAACTGACTCCTATTCAGAGACTGATTTGCAAGACAAATATACATTTCAAACGACTTTTCACACGGGTAAGTGGTTAAAAATTAATTTTGGTTTACATATTTAGTTCAAATTATACCAGAATATATTACTTTTATCATAATACATATTATTTTAAAAGAAATATAGATTTATTTGAAGCAATTTTTACTTCAGGAGTTTCTTCAACTCAGACTTCTGATATAACTTCTGAGTCTACTGAAAAATATCGGCCCGTTACAGAGAAAACTGAGGCTCTTGAAGTTGAAGTCGACAAAGATACTTACCATAGTACTGATTCAAGAGAAACAACGACTGAAACAGAAAACCCTGAATACATTCCACGAACAACTGGTGCATCAATAACTTCTCAGCAAGAAGGTAGGTCAAAAGAGCCTCACACTTGAGCAAAGCACAATCGAACCAAGTTTCCCTTTTTAAAACGTAGCATTATGTCCCAATTGACCAGTTTTTTAGTTATTAGTTTGTAAGATTTAAAATAAAATATAATATTTATCTCTAATAGGGCTTAATAATGAGATTTATGGCATTTGAAGTAGAATTATGCATAATTTCATATGATCTATAATATTATATTATTTATTTTTTAAAGAATGTTTAACAAATTTATGGACAATAACGTTAACTTTTTGTAAAACATAAACATAGCGTAACACCAACTAAAACATAAAACATAAACATAACGTCAACTTTTCAAATAAAACTCGTAGTTCAAAAAATCTTTGGAGAGATTTGTAAACCACTTCAAAAGAAAAGCTATTAAAAAACCCTTGAAATCACTGTTTAAGATGAAAGTATTATGCTGTATAAATATTTTTATTTTAATTAATAAAAAACCAATTACATATCTATTCAATTACCAGTTGAACAATTACTTACTAGTTTCACTAACTACCATTCTCTCAATCTTTATTTTCAAAATCCAATATAATAATATAGTAAATTGACTTAATAAATTCTATTTCCCATTATGTTCTTCTAAAATTCTCAAGTAAATTGAATTTGTCATAAAAGAATTTAAATTACCCCAATTAACCAATTGAACAACCAATTACTTACCTATTTAATTAACAACCAATCTCTCAATTTTTATTATCAAAATCCAGTAGAATATAATAGTAAATTGACTTAATAAATTTGTTTCCCATTTATGTGCTGCTAAAATACTCAACTAAACTGAATTTGTCATAGAAGAATGGTAATTACCCCAATAGGCAATGTTCTAATAGATAAGAAGGTTTTTGATGCTATTACTATCAGAGAAAGATATTTTTTAATTTACTTTCAAAAGTTGATTTGTTACAAAATGAAGTACAAGTTTGTGTTGCCAACTTAAACCACTAAATACTTAATTACAAAATTAAGTATTTAGTGGAAAATTTTGTACACAAAATACTGTACTTACAAAATTTTGTAATATTTCTAACATAATCTATCTTGTTAAAGAGGATCAGTTATAACATAACAGAAATTCATCCGTAACATTATTTAAAAAGCATTAAAAGTTCCTTAAATCAACTCAAATTCAAAACAAATTGATTTATGGAATGAAAAATTAATTGAGACAGAAAAAGAAAAAAAAAAGATTATCTCTATAAAGCGCGCATCTTTGTTAACTCATGCATAAAAACATTATACAGATGAACAATAGATTATGCTACTTCATTAATATCTTAATGAAAACGTCTAAAAATTGAAGAAAAGATAATTTATGCATTTGATACGCTCTCTTAAGTTAAAGCTGCTTTCCGGATATTCTTGAATTAAACCGGCTATTTATCACTGAATAATAATGAAATTGCTAACATGCGAGTGGGTATTTTTCAAAAGATAGGTCAACCATAGAATCCGTGATTGCAATTTTAAAAATAGGAAACCGGCTTAAGGTTTTTGACATCAGCTTGTATTTTTACGTGAGGAATCAAACAAACAAATATGATGTGATGAATTTCATATCCCATATCTATGAAAAATCTGTTCTGGCAATGAACTTTAATTGCTAATTAACTTTTTAATAGAACTTGTTTAAGTGATTAATAGTTCCAACTTGCTTTAATTAGCATATATCTATTCGTAAAAATAAAATTGAGATCTTTATATCATACTAATATGGTAGTCCGTGCTGTTTTCGTTATTCTTTTATAGTAAATGTTGAGGTCAAGATTCTAGTATCAATTTCAAGAATTACAGCGAAATTTTGCAGTTATTAAATCATACAGGTTGTCTGATTTTGAACTCTGGCGATAATGTTTTCGCGCCAAACTTGAGTCAGAATGACTCATGATAGAATAAAAGTTTCCATTGTGTCTGGAGGTTAGATTTTCTTGTGTTCCCAGTAAATTTGTTAGGATCTGCTAGATCGTTTAATCATCCTATTCGATAGAAGGGCTTTCTTGGGATTTATATTGCCCATTCTTGGAAAAGACACCACAATTCCCGGTCAGGCTCTCTTGGAAGGTTTCTAATTAAACTATTCTAGAACAAAAATACAATGTATTAACCACTAAGTCATTTCAGGCTCATATGAAATCTAGCATATATACTTGTGTAATAATACTTCTTCAGGGTAGATCAATTAAATTTAAATTACTTAATTACTTTCATATTTCTTTAGTATATTAGACTTTCGCATATGAAATAATTAAGGTTTATAGTTAATCTATCCTAGAATGAAAGCACAATGCATTAACCACCAAGTCCTTTCAAGGTCATATGAAATCTAGCGTACATGCTTGTGTAATAATACTTCTTCAGGGTAGATCAATTAAATTTAAATTACTTACATATACTTCTTAAACATATTAAAGCGTATATATATATAAACATATAAATATAAATATAAAAGCATATAAGTATATAAGCATAAAATCACATAAGTATATAAGCATATAAGCATATAAGTATAAAAGCATATAAATATATAATAGCATATAAGTATAAAAGCATATAAATATATAATAGCATATAAATATAAAAACATATATAAATATATGTTTTTAGATAAAGAAATCCAACCTCATCGAATTTATTAGCAAGAGTGTTTCGAATCATTTAATTTTTGGATTTTTATTTAGATACCACAATATCTTCTGTGCAACCCATTGATTTGTCTACTAAAAAACCTGTATCCCTTTCACCTGAAGTATCAACCAATCAAGAAATCATTTCAACTACTATAAAAGAATTCGAAGACGAAGTTCAAAAAGAAGTTACTGGCGGAAGAGGCACGGAAGAATCAACAACAGCTCAAAGAACTACTCAGACACCAGTAGCTGATCATGAAGGTAAGCGAAATTAGTGTAAATCACTTCAGTTTAAAAATGGTAATCTAATATTTAAAATAAAATATTTGTATGGGTGCAATGGGTTTAAGAATGTTTGTCCTTTTGTATTTCTTAAAAATTTTAAAACTAAATGGTAATTTTATCTCACTAAATACAGTGCTGTTCATCTAATACTTAGATAAAATTCATGAAAAAATAAAAATTAGTTCTTTTTTTATTTAGATAAAATTTTATTAGACCAATATAACATAGCAATATCAATATTTTATTCCAATTTATTTTTAAAAGATTACCGTTGTTTTGTAACAATTTGATCTTACAACCATATTAATTTTAACTATTTATTAAAGCTTCGAAACAATCGATTGTATTATAAACTGAATACCTTTTTTTTGGAATTGTACGACTCCTGAATTTCAATATTAGATATTGTTTTTCAATGAGGATAAATCAAAGCAAAATATAATGTATTTTCTAAAGCCTGACAACTCTAGGTTGTATTTGCTAGTGTAAATTAAAATGCCTGGAAAATTTATTAAGAACTTAATTTGGAATATTTTAGTTAAAATATAAATATAAGAAAAACAGCTTTATACGTCTATGCTTAGATGACTGACAGAATCGGAAAAAAAACTGGCATTGATTATTGGACTTTTCCAAAAAAGACATTGGCCATTGGACAGCACTTACAAACTAGACATTAGTCATTCATCAAACATCGAAAGCACTTCCAAATAGATATTAGTCCTTTATCAAATACTTCTAAAACCATAATGCCTTCTAAGACATTTAGCACTTCCAAAACCATTAGGCCGTGATAAAACATTGATAGCACCTTCAAAGTAGACATCGGCCATTGATCAAACGTTCACAGCACTTCAAAAACAGAAAGCGACCACAGATCATAAAGTCCCTGTTAAAGAACTCCAAAGTTCAGTCATATTCAGTCATTGAGTCCCTGAAAGAACTCTTATTATTTATATCATTGCCAGTCGATATATGTATAGACATAACGAGAAATATCCAGTAGAGAGAGATTGACTGAGTAGATATTCGTACGGAACTGTAAAATGTTTGTACAACATTGAGATACAAAATATTTAATACAACATTACTAATGAAAAACACCGAGATAGCTTAATGAATAAGGCGTTGGGTTTTCGAATCAGAGAAGAATACCTCGCAACAAAATATTTAATACATTACGCATTCTTTAGAAGATAGTATCTTTTAAATGAAATACTTGAAAATAATTTCAATTTCTTCACATAAGTAGTTAATTGTGCTATTGTGTATTTATATAGTTTACAAAATTTTATAACATTTTTCCAGTTTACTTCAAAAACAAATTACAAATTTATAAGAAACTCAGCCAATAATTTGCATTTAAATAAATGTAAAAAATTAGATCTTAAAAATATTTAACAAGCAATTTACTAAGCATTGAATGCAATTACTAAGATGTGGAATTCATTGTATCTTTATTTTATTTCAACAGAAATTTCTAGCACCTCATCAGTTATTAGTACGCATGATGATGGACTAGAAAAGGATGTTGAAACCACATCAATTAAGGAACAACTACTTGATAATGTACAAAAAACGGAATCTTCCACTAATAGTTTTGATTCAGAAATATCTGTTAGCAATGATGATCAATCTAGTTTTTCGTCACCTCAACCTGAAGATACCAACACCAGTCCACACAGTTTTGGTAAGAATTTTTTTTTATGTCAAATTTCCCTGTATTTATTATTCTTTACAAAAACAAACGTTTTTTAAATAATTTTTCCATGATTACTATCCCGCTTAAATTTATAGCTGTAGATTATGCATTCCAGCAATCTTGTGTTTTAATTTTTGAAGATAATTTGGCTATATTTTAAACATTATTCGTTGACTTTCAAAAAGCTCAAAAATATTTAAAAACTTTAATAGGCGAACATAACTCACAAAAACTTTCAAGTCAAATGAAATCTAAAAAGTTCATCAGGCTTCGTTATATTTCTTTTCAACTTCTCGATTTTTTTTATTATGTTTTGAACTCATAAATGAAAGAAATTAATAGCCTTCTTAGAATCTTAACATCTAATATTGAAAATAAAATAGTATACGCAATTGAATTCACTCTTTTCATTTATAAATGTCTATAAATGAGCCCTACTCACGCTTAGTTACAGCGCACAGAAATTTTTGGGAATGAACAATAGTTCATTCCCCGCTAAGGAAAGTACTGAAAACAACGCTTTAGAAATTAGCAAATTCAGAGATGACTACGACTAATAATCTTGCTCGACAATCGGATATACTGTCGTTAGCTTTTATTTATTCCACATAGAAGATGTATTCGAAGCATCCTCATTCCAATCCTTATAGGGAATAACGTGTATACGCAGAACTTGAGTTCCCATAATAAAGTTGTCTATATTTTAGAAAACCCATGATAAGTAAGTATTCTATCCCTAACCAAAAAAAAATCTCTTTATGAAAAAGTTGAGTTTTTATTGCTCAAAGAATCAATTATATTATAACTAATTTTTAATTCAATCTTACAGATATTTCTTCTTCAACACAAACACCACACGAGTCAGATTATGATATTAAACGAATTACATCTACTAAAGCTCCAGTATCTGACCAAGAAATCACAACAAAGGAAGAACCAATATTTACAGATTCTGATGGAACATCTACTTCTGGTGAAGGAGGGTTCATATTCCCAGAAACTTCCAAACCAAGCACCGAAACTACTGGAAACAAAGAAGTATCAGAATTACTAGATTCAGAGATTGATAGTTTAGTACACGGAAGAAAAAAGAATGCAACTTCTGGCTTCGAAGACGTAACTACGAAACCAGATGATCTGACGACAGAATCTCACGTTGAAAGCTTTGACTTCTCCAGTAAAACTCCCGAGTCACAGGATGCGTCTGATAAACCACAGGAAATAACTACCCATTTTCCAGAAACAGATGTTAAGTTTCAAGAAAGCACTTCTTCTGAAGCATCTTTTGTAACTAAAGTCCATGAAACTCAAGATGATGATTTGCAAACAGGTGGAGATCAAATAACAAATATTAATATCTCTAAAAATGAAAGTTTTGATTCAGTGAACGAAGAATATGATTCCCACGATGGATCTTCAGGAACTCCAGTTTCAGAAGAAAGAATTTCGACGTTGCCAGACGTAACTGGCAATCTTGATGGATCTCAAGGAACAACAACCCAATATCCCGAAACAGATGATAAGATTCAAGAAAATGTTACTTCTAAAATACCTTTTGTAACTGAAACACATCAAACTACTGAAACCACGGAGGATGATTTGCATTCTGTAGGAGATCAAATAATAAACGTTAATATCTCTAAAGATGAAGGGTTTGGTTCTGGGAACGATGATTATGGTTCCCACAATGGATCTTCAGGAACTCAAGCTTCGCAAGAAGGAACGTCTACAGTTAAAGATGTAACTGATATACCTCAAACGACAACTGAAGGCACTTTTGAATCTGATGATCATAAAAAAGATGATCATGACGCAGAAAAATCTAAAACAAGCTTATCTACTTCCTCATCACCTGAAATCACTACATCTAAATCAGAACAAACTTACATTTCTACTACTACAAAAGCGTCTTCTTCTGGAAGCTCGGTAGCATCAATTGATCTAGACGGCAGCACTACTGAGTCACCAGAGATATTAGACAGTGATGTTTCTCATTCATCCGATTCAGGAACAGAAATATCAGATGTAACTACAGTTGAATATGGTAAGTTTCATGAAATAAATAAAATTTTCAGGAATACGTAAAATTTACCATGCTCCTCAATCGTAATATTAACATTGTTTCAATTTAATTTAAATCATTCACTTAATATATTATTTCAGAGTAAACACAATAACATGATTTCATATAAAAGTAATATTTTAAAGAAATCTAAGTAAAAGAATTTTTAAAAAAGCAAATTTTCTTTTCATAACAGATCAATAATAAATCAAAATTAGTTAACAAAGAAGTTATCCATGAATTGCATATCAAGCAATATATTTTATTTTCAAACTAGTGTTCTGAAACATGTAAAGAACACAAAAAAATAGTTCAAGATATAAAAATAAGTGCATATATAACATATTTTTATATACTTAATAATTTGCTATCTTATTCAAGAACAATTTCCTATAGAATTAGTTTAACAAAATTACATCTTCTTAACATTTAAATTACAGTTAATTATTAGTACGAAAATAGTAATAGTAATAATTTTGCCTACAATAATTGTGGTAATAAATTTTACCACAATTTTATAACTTAAAATCAATAATATAGTATGTGTAATATTGATTTGTATTTTTTAGAAAAACCAGTATTTACTACTGAAGTACCAACCAGTGATATCATTCATGACGAGAAAGACATTAATGTGTTGCTTGTAAAACCAGAGTCCCCAGAGTTGACAGTAGATACTGCTTCAACAGACGAAAGCAAACATGATCGAACAGAACTTTTATCAACAAATGTTTATTCAACATTATCTGAGATATCTGATGAAGGTGATTTACACTCGTGCTTTTAAATAACAAAAGATTTTTAAAAATATCAAAAAATTAAATATATAAAAATCAAAAGTTTAAATTCAGTATTTTTTATTTACATTTTTTATTTAACTTTAGATTATTAAATAATAAAAATAAACATTTATTCTAGAAGTAAGAACAACTCGTGCACCTGAGATATCTTCCTCAACTGACATCACTTCTTCTGAAAAGGCAGAAATATCAACTATTGAAGAAAAGAGTTCTACTATTGTTGTTAAAGATATAACACAAGAAACGACTGATGAAACTATAGATTTAAGGAATACTGGATATCATTCTGAGAAATTTGATGAATTTTCTCCCTCAACAACAACTTCTCCTCGCGGTATGCATAATATACTTTTTGATAAAAAAAATTTAACTTTCTACATAACTTATGAATTTAATTTGATGAAGAAATCTTAAACAACCCAAATGAATTAAGAATATTTTTCTCTTCTTGTTTATTTTTCTGATTTCATTTAATTGTAATAATAATAGAAAAATTAATCATCAAGATGATAATAACAATTAGTTTTCTTCCAATTTCAATCTTGCATAATATTTATTGGTATCTTCAAAATGGTTCTGATTTTTATTTAAATTTTCTTGTTCTTTTAATTTATTGCTTTATAAAAGTAAATATATAAATATTTTTTGTAGATATTCAAACTACTCGTGTATCTGGGATACCTGTCTCAACTGACATCACATCCTCTGGAAAAGTAACAACTGAAGAAAAGAGTTCTACTACAGTTGATAAAGAGATATCGCAAGAAACCACAGATAAAACAAGTGATTTAATGAGTACTGAATATCATTCTGGAAAATATGATAAACTTTCCACCTTGACAACTTCTCCTCAAGGTATGAATAATGGATTCTTTGTTAATAATAATTATTGTTTTCAACAAACGCGTGAATGCAGCTTGATAAACAAATCTTAAACTATCGAAATTACTTAAGAATATTTAAGGTTATTTTTCTATATAATTGTAATAATCAGTAGAAAAGTGCAATTATCAAAATAATTATAATTCTTTTATTCTTCAGATTCAATAATTCGTAACTATAATTGATTTTTTCAAATTAAATAACTGGTTAGATCAAAATAACTGAATATTAATAATCCTTTTTTAGAATTGGTTCCAATTTTTTCATTGATTGTTCCTCCTATTTTTTATAAATTACGTCATAAATGCAAATTACCATTTTTTCCAGATATACAAACAATTCGTGTTTCTGGTATACCAGAATCAAATGATATCACTTCCACTGGAAAAGTAGAAATCTCAACTACTGAAGAAAAGAGCTCTACTACTGTTGTTGATAAAGAGACATCGCAACAAACAACCGATAAAACCACTGATATAACTAATACTGAACATCATTCTGAGAAATTTGATGAATTTTCTCCCTCAACACCAACTTCTCCTCACGGTATGCATAGTAGACTCTTTGATAAAAGTAATTCTAACTTTCAACGAAACTTATGAATTCAATTTGATAAAGAAATCCTAAACAACCCAAAGGAATTAAGAATATTTATAGCTTCTTGTTTATTTTTTTTGCTTTCATTTAATTATATTAATAATAGAAAAATGTAATTATCAAGATGATAATAATAATTAATTTTCTTTTATTTTCAGTATTTCCTAATATCGATTGGTTTCTTGAAAATGATTCTGATTTTTTTTTCTGCTCTTTTTATTTATTACTTAATAAAAGTAAAAATATTTTTTTTCTAGATATTCAAACTACTCGTGTAACTGAGATACCTGTCTCAACTGACATCACATCCTCTGAAAAAGTAGAAATCTCAACTACTGAAGAAAAGAGTTCTGCTACTGTTGTTGATAAAGAGACATCGCAAGAAACGACCGATAAAACCATTGATTTAATGACAACTGGATATCATTCTGAGAAATTTGATGAATTTTTACCTTCAACAACAACTTCTCCTCACGGTATGATTATAATTATGATTTTCAACAAAATTTACGTATTCAATTTGATAAAGAAATCTCAAACAATCTACATTTATGGCTATTTATTTTCCTGCTTTATTTAATTGTAATAACCGGAATAAAAAATGTATTTACTAATGTAAAAATAATTGATTTTCTTCAAATTCAATAATTCGTGATAATAATTGGTTTCTTCTGGCGTTCGGGTTCGATTCCTGGCGGTGCTATGGATGTTTGTTGTGGTTCGGAATCCACTTTAAACCGTAGATTCCGGTCTAATATGACTGTAGAGCATTGGGCATAAGGCTTATAACCCGACACTGTAAAAAGAAACCATCTCCTATCTCGAAATCTGCCAGTAGACAGACGGCGTTGGCCCAAAATGGGCTGTAGTACCAGGGAATTAGTTAGTTAATTGGTTTCTTTTTAATATTTGAATTATAATATCTGGTTTTTCTATAAAGTGGTTCAAATTTTTATTTACGAATTTACTTCTATTCTTTATTTGTTACTTAATAAATGCATTATTTTTCTAGATATTCCAGTTACTCGTGTAACTGAGATAGTTTTCTCAACTGACATCACTTCCTCTGAAAAGGCAGAAATCTCAACTAGTGAAGAAAAGAGTTCTACTACTGTTGCCAAAGATATAACACAAGAAACGACCGATGAAACAAGCGATTTAAGGAGTACTGAATATCATTCTGAAGAAAATAATGAGCTTTTCTCCTCAACAACAACTACTCCTCAAGGTATGCATAATGGACTATTTGATAAAAAAAATTAATAGTTTAAAAAAACTAAAAAAACACGCTTTTAGAGTTAATCTATCTAAAAAGTAAAAAAATAATTGTTAATATAAGAATAAAATGACTGACGAGAAAATGAATGTCAATGTTCTAAAAGCGTGGGGTGCTCGATATCAATCGTTATAATTTTTCACTAGTTCATTCCGAAATGCAGAGTTAGTGTAAAAATGTCATACAAAGCACTCCACGCTTTTGGAACAGTGACATTCATTTTCTCGTCAGTCATTTTATTCTTATATTAACAATTATTTTTTTACTTTTTAGATAGATTAACTCTAAAAGCGTGTTTTTTTAGTTTTTTTAAACTATTAATTTATTTTTTACTTTTTAGTTTCATTAACTCTAAAAGCCTGTTTTTTTAGTTTTTTTTAAACTATTCATTTATTTTTTTACTTTTTAGTTTGATTAACTCTAAAAGCATGTTTTTTAGTGTTTTTAAACTAATATTTAAATGAGGTCCCGGTACGGAGGAGTGGAACTATAGTTCTTACAATAATTGTGAGTAAAACAAAGGCTAAATGCGAATAGTCCGTTGTGCCACTGTCCCACGGATCTGATCGCTTAAAGTAGGGCAAAATCGAGCCCAAAGAGTCAGTTACAAACAAAGAAACAAACATACAGGTGACACTAATATAAAAGCGTATTAAAAAGAATCAACAGTTTTCTTTCTGAAAGATGCCTGTAAATGTTTCTTTGCAGCTTAAATAGTGTATATGAGGAGAAACAGATCTCCGGGGGAAAAAGTCAGTTACATACATACAAACATACATACATACAAACATACAGGTGAAGCTAATAAAAGCGTATTAATAATTATGATTTTCAACAAAAGTTATGTATTCAATTTCATAAAACAATCTCTATCTTTATGTCTGTTTATTTTTCTATTTTAATTAAATGTAATAACCGGAATAAAAAATGTATTCCTAATGTAAAAATAATTGATTTTCATCAAATTCAATAATTCATGATAATAATTCGTGGTTTCTTAGAATTCAATATTTGTATTATGATATCTGGTTTTCTTTAAGCAGGTTCCAATTTTTATTTATGATTTCCTTCTTTTCTTTTTGTGACTTAATAAAAGTAAATACATTATTTTTTTAGGTATTCCAATTACTCGTGTACCTGAGGTATCTTTCTCAACTGGCATCACTTTCTCTGAAAAGGCAGAAATCTCTAGTGAAGAAAAGAGTTCTACTACTGTTGCTAAAGATATAACACAAGAAACGACAGATGAAACAATCGATTTAAGGAGTACTGGATATCATTCTGAAGAAAATAATGAGCTTTTCTCCTCAACAACAGCTTCTCCTCATGGTATGCATAATGGAACTCTTTGATAAAAATAATTATGATTTCCAACGAAACTTACGTATTCAATTTCATAAAGAAATCTCTATCTTTATGTTTATTTTTCTTTTTTACTTAATTGCAATAAGCAGAATAAAAAAAATGTATTTACTAATGTAAAAATAATTCGTATTATTGCATTTTCGTAAAATACAATAATTCGTGATAATAATTGGTTTTTTAGAATTCAATATTGGAATTACGATATTTGGTTTTCTATAAACTGGTTCAAATTTTTATTTATGATTTTCCTTCTTTTCTTTTTGTGACTTAATAAGAGTAAATTCAATATTTTTCTAGAAGTAACAACAACTCGTGTACCTGAAATATCTTCCTCAACTGACATCACTTCCTCTGAAAAGGCAGAAATCTCAACTAGTGAAGAAAAGAGTTCTACTACTGTTGCCAAAGATATAACACAAGAAACGACCGATGAAACAAGCGATTTAAGGAGTACTGAATATCAGTCTGAAAAAAATAATGAGCTTTTCTCCTCAACAACAACTTCTCCTCATGGTATGCATAACGGACTCTTTGATAAAAAAAAAAGTGACTTTCAACGAAACCGTACCTATTTAATTTTATAAAAAATTCTTAATTAATCCAAAAACATAAGAAAGTTAATGATTGCTTGTTTATTTTTCTGATTTCATTTAATTGAAAAATGAGTAAAACATATAATTATCAAACTTATAATCATTATTATACATATAATTATTATATAATTATCAATTAATAATTGGTTTTCTTACTTGGAAGTTTTATAAATTCGTAAGCAATGATCACATGCGAACAGTAGTGAAATAACCATAGATTAAATTTAGAAAATTTAGTTTATTTAAATATAACTTTAAATTTATTTCAAATAAATATTTTTATTCAGTGTAGAATTTTATTGAATTGAAAAATATTTAAAATAATTTAACTGTTATTTTACAAGAAATGAGTTTGAAGCTGAAATTATAATATAAACTATAAAGAAAATCATTATATTTCATGTTCAGCATATGATTTCCTTTAATAACACAGCCTAATCATATCTGAAGAAGGTTAATTTTTCTCAGTATCAAAAGAATAAATCCAGATTAACAAGTATCAGATAGGTATGATTATGTTGATAGATAATTATATTTTAAAAGTAAACTTTTAAAATTATATTAAGGCGTAATAGGTATTTTAAAGATGAACACTTTGAAACTCAGGGCACTAAAAAATTCAAATTCTTTTCAAAAAAAATTAATAACAAAATGTTTACTTTATATTTGTTTAACAATTTCTTTTAATTTTGAAACTGACATAGAGTAGTATATTTTTTATCTATCAGAAGTTTAATAATTTTTATGTGCATTTTTAATACGCTTTTATTAGTTTCACCTGTATGTTTGTTTGTTTATATGTTTGTTTGTTTGTTTGTTTGTAACTGACTCTTTTTGGCTCGATTTTGCCCTACTTTAAGCGATCAGATTTAATTTAAACGTTGGAAATTTATCAAGGACCGACAACAATAAAATATTTTGATAAGTTTATTATCTCATCATGATTAGGATCGCCAGGATTAGTGATTTTATTTTAACTTATGAAGAACAATTTAACCCTTGTAGAATGAAAGTATTCAGTAAAGACATTCAGATCTGCGTGGGACAGTGGCACAACGGATAACGCGTTTGAATACGGATCAGGAGATTCCATGTTCGAATCCTGGCTGGCTCGACGTATACGTTTTTAGCCTTTGTTTCACTCACAATTAAATTATGGTAAAAACTATAGTTCTAGTCCTTTGTACCGGGACCTCATTTAAATATTATAGTTTAAAAACACGCTTTTAGAGTTAATCAAACTAAAAAGTAAAAAATAATTGTTAACATAAGAATAAAATTACTGACGAGAAAATGAATGTCGCTGTTCTAAAAGCGTGGGGTGCTCGATATCAATCGTTATAATTTTTCACTAGTTTCATTCCGAAATGCAGAGTTAGTTTAAAAATGTCATACAAAGCACCCCACGCTTTTAGAACAGTAAGATTAATTTTCTCGTCAGTAATTTTATTCTTATGTTAACAATTATTTTTTACTTTTTAGTTTGATTAACTCTAAAAGCGTGTTTTTTAGTTTTTCCAAACTATAATTTATTATTAATAATGTTTCTGGCCTGAAAGATAATAAAAGTAAATGTATCGCTTCCTCTAGATGCCCAATCTACTCGTGTGTCTGAGTTACTTGTTTCTACGGATGTCACTCCATCTGAAGAAACAGAAATTCCAGCAGATAAAGAACACAGTTCTACTCATATTGGTAAAGCAACATCACAAGGTACAACTGATGAAACAACTCATTTGGCAGATGCTGAACATCATTCCGAAAAATATGATGTATCTCTGTCCTCAACTACAACTTCCCCTCATGGTTTGTATAAATTTTATAAATAATAATTGACTTTTTTTTAATTAAATATTCCATATTCTGTGTGATTATTTGAATCAAACAGTGTGTATCAAATCTTGAAAACTTAATTTCTCAATCAGTATTCAAATAAGCATTCTAATATAGTTGGGAATACTCTTACCTATATAATTATATTTAAAATCGTTTTAATGTGCTATCACAAGACACGAGTTTCAATCTGTAGATTGCAAGCTATAAAATAAGTTATAATGAAAATTGTTATATTTGTTATATTTAAATGATGTGGAGCCTGATGGCCCAGTGGCTAGCGCTGGGTACCACAGGTTTCGGGTTCGAGTCCCGGCAGTGCCATGAATGAATGCTTGTAGTGGTTCGGAATCCACTTTAAACCGTAGGTTCCGGTCTACTATGATCGTAGAGCGTTGCGAAGATAATGTTACTAGCATCTGTAGCATATCTTCAAGCTACACGTGCTCCCTGGGTAGTGCTAAATGAGTAACGTCGTTGTAGCCCTTGCTTATGGCATAAGGATAACTGTCTCTGTATTGCCAGCTGCATTAGGAAAAAAATATTTAAATGATGTGAGTGATTTAATTTTTGGAAAGAATATATTTAAAACATCATACAAAAATGAATAGATATGACATTTTATCATTGTATCTAGAATATATATCTAATGTAGAACATGTCATCAATGTATTTAGAATACATTTTATCATTTAAATAGATATGATAGCTTATAAATCAAGGATTAAAATACTTCTCAATTTTAAGATTAGTCATCATGATTTCTAAAAAAGTTTTATTTTCTTCGTAATTTAGAAAGTATATCAACGACCTCATCAGTAAAAGATGATTCGTATTCATCTTCTGTACCAGAAGATTCTAAACATGAAAGTGATGGCTCCAGTGATGAAGATCTTACGGGCGATTCGGAAGATGAAGAATCTATACAGCAATTTACAGATCCTCCCAAACAAACAGAGAAACCTGAATCTCATATAAAGCTTCAAGAAACACATGAAACTTCAGTATCTGCAAAAGATGGTAAATATTGCAACTTTAATTTTATTGTATTTCAAAAAGAAGAAAAAAAAAATTTATATATTTGTACTTAACTAATAATCAAATGAATCAGTTACTATTTTAGTAGAAATTTGTTATTTTCCAAAATGAAATAGATGCTAGTCAATTAACTATTTTTATCACACACTATTTTACCATAATTAACACAAAATTATTCGTTAAATTTCTAAAAAAACACTAAGGGGTAAAGCCTGTTACTGCTTTGCATTAATATATAATTAAACAGACGTAAATTATTTGAAATTGGATTCATTCAGAAAAATAAGTTTCTTTAAATTTAATGGGCAGTACATAAAAATAATTAAAATAATCCAACGACTTCTAAAAATATCTTATTGTGCCCACTATAATGTATCTAAACTTAATTATGTTTAGAAATACAACTTATTTAATCATGCTAATTTTGTAAAATAAAAATAGAACTACGATAAATAAATCCCAACTTTTAATTGCAGAAGTAAGCACTCCACCTACACACGAAACATCTAGCTACACGAAAGTAGATGTTTCTATTAGTACAATGCCTGCAGAAACTGATCTTACTTCCACCAAAAATAAGAATGAATATACTACTGACTTTGTTGAACAGACAGATGAAACAGAAAATTTGTTTGAAGACAAAGAACAATACCTATCATCTTCAAGTATTTTCGATGAAGATGAATTAAAAACAACAACGTTTACTGTTCCATCCACATCATTCAAAAGTATCTCCGAAGGAAATGAAGAAAAGGAACAAGGCGACACACAACATGATTTAAAAATCACTGAAATCTTTGATTATGTTTCTACTTCAAAACCTACAACAATTATTGAAGATTCAAAACCCACAACAATTATTGAAGATTCAAAACCTACAACAATTATTGAAGATACAAAACCTACAACAATTATTGAAGATTCAAAACCTACATCAGTCATTGAAGATTCAAAACCTACAACAATTATTGAAGATTCTAAACCTACAACAATTACTGAAGATTCAAAACCTACAACAATTATTGAAGATTCAAAACCTACATCAGTTATTGAAGATTCAAAACCTACATCAGTTATTGAAGATTCAAAACTTACAACAATTATTGGAGATTCAAAATCTACAACAACTATTGCAGATTCAAAATATACAACAACTATTGAAGATTCAAAACCTACAGCAATTATTGAAGATTCAAAACCTACAACAATTATTGAAGATTCAAAACCTACAACAATTATTGAAGATTCAAAATCTACAACAATTATTGAAGATTCAAAACCTACAACCTCATCCCATCTTCCTAACACTGTAAATTCAACATTTACAGAATCTTATGCGACAAGTTCAGTGCCCACAGAAAAGAAAACGACTTCATTAAGTAATGATATCAATGCTATTGGATCAATAACTCAATCTGATAAAAGACGACCTTTACCAACTTTCTCTACCGAATCAATTTCAGATTCACTAATAACAGATAATACAAGCACTTATGATTCAGACTTAGAAATTGTTACTGAACACACAACTTTATCCCATCTTCCTAAAGAAACAGAAGTCCATTCTACAACAGATAGAATCCAAGAAGATTTTAAAAGTACCCAGGCCACTTCATTTAATGATAAACAGGATATTACCTTGCCACAAAATTTGGCAAATGAAACATCACACATTATTGACGAAATTATAACTCAAGATTATGACTTTCATAAACAGACATACCCACCAAAAGAAATCGAGGAGAGCTTTGCCGGAACTACCGAAGAATCAGAATTTTCAGACATACATGAATCAGAAAACAATAACATACATATTACGGAACATTCAGTAAAATCTAGTCTAAGTACTGTAGCAACCACACCTCCATCATTAATATCAGAAAATCTTGGCATCTCTACAACATCTACTTCTTTTGAAGACAAAATAACAGTTACAGAAGATTCTAAAACTTCATCCACTTCATATGAATCATCAACTACAGAAAAAACAAAATTCGAAACTGTTCCTACACAAGATTATGGTTTTCATAAAGAAGTATACTATCCTCCAAAGCATGCAGAAAGTACAAAATCTGAATCAACACAAGACATCACAAAATCTTCAACTTATTTTACAACTCCCACCTCTAATTCGTTTGAGCAAAAAACATCAACACTCAATCAACCAGAGAATGATGATCATGAATTGACGACAGATACTCCAGTTAAACAATCTACAACCTATCACACTGTTATACCAGTCAAGGAAACAACAGTAGGTTACACAACAAATAAGTTTACTGAAGAAACGACAATTAAGACAACAAGCACTTCAATGCAAGATTCTGAGACATCTACCCCCTATCATCAAGAAACTTCAAGCACCTTTTCTTCGAGTGATACAGAAGTTCCCTCTAATATGACACCAAGCACTGAAACTGTTTCAGGTATACAACCTATAGATGAAAATAAGTTGTCTACAGTTGATTTGGAAACAACAAATGAATTTTTGACTTCAATTTCTGAAATAAATACTTCTACTAAAGATCAAACATTAGCCGAGAAGGTTAAAAATGAAAATGTGACAGATGAGATACAGCATGAAGTTTACTCAAGCACATCGACTTATAGTACTAAAAAGGATGAAATAACAGAAGAACCTGTTACAAGCTCTGCAATAGAATTAATAAACAGTTCTGAGAAACACACAAAAGACGATTATTTATATACTACGCATATCAGCGGAGTTACTGATATAGATTCCTCATCAACGGTAAATCCTGAATTAGAAAAAACTGATGGTGAAATTTCTTATGATCAAGAAACGCATTCAACTTCTTACGATCAAAATAGTGATTTATTGAAAACTACTTTTAGCAATGAAACTCCCCTAGAAAATCAAACATTCAATGAAATTGTTTCAACTTTATATCCAACACAAGCTGAACATAATACTTCAAGCTCTTCAGATACTTCACCTTCGGTGAATGAAAGTACTGACTTTGATCATACTCTACCTATTGATGTTTCAACACAAGAAAAGACATCTTACAAACCAGTAACAGAAACTCTTGAAAATAAAACAGAACATTTCACTGATATTCCAAAGGAAACTATAACTTCTTCTATACCAAACACCGAAGAATCTGTTACGATTTCAAGTCATGCCACTGAACAAGAAATAATTTCTACTTCCACATCATTTTCAACCTCTGCAAAAGCAGGAACACATGACGAAAAATTACCTGATGCAGCCTCATTTACGACGAAAGAAGATTCTGTGAACTTTTCGACTACACAGACGGTAGAACACAATGTATTTAATGAATCAAATAAATTGGACTTATCTGAAGGCGAAGATAAATTAGGAACAGTAATCGTACCTGATGATGATAAGAATATCACAGATAAACTGGTTAGTACAGAAAAGGAAACAACTACCACCTCTCTTTACCCAGATCAAACTTCAGAACATTCTGAAGATATTAAGAATTTAACAACTGCTCATCCATTTAGTAGTTCTACAAAAAGTCATTATGTAGGAGTCAAAGGCCAGGAACATTCAACAACACCATCGCCTTTAACAACAATTACTCATCCATTTGGTAGTTCTTCTACAAAAAGTCATTATGTAGGAGTCAAAGGCCATGAACATTCAACAACATCATCGCCTTTAACAACTACTACTCATCCACTTGGTAGTTCTTCTACAAAAAGTCATTATGTAGGAGTCAAAGGTCATGAGCATTCAACAACATCATCGCCTTTAACAACAACTACTGAAAATTCACCAACTATTCCATTCAATGAATTGCAGAAAAATGTTACTTCCTCAAGTCAAGATGAAAATTCCAGCGAAGAACACGAGAAATTGTTGCAAACAATTGCAAGTTTTTTCCCTAATTCTAGTATACCATCCATTGTCGTTGAGAGCCATGAACATTTAACAACATCATCGTCTTTAATAACAAGTACAGGTAAAATTCCTATTTTTTCTTAAAAGCTCAAAACTTTTTTTAAACTTTTCTATGGCTTTTTGTGAGCTAATATTTATTCAAGAAATTTAAATTATTTACTATTGTTTTACATATTTTTAAATTTAGAGAAAAATGCACCCTTCATTAATTCATAATTAATGTAAAGTTATTACAAAATATGTATTTAACATTAGTTTCGATTAAATAATAATTACTCTTATACATTTAGTGAAACACATTTTTTTTAATTTAAAAATATTGGTTCATCTTAAATATGGAAAAATACTTAACTTTGAAACATTTACGGATTTTTAGAATTTTATATATAATATAATTATAAATAATTAAAGATAATTATTAATTTAAATGAATAATGTATAATATTATTTATAAATATTAATTTTCCTATGTGTAATAAAAGATTGCCTTTATTAAAATATTTTCAATATAAAAAGTTTTTTGGTATACTGCATGGTAATTTTCTGTGTATTTTTAATGATTCCGTCACCATTGACGGAATCTAATTGGCATGATTTTTAATGCAGAATTTTGATTCTGTAATACAATTCGTTTGCTTATCAATATATTTTTTCAGCAAAACCCATAGAAGATGCACAACAGCAGTTGCCAGAAGATGGATGTAAGTAATAATTCCTATGCCATATTCCTTTTTAAGTTGTTAGTTTATATTCTGACCTCCAATAGTAATTTTATTTCTTTGTGATCAGTTCTATATAAAACGAATAAAATCGCCTTCATATTTGTCATTTTAGTAATATTAAGAGAGAATAATTATGTTACGTTACGTAATTCATTAAAGCATTCACAAGAGATGTATTAATAATAACTTTAAAAACCTAAATCTGGTAGAAATTTTTGGCAAAATAGTAAAAATAATTAGTAATTAATCGTTGTGAGAATTCTAAAGCTGTACTAATAAGTGTGTGTATTTTATTTAAGTTATGATACAGAATTGTGTTAATTGTTTTTATAATCGTTTATAATGCCTCAAAATAACTTATTAATAACAGCTAATTTTTTCTGTAAAACTTATACTATGGAAATAAATAAATATATATATATATATATATATTGTTTATTTCCAAAGACGAGAGAAAATGACAAACTCTGTAAAACAGTGTAAAACACACACAAGTAAAAAGAAAACAATAAGAGAAAAAGTCATTGTCTCATTAGCAAAGTTCTTGCTAAAGGCCGGTCATCCTGCTATGTGGTGTCTGTCCATGATCTCGTCTTTCCCACAGAACGGGCAATTTGGGCTATCAAAAAGGCCAATGTGGTGTAGATGGCTAGCCAAACAGTCACAGCCCACCGCAAGTCTCAACATCGTAGTTGGCAAGGAAATGTTGAATCTTAACTTTCTTAGATTAGGACAGGACACCCGAGTTCCATTGTAAGACACTCAGCCTACACGATGGTAGGCACTCTTGGAGCGTTGCTGCATGCCGATAGTAGTAGTCTTTTAGCTGCCTAGGGCGTTACAAGGGTGCACCACGGGGAGGTAGATCTACCGTCGCACCCTATGAAATGAATATATATTTCAGGAAAATAAAGAAAGAAGAAATTAACAATTTATTTTCCTAAGAAATGAAATTAAAATATATTTTAGGAAAATAAATTTTTAATTTCTTCTCAAAATTCATTTACACATATCAGTGTTTGGTGATTCTAAGTAAAATAAGTACAAAATCAACACTACACGCGGGATATGAAAATTACTTTTTCTAAAATTATCAAAATATCTGGTAGCTTTCTAATAGCATTATTCCTTGTTATCTTCAAAGGCAAAAAGTGTTTATCATACATGGAAAAAAAGAATGTATTAAAATTTTTTTAGTATTCTGATAACTTATGTTCAATGTCTTTTTAAATAGACTGTCTATATGAAAATAAAGTATACAGTTCTGCTGAGCAAATACCCAGGAAAGATCCATGTGAGTTTTGCTTCTGTTTCCGAGGTGATATTATTTGTCTTCAACAAAGCTGTCCACCACCCATCAGAGGCTGCTATGCAACTCCAATAGAAGGATTCTGTTGCCCAAGATTCCATTGTCGTAAGCATAATATAATTTTATTATATCACTAAATAAACAAAGCAAATTTAGAGGAAAAGTTGCCGATTCTTTAATATATAAATAAAAAATTAAAATACGCTTATAGATGAATTATTCTTAAACGATGTTCTTAAAAATTTGTGAACCAAAAAAGTTTATTAGTGTTTAAAAATCTTGCAGTGAGATATCTTAAAATTTATTTTTTTAAAGAAGAATATATCTTTTCGGCTTCTGAGAGTGATACCAATTAGTATGAGAGTAATTCTTCTTCTTTTTTCAGTTTTTAAAGAACATTTTCATACTTCTATCTAATAAAATATAATAACATTTTAATAGAATAATTATTCTTTATTACTGAGTGAACAAGATTTATTAAAGCCAGTGATTGTTTCTCAGTAATAACTACATATTGAACAGGGTAGGTTTAATTATACAGGTTTATTAGGTTCTTCATGGAAGTTGGCAATGATGTAATGCATATTGTTAAAAGGTATAATTAATTAAATAAGTTCTATAAAGATAAAAAAATTATTCATTTTATTTATGTAGATGAAAATATCAAACTACAATAAAAGAAAATATCAAGTTTCTTTAAAAGTTCTATAATAGTAATTTTTTTTTTCCTTTAGCTGTTCAAGAGATGCATTTCAATATCACACGAACGACAACAACTACTACCCAAGATCCAAGACGGGCAAAATATTTACTACAACCTATTGATTATAATGCAGGTCAGTATAATGTCTTTATTTTTTAGTATCACCCCACCTACAATTATGGTTTACTGATTAAAAAATTAATCAGTTAATGGTTAATAATAACATTTTAAATAATGAACTACGAAAAAGAAATTATACTCCAACTGAAATGAATTTTTGAAATCATGATTCAAACTATTTTTTTGTGATTCAAGCTAGAATATGTTTTAATCAAGAAAAAAATACTTAGGAATTTTTCCTTTCACTGAGATACTCATTATTTAAAAAGAAAAATAGCAACGAATAATAGAAACTTCATTACAAAATTTTTAATGTAATTGCCATTGAGTGAATTGTTTTCAAGTCTCTCGCCTTTTTTTTCATGATGGGATTTTTATGTCCTACAAATATATTCTTCTCTGGACACTATAGAAATTTATAATTTTCTCTTACAGTGATCAAGGTGTTATCTCATCAGTACAAATTCTTGCTATTTCTCGTTAACCACTTTCAGAACTTCATGATTTACGATCTGCATTAAATTTAAATAGAAATATCCCATAAAGCAATTAAAAATTGAACTAAATGTGTTTTCAATTATTTTGATAGAACTTCCAGTGCAATATAATAGCAAAATAAATGTTCAGTAATTTTTTTGTCAGTTCACTTTGATTAATATTAAAAAATATTAATTCCATTTCTAAAAATTTATTTGCTGTTCAGTTCCATTTCCATTGCTGATATTTTTATATAAATGCCCGCTTTAATTGACTTAATTAAATGTCCGCTTTTCATCATCATCATCAATAGCACGACAGCCCAGAGTGTGCTAAAGCTTTCCTTTGCAGAGATTTCCATGCATTCCTCTGGGTGACAACAGTCTCCAATTCTTAACCCCTAGTACAGCAAAATTCTTCTCAATTGCGTCTATCCATCGCAACCTGGTCGTCCTCTTCTCCTTTGTCCCTATGGCTTTGCCAAAACGAGCTTTCTTACAGGGTTAAATCATTCAGTTTAAATATATGAGCAGCCCAGTTTTATCTATTGACCTTAATAAATTTTATAATATCGTCTTTATAGTATTTATAAATTTCTGCGTTGTCCGTTTTCTCCAACAATCACTTTCATTAACACCTCCAAGAATAGAACTTAAAATCCTCCGCTAAAATATACCCAATTGGGCATCATCAGATCTTGCCAAAGTCCAAGTTTCAGAGCCATAGACCAAAATAGGTTTAATAAGGATTTTATAAAACAAGAATTTAGTTAAATATCCGCTTTTAATAACGTAAAAGTAAATGAAATTGAACAAAAACCTTTTACAAAAACCACTTTGAATGACTTAAAAGTCAATGAAATTGGACAAAAACCTTTACAAAAACCACTTTGAATGACTTAAAAGTCAATGAAATTGAACAAAAACCTTTTACAAAAACCACTTTGAATGACTTAAAAGTCAATGAAATTGGACAAAAACCACTTTGAATGACTTAAAAGTCAATGAAATTGGACAAAAACCTTTTAGGATTGATATATATCTATATAAATATTTCTTTTTTAGGTTGCGAAATTGAAGGCAAAGCATATCATGTTCACCAAGTAGTGCGTCCTTCAAGCGGCCCTTGTATGTTGTGCCGCTGTGAACTAGGTGGAATCATGAAATGTGATCCTAGAGATTGCCAGCCTCAAGCCCCTCTTTTATTGCGACTAAATAAAGAATTCTTTAAGAAGAGGTAGGTTGGACAATCTGTGTGGGAAAGAAAATCTACTTGGGAACAAAAACGCAGATCTACTTGAATACACAACTGTGCCACTGCCTTTATCTCATCATCATGATCTATTTGTTAAAAGTGAAGGAATGGTTACTTCAAGCATCTGAGAATAACCTTAGATTTCACTAATTTTTCTTGTTTTGGCATTCATTTACAGCCATTAAAGTGTGAACTTTTGTTTATATTTTGAGCAGTAGCTCTTTTTTTAATGTGTGTGTAGGTACTTAAAGCTGTTTTTAAAATCATGAGTGTAAAGTAATTAGAGATAATTCTTCAAATTATTAAAAAGGGTAAACTTTTCAGATAAACTTTAAAGAATAAGTATATAAATTAGCACCTTTATAAACTATTTCCTTTTCAATTAAAAATATAAAGATTCACAAAAAAAAAAAAATTTTTTAATGGCAAAATACATTTATGTTAAAAATACCAATATAAAAAAAAAGAAGAATTGTAAGAAACTCTAAATTGTTTAAATCTCCTTATTCAGTCTCCCAACATTTTAGGTCTATTTTTAGCAAGTAATTAATTATACAAATTATTTATTAGTGATTTTTGCACATTATAACACACCAACAGTCGTTCCAATTTTCTCTCAGCTAATGGTCATCTAGGGTGTAAGTTCAATTGCTTTTTCTGTGCTTAATACTTTTTCTACATGAAAATTATTTTTTTTTTCTTGAACCAATTTATTTACTAAATATAAAATGAATAATGTCATGATATTAATAATATGGCGAATAGAAAATGCCGAATATTTAAACAAGTGGAAAATGTAACAACTGTCGACTGTTGCTAAATAAATTATTCCGTGTAAAAAAAATACTTAAATTCATTAAATTTCAAATAAATATATAGTATTCAATATTTTTATGTATTATGATTTCCGTAAACAGTTTTGAAGTACCTTATTTATTTATATTGATTATTTATTTTATTTATTTCTTCTGTATGTGTTCCTATTTCTATGAAACCTCATTAAGTATTTTACCTACTCTTGGGGTTTCGATCTTCACCATCCAAAATATTGGAAAGGGAATTAATTTTTTATTGATGTTGTGCCAAATCCAGCAAAACCAGCATTTACTAAATGCAACTGGTTGCGTTTGGATTCTTGCTGTTAATAAAAAATGGCGTTGAAAATTTGTATAAATAAAATTTCATACTTTTACGCATATTTAACCCCAAATAACATTTATGCTTTAAGCTTTATTTCATTTTTCTGATTTTATTTTAAGTAAAAGTTTACCTAGTGAATGTATCATTTACTTAGTTTATAAATACATTTTTAATTCCATTTTTTTACACCAACTGTTCTCAAAATGTGGGGTGACGGGGAAAAGGGAGGGTTTAGTAGGGTTGGGTAAAAGGTGAGAGCGACGTATTTCTTGCATATAAAAATTAAGTCAACTTAAATAAATTATAAAATAACAAACAAATACAGTTCAATATTCTAAAAGCTTTTAACTTTGAATAAAAAATGTTGCTGCATAAGTTGCATAATAAAAATTCATAAGTTGTCAATATAAAATAACCCGAATTTATCATCAAAGCTTTTATGGCATTTCATGATGAAAAATTGGGTTGGGAAAGGCATGACATTATTTTTCTTTAATTAAAAGATTCTCAAAAGTAAAAAATTTGAGAACCACTATTACAGTAATCTCACATTTATACGCCGACGAAGGGAAGCAATCAAAAGCGACTTACAAGTTATTTAAGTCGCATAAGTGAAAATCGATGTTAAATAGATTTTAAAAGGAAATGAAATAAATGCATCATAAAAAGATAAAAATTAGGAATTAAAAGTTTTTATAACATAAAAAAATTTTTAAATGGACATGAAATAAAAAATATTTCAATACTTTATTCACATTTTTCTTTGTAAAATTGAGATTTGTTTCAATTTTGGCTATTATTTTTTTTATCAAGTTTACTAAAATGTGAATATCCTGATTCAGGTGAATCCCTATGTTGTATATAGTTTGCTAAGTTTTCATTTCCCCTACAAAAGTCATTGAAAAGTCAAAAGTCATGAATTTATTGAGTTGAAATTTCTAAAAACGAATGCTTATATGAAGTTTTTGAAGACGTGTAACTGAGAAAATTTTTAAAGCATGAACATCATATAACTTTATTTTACTATACCTTTGAGCAGAAAATATAAAAAAATCTTCTAATATCAGAGACGTATAAATGAAAGTGAGGTTACTGTATTTGACATTTGTAAGAATTTATGTATTTAAAATAATTTTAGTTTAGCTATATTATTTAGTATTTTGTTTTGACTCTTGTAAGAATTTCTGTATTTTAAGTAATTTTAGTTTTTATATGTCATTTAACATAGAAATAAACTCAATTTTAAAGCTATGCAACTGATTTGGTTTTTAACGCCTAAGTCTACCTTCCTTCTAGATACACATAATGTCTCAGGATGTTTTAGACATAACTAGGTGTTAGGTAATAAAACTATAATATATAAAAAGCAGCTAGATTGTTAGTACATATGACTTAGCTTTTAAATTTTGGAAATATTCCATATCATCAATGTGAAATGTTCTTTATTTACTTTATCCATGCTCACCATTTTATGTGTCAACTGTTCAACATGCTGTAATTCATAAATGTATGTTTAATCAATATTCATATTCTGTAAAGAATGCCATTTTTAAATAAAGCTTTAATGCCAAAATGTTTGAATGTTTTATTCTTATCTTATATTCATCCACAATATTATTCGTTATCAAGTAATAGATGAGATGTGAAAAAAATAGATATAATTTTGCACGTTGCAGACATTTTGATAAATTATTTTCAACAAATACTAATAAGAAAATCATACAATTTAACATGTTTTACATGATAAATTTTAAATATGTAAAAAAAAAAAAAAAAAACTTACTATGGCGAATTAATAGGAATAGGACACACAGGAAGTATGAAAGAAAAGATTTCTTTCCTAAAAAAAGTTGCATGTGAGTTTTATTTTAGAAAATTTTTAAATTTCGTTTTTTATCGAATACTAAAAAAAGAATTTTATTCATCTTCTAAGACAATGATGTACAGATTAGTAAAGACCGCGAGTTTCATATATTCACCGTAGCTTGATCACGGCAGTACGCACGCACACACAAACTCTGAAAATTATATATTTAAAAGCATATATTGATGTATGTTAAAACAGAAATCTAATAAATATTTTAGCATGCATGGTACGTCGCTAAATATCCTGGTATGTCCTTGCAGTGCTCATGTCCTAGATCTGCTCAAACGGCTTTAGCTAGACTAAGGACTGGCCACACTAAAGGCTCGTGCTCACCAAGGCGACAAGATGCAAGCGAAAAAGTTTGACCAATCACTAGCCTCACCACGGTCGCCTGAAACCGGTTTGCAGTTCGCCGCGTGGAGTAGCCCAACTTTCAACTCGAAGCGGTTTTTCACTAGGCGTGATGCTATTTCTGACGTTTCGCTGTGAAGGGGTCGAAAAAATTTTGTCGCTTGCCTCTTGAATCTTCACGTCTCTCGCCTTGGTGGGAACGAGCCTTAAGAGTTTGACCTTCAATGGAGACGAGAAGACATATACCCTTTGTCATTGTTCGGCCATCGCGTCTCCCTCTCATCTCATTGATTGTATTGGTGCCTCTGTGAGGCAACTGTTGAATGAGGGGAGGACCGTTTACGATCTATTGATGCAGCATGATCTACTGGACTTGGTTTAGGATTCTAAATCAAGGGGATAAGCAACAACAACATCTAATTTCTATTAACTTCAACAAAAAAAAAGTTCATAATACAAAGTATGCAACCAAATTAAAGAAATTACTTTTTTAATGAAACTAAACAATTGCTTCTTAATTTAGAAGATCAAAGGAAAATTATTGTGACTTTCAAAGTTTAAAAATATTTATTATTTAAAATTTTCAGCATGCATTAAATTTATTAAACTTTACAGTTTATTAATGTGTGATTAGCTTTTTACTCTTAAATGTTTTTTTATTTTATTTTATATAGTTTTTATTCTTAGGCTATGAATCATATTATTTATATATTCAACCATTAAATAATGCTATTTTAATATTTAGAAATCACAACATGCACCTCACAGTTTTAAAGTCCAGAATAAATTATTAATTAATTGCTTCGCTACAAAAAATAGCGGTTTTTCATAAGTGGAGATAAACAAAATTGTTACAAATGTAAATATCTATAGTTTAAATTCGCTCTTATGAAAATATAAGTACTTCACCTACATATGTATTCAACTTGTTTTGTTTGAAGAGCTTTCAAAAGCTTTCAAATTCGTATGATCCGCAAAAATTCAGCGAATCGTTCATTTTCATCTGGTTCTAACTTCGAACTATTTCTCAAATCATACAGCTTAAGGCAGTATCAAATCCTTGTTTCCGGTACCATACGAACTTCAGTTCAAACAGTTCGAACGTATTTTTTTTTCCTAAGTCGTTGCGGTGGCCATATCGGCCATAAGCTCTCTGGTAGCCCAATAAAAACGAGCCTTGTTATAAAAGTTGTATGGAGAACAGTTTATAAAAGAGAGCACAGGGCAGCTTGTCAAATGTGTAAATTCCATAAAAGTGCCTGAAGAACACAGTACACAGTCAGGAATATTGGCCACACCGATACGGCAAAGGTGTCCTTGTAAAAAGTCTAAAATTTGCAGGTAAAAACCAAGTGAGGAAGGTCCATGGGGAGGGGAGAGTACAATAAAGAACTGTAGTTTCTTCAAAGGCAGCTGGCAAACACTTAGACAGCTGTCAAACAGCTTGGATGCCTTAAGGCAAGCGCTGCACAGATGTTCTCACTTTGCATTACCCAGCACTTTGCATTATGTCACTCTCCACAACGCTCTACGATCGTGTTAGACCGGGACCTACGGTTTAAAGTGGATTCCGAACCACTACAAACATCCATGGCACCACCGGGACTCAGACCCGAAACCTATGATACCAAGAGCCAAAACGCTAGCCACTCGGCCATTCAGGCCCAGTATAGTATTATCTTACCCGTCACAATTTAAACATGGTCATTTCTAATAGCACAGATTGGATATTGTAAAAGAATATTATTACATTTAATCGCATTTATTCTATAGACAAAATGAAAACACTACATTATGAAAACACTACATAAAGATCCACATTGGCAAAAAGGGCATTTCCCTTTGATTCAGCTGACTTGATGCAAATTTTATTCATTTGTTACAGTGGAAAATGATGACTCACTGTTCTCTCACTTATACGCCATTGTCTTCTTGGAATATATCTTAGTCATCTGGGATCATGCTTCTAGGTTAACATTCGAACATACTGATAATACCCTAATAAGAAAAGCTAAAATAGTACAGCGGTAACATTATCAATATAAATAGTAGTATTAATATAAAGGTTGGTGAAAATGCAGACTTTGAAAGATGAAGGAAGCATCATTCTATTGAAACAGTAATAAAGTCAAGAATCACAGCGCGGAACTTATCTCGTGAAAAATAAATTAGACAGTATGTAATTTATAATGAAATACGATCTAGAAACTTGAAATGAAACAAAAAATTCAAGACCTGCGATAAAAACCTTCAAAAATGTGTCATTATTATTATACAATACAACAAATAATAACGTAGAACCTCATTTCAATAAAGATTGCATCAATATTATTAATGCAAAGGAATTTTGACGATTGACGTCTTTTTATAAGTTATATCTTACAAAAATAAACAACCCGGGTTTTCCTGGAAGACCATTATAAGAGAATTCAATTAACATTTACCACACTTTTCCAAAACACAGCAAAACTACAAAAGAGTTGTTGGTAATAATAATTTTATAAATAAAATAAATACAATGCAAGAGAATTTAAACAGTTGCATTTTAACATTAAAAATTTTGCATACAGAATGAGTCAAAGGATCACAAATTTATTATGACTATTAGGCGATATTCCATTACATTTATTCCATTATACCGGCTAGGCAAAGCATGCACTTTACGATGTATGCCAACTTAAGGATGTAATGAGGCATCAGATAAATTTTCATAACTCCCAACATAATTAAAGGTTGCAAGATAAGTTTAAGTATTCATGACTGTTTAAATATAAATTTAAGAGAAAATTATGTAAATAAGGATTAATAGGTTTGCAAAAAGTATCACAAGTGCCCTGCCAAAACGGCCACGTTTTCACTAAAGGACTTCCTGTCAACATTGTCTGCTACCCAATCTGCAACAGTAAATATTTTCACTAGTTGTGTGGTCCTTCTGAAAATCAGGGTAAAAAATTTGATGCCCCTCATCTAGGGGAAAATGTGTTTTATGCTTCTCCAATGAAGATCTGAAGGTTTTTCATTAAATTTGCTCATGTAAGTGAAACTAGAGGGCAAAGTATCAGGGCATGTTCTACAGGCGAAGTACATTATTCTTCGAATGGCTTGCCTATATGGAATTTTGTCACTCTTCTCCCCAATGATGTTAACAAGAACGAGTACCAAAATAAAAATAATCGTTGAAAAAGGAGAAAATATTTTGATGAATACTTAAGGGAATTTCTAATAACGTGAGATAAAAATTGTTAAAAATCACTGCCGTTTTTTATAGAGAGATTTTGGTGTGATACTGGAGAAGAGAAGGTACCTTTAAAACCAACTTTATAAATGTGCCATTTAGTGACAAAATACCCAATTTATAAACATGAAGATATTAATTCTTTTCGTTGACTATTAAACGATTAATATAGAACATTTTTAATTATCTGCAAACAAAGTTAATGAAAATGTGGTTGAAGTATTGCTTGCAATAAGTTATTGTGTTGCTAAATATGGTAAAATCTCAATCGTAGAAACTTTTGTCTCATTCTATCAAAGATGCTGTTCGGTGAAGCCCATGTTTGAAAAATTCATCATAATATTTACTCAAACAATACAGTTTTTCGAACAAGTAACGAAATATCTGACGGTATTGAATGTACAGTAATTTAAAGAATTAAAGAAACACTCTCTTCTTTTCAATACAAGTGGATGAAAGCACTAGGGCTTTCATTGCTGCAATTTCTGTTATTAATGCAGAACATTTGCATGGCAACATGTTTGAAGGAAATCCTTTACAGTGTTATCCTATCACTAAAAGAAAGCACAGCTGAGAATACTGAGAATATATTTAGCAGCACATTGGTAAATATATTTAATTCCTTCATGATTATCGCTGTGAAAGAGTAATTGATCTCGCCAATTGTTATCAGGTGGGCTTGGATAGGGGAAAATTAATGTGTGGCTATTACACGGTCTTATAATGTTGCATCAAAGAAGTTCCTCCCCATGTAACTTGGAGCCATTGCTGTATTCACAGACAAAGTCTAGCATATAAATCCTCAACACATTAATTGAAGGAAGTGCTCAATCAATATGAAAATTGCTTATTTTATTAAGAAACTTCATACTATTTAAATTCTTGAATGAAGAAATATACAGCTTCCACGAAACATTACTTTTGCACATTTAAATAGGAACCACCACTAAAAGTACTCACGAGGTTATTTTAAAATAAGGCAGGAAGATTTTGAAGGTTATCCTTTTTAATTGAGCTCTATGTTTTATGAAAGTGAGGATCTTCTACAGCTTAGATAATTTAATAATATTTTTCCAAAATAAATAAGCTTAACTTTGGATTACTGAACAATTTTATCACAGTCTTTAAATTAAATTATAAAATAATAGTCAAGAAATTGGATTTTTCTGAATCTTTTATCGAAAAAGACCAGCTTAAAATTTTTGAGATATTTCACATTTACTATCTGAACTGTGGACTAATGTTTAAATGGACTTCATGTGTCTGTAAGAGTTTTTTCCGAAATGAAATAATGAAAATTAGTAGATTTCAAATCCCTTCATTGATCCGGTTTTTTTTTATATGTATATATATTTTTATTATTATTATTTTTTTAATGACAATAAATAATAATAATAAATAAATAAATAAAAAATACTGTCCCCTCTTTTAATTCTTTTTTATTGGGCAAGCTCTCCATTTAGTTTCTCTCCATTGGGCAAGCTCTCCATTTATCTCTCCATTTAGCAAGCTCTCCATTTATCTCTCCATTTAGCAAGCTCTCCATTGTTCTTCATTCTTCAAAGGACTATTACCAGATCGGAGCTAACGGCTGCTTCGCAGCCAAGGAGCTCCAAGAAATACAAATCGTCCTTTGTTTTTTAAACAAGTCAAACAATTACCAGTTTCTAAAAAAGAAGTGTTGATTGACCTTTTGATTGATTATTTTTTACAATTTGATCTAAAAATATCTTTTATTCCTGGGAAGCAATGAAGGAAGAGTACCAAGAACTCGGCAGTAAAGCAATAAAATATTTATTGCCTTTCACAAACACAGAACTTCTCGAAAATTTGATTCTGTTCCTGACTAGGAATTTTATTCATATTCATTTGAATCTAATTTTAAAAATTTCAATTCTATGGAAAAACTCAAAGATAGCATTGAAATTCTTGAAAGTCACGTTTGAAAACTTACCTATCAAGTCGAATAATTGCTATGAACTTTCATCAGAAGTTTACGTAATTGAATATTACTATAATAGTATTTGTTTTGTTGTTCGACTGCTATTTTGGAAAATTGGAATTAATTATAAGAAGTAAAATCAAAAATAAATGCTGAAAAGTGTCTTAAATTTGTGTCGTTTCATTAATTTGCTCATTTTCCTTTTTTTGCTTAGAGGACTGGGAAAGTGAGTAATAAGAGAATAATTAAGGGGGACTCATTATTCTTTCATATTTCTTTAATATTTCAATATTTCTTTTAATAAAAAGCTTTAAGAGGGCGGGAGAGGAAAAAGTTTGGAACAAACTATCTAACCGAAACCATCTATGGTTCTATTTTTTATTGCAGCATTCTGGTCCTGCAGGGGCGCTATCTCCGGTAAGAGCAAAATTCGTGCTGGAAGAAATCAAAATTACACATAATAAATTAGTATAGGTAAGATAAAACAATTATGAAAAATAAAAGGTAAAGTTGAATTCTTTTCGGTCTTTCAATTTTTTCATCAAGATCATAAACTTCAATTCTTTGGACTAAATGTGTTTTCCATAAAAGGAAGATCGTTGAAGAATGTAGTGGAAAGCTTTTCAAAAATTATTTTATGACAGGAAGCTGAGTAGTATTTTGAATTTCTCTATTGCACATGAACCACCTTGTATCCAAATTAAAAATTTTTGTGATTGAAGAAATTTTCTATGGCATATAGATGCATAAGCCCAGACAATCGTATATGACGATAGATCTGAGTATGGATCTAAAAAAAAAGAAGTTTATTCATTTTACACATCTTCCAGTGTCCTAAAAAGAGCATTGAGTTTTCGCGTATTGTTCCTGAACTTTTGTTCAATAAGTTGAAAATGGTATTTCCAGGAGAGGTGTTGATTCGGAATAACTTCTAAATAATTACGTTAAACTATTCTAAGGAATGGTTATTTTTTAGAAGTTATTTTGTTTCTTGATTTTATTTTCTTTAGAAAAGTAGACTTCTTCCGTTTTGGAGACGTTTATGGCAATTTTCCATTTCGAAAACCGATCATTAATTGCAAATAGAGGACGATTGAGAGCAAAAGCCAGGAAATTTGTATTTTTGTTTTTGGCAAGGATTGTTCTATTAACGGCATATAGGGTCAGAAGAGTGCAAAAACTATCGATCTGGCAATTTGATTTTATTAAGCGCTAACATTATATGACGTCACTTCTTTCTCCTTCTTGATTGGTTATCAGAATGCGGATGTACCGCAGGATTGAGTCAATTTTTAGCTACATCTTATTGCACCTATTGATGAAGTTCGAACCCGTTGGTTGCTTTCCCTGTACATCTCTCTTGATGAAAATCTAGTGTTATACAGGTGATTTTACCGCTTATTAACCTTACGATAACCTTTTCTATTTTATTAAAAAAAGAAAGCATTTTTGTACAAACTTTACCAGATCATTTTGTTTGTCTTTCTCCTGTTATGTGGAATGGTTTCTTCTAATCAAACAACCTATCGTACCTTTAACTTAAGTTCTTCAAATCGAATATTAAGTTGAACAATATACTATTACCGAACCAGATCATCTGCTACCATAAAATGAAATGTACGTTTTGATAAATGTATTCATTTTTAAATTAAGCGAAATATTAAGATTTGACTTTGAGATTTATTCTCATCTATTGGTAAGATAATTAGAAAAACAGTAGGGTAAAAAAAAAAAAGAAAGAAAACATCTAAAAAATACTTTAGGAATGGTTTGTTTACATAATCTCAGTACTATTTATTCACTTTTTATATTACATAATATATCTGGTTTATAAACTACCTAATGTTAAAAAGCTTCACAAAACCCTTTTATTTCACATATTATTGATACAGTTGCATTTTTTTTAATCACATTTTATTTTGTTTGTATGAAAATTGGATTTAAATGGCTAATTGAAATCTTACCTAATTGGCCATATGGAAATTTTAAGAATAATCAAGATCACAAAAACAGTTTACTTGTACAAACAATTAAATTGGAAGCAGTCATTATGTTTTGTAGTTGGATTGTTGTTATGCTTTATGAAAGCTTAAAATATATTCTGATCATTCTTAAAAACTTTTTAAATACATTAATACTTAAAAATTGTTTTCCTAAATTGTTTATTATCATCATTATGAAAAAGGGACAATGAGTAATAATAGAAATGTGTTGCTTAAAAATTAATGTTAATCATAGAAAACAAAAGGGAAAAACAAAAAAAAAAGAATTATTTTTATTCATTTTATGCAATAAGTGTGATTTTTTTTAGTAATTGATGTTTATGATTACATTCTCAAATATACTTTATTCTGAAAATAAGACTTATATAATTTGTATTAAAAATAAACTTCTGGAATAGTATAATAATTTTTCCTTTTGCAAATGCTTGTAAATTTACTCTGCTGTTGAATTTATAGATTTAAATGCAGTTAAGAGTTATTTTCATGTTTTATGAATAAAAATTTTTCTATCTTTGAAAAATTATTTATTTTTATATCCTTTAATTTAAATGCTGTTGGTAGAACAGCAGAACTCAGATTTTAGGAACAAATGAGAGAAATAAACTTTAAAATATAAGGAAAACAAACAGTTATTAAAGAAAATATTTTTAATTTATGATGACTTAATAAAATTAAAAGTTTAAAAGACTAAGTAAACTTTAAAAAATATGCTGCAATCAAACATTTTTAATAAAAATTTCGTTGAGAAAAAGCATTAAACTGCAAGAAGAAATAATGTATATTTATGATTGTTGTTTTTTATATTTGGTCGGCAGCAACATCTAGACCAAGTCCATATGAACCTGTGTGTTCTCAATCAATGAAAAACAGCTCCAAGATATTGAAAATTTTTAAACTGACGAGTCACAATAAAGGTTAAAAAAATGTAGTTCATTTTTGTATTATGTCACAAAGACATGGGGCACCCAATGGAATAAGTCTGACCCCACCTGGTTATACCCTCGACCATTGGGTACTCATTTTAGTCACCATTTACGACATGTATGGGCTGCAGTGGGGCTATTCTAACCCAGACCCACACAGAGGGAATGTATATTTATAACAAACTTCTGTAAAAAAAAATTTTTTTACTTCTTAAATGATATTAATTTTTATTATTAGTTGTGTGAAACCTAAAACAAATAATACATAATTTATTTTTTAAAAGTAAAACAATAAAAATTAATTTTAGAATGAAAGGTCTTTCTTTAAAAATGCTCTTCTATTTTTATTAGAAGGGGATATTGCCAAATCGAGTCCTCTGATTACAGTTACTGATTATGTATTCCACAGTTTTATCGTTTCTCGCCAAGTTGTGTAGGCATAAAGTAGTCTGCTTTTAAATCAAATGATGCACATAACAAATGGTGATCATTGATGAAATACTAATGCCATGCACGAAGTGGAAAAAAAAAAATGCCTTGTTTTAAATGATATTTTATGTTAAGAATTTTCTACTAAAGAAAAAATTTTAAAAAGAAATATAAAATTTGATAGCATTAAAAAAAAACTAAAGTTATCTGGATTGTTCTATCCATAGCTTTTTATTTAAAGAATTATTAAAATCACCATTTATTTAAATTAATTGTTAAATTAGAATTAAAATATTTATTATAGTATTCTACACTTCTAAATGTACAAAAAAAAAATTGTGTTTATATTACTTTAGATTCTATGTTATTGCTTTAGATACATTTAATACAAACATAATATTGAAATTGTAATTTGTAAAATAGTTTTCTCTGTAAATTGATAACTTCACAAACAACTCTTAATATCCATATTTTTATTTTCTGAAAAGTGCAGATATTTAAAATATTTTTTTTAGCAAAATGAGCAGCAATTCAACGACTTAAATAAATGATGTAATATAAAATATAAGAAAAAATATATAAAAGAATTTTCAAAAGAATTATAAAATAAATTTATCTATGTCAAATGATTAGTATGATATGTGTGTTGTCAGTCCACAAGACATGATTCAAATGGTATTCTCAAAACTAGTTCCTTTCTTGTATAGATTTCCCCTTCTACTTTCTAGGATCCTACTGTAAGGGAAAAGTGACAGAAATTTCTTATAGTATTCTGAAACTAATTTGTTTCTAGTTGGTTTATTCTCCGAATCCTCCTATAAAAAGGAATTTCTTGCTGTGCTGGCGAGTGGTAACTTGGGGCCAAAAGCGATAACTGACTGGGGGACCCGATTTGATAATATCCCCTATCAAGAATACACTACCATAATTTATGCTATATAATGGGGCTCTTAATTTAAATTTTTCATATAATAAAAATTTAAATAAAGGTAGAAGAACCACTTTCAGAATTTTATATTAATTATTTATATTTTTTTTTTCCCAAAACCTAAAAGTAATAAGTTAGATTGATCTAAGGTATAATGATGCAATGCCTTTTAAATTCATTAAATTTAAAAAGCTTTTTCTGAAAAACGCTTTTCTATTTTCATCTGATCAAATGTATAAAGTACAGTAATTTGTATAGTTAATTGTTATTTTCTCAATTATCAAGTAAAAATAAAAATTAAAATTTATTTAAAAGTAACAGAATGAATGTTTGTGACAGAAAATATAAAACAAAGTTATTGTTTAATAAAAAAATTTTATAAATTTTATAATGATTTAAATTTGTGGCAATGCTTATATGTGCTTAAGACACATAAATTTTGTATAATTTCAAATCAGTATAAACTGACTATATTAGTTGATTATTAAAATTATCACAACAAAAATTAGCATAAAAATATATTTGAACAATATCTGAGAATATTCTCATTCACAATGATTTAAAAGTAACAAATAAACATTTGTGAAAGCATAGTTTCATGGGAAAAAATTTTGGTTTCTTAAAAGTGCTCAAATACAATAAAATAAATAAATTGTACCATAAATAATGAAACTAGACTCAAATTCTAAATTACCAGTAATCAAATTTGTAGGGAATAATTGATCCAACCTGATAATCAACTAAAAATGGATGTTGGACTAGCTTGAATAATTTCCCATTACTGCATGAAGTAGAAGATTTATATGACACTATAATTTTCCCCCCAATAACAAACTTCCATTACTAAAACTTGTCATGGAACAAATGTTAAAATACTAACAGATACCATAAGTTATTAGATGATTTTATTTTGCTCAATTAAGGAGAAGGGAAGTGAGAAAAATAAAACATTAACTAGATTTTGAAAGACAAGTTATTGCACTAGTTAGAATTAAATGTTATCTTTTAAATGATCGTAATAAAAAGTTTTTTTTAAGCCATCAAACTCATATTATTGAATTATTGATATTGAAATATGTTATATTTTATTATTATAATAATATTCATCTTACAAGTTACATAGTTGATTTAACTGTGCCAGTTGTTCTATTAATGGTTTAATATAAATTGTGCATGTTTAGATTACTATTCATTGCTCTATAAGTTATTCATTGAGAATTGATTCAAAAACATAACTTATTTGTTTTATGAGTGTTACTTTGAGTTATTTGTTAAGTATGGAATATATATATATATATAAAAAATGTAGATTATTCTAACTTGCTAACCCTGAATAATTATTTATAAGCACAGTGTTTAAAATACCCCAAAGAGGAGCAGCTATTGAAATTATCTTATGTTTATAAAATGAGATAAAGACAGATTTGTTATGAGTTCAATATCAGTTGAAAGAGCATAATACATCCAATCCTACAAATTTCTAAAAACTTCATGAAATCTAATTTTTTTCATGATCATAATATTTTTAAACTTTAAGCTTAACTGTTTAGATTCCAAGTATGATGGAAATGGGAAGAATTTCGATCCTTTACTGATAGAAAAATAAAAGTTTAAATAGAAAAATGATTTTAAAATGAAGAAATTTGTTTAACTTGTTTTATAGGATTTATGAGAAATCATCAGTTTTAATATATACTTTAACTATTCACATTCAGTAAAAAATAAAAATAAAAAAAACACCCTGACACCCACCATAACACATATTTTGTTTAACACTTAAAAGTCAAATTTAAAAGATATTTTACAGTTGTGCTCCAATATCGATTTAATAGAATAATTTAAATAATTTTTTTTAATTCACTTTTCCATGATAAATATATAAAATAAAAGAGCCAGGGAAAATTTCAATGATTTCTTGCTTTGCTTTTAATATTTTAAATAAACATTTTTGATCTTAAAATTATTTTATTTGTCGTATTTTTTTAATTTCTCTTATAGATTGTTCAAACTTCACCATGAGTGGTAATAATCATCACAGGACTCCTTTATCATTAAAAGAAATTTGTTTTCAAAAAGTAGCCTTCCTATTGAGATCAGGACAGTGGAGAAAATGGCGTGTGAATCCCTTTACTTTTTTACCATCTACAGTCTTAGACGAACTGATGTCGAAGTTGTTACCTGATGATGCAATCCCTATTCAGTGCAGTTTAGAATTAGCTCCTCTTCAACCACTTTTAACAAGCCGTCGTCTCCAACACCTGGACCTGTCATATTTCCCATATGAAGAGCAGTTCTGCATGTTTTTTAAGTTGTTATCAGATGGTTGTCAGAATTTGCAATCTCTTTCTCTTCCAAGAAATATTGGAATCTACAATGTTTCAGAACAGCTCGAACTGTTACTTCTTTCCTGCCACAAACTGGAATATCTTCACTCCCCCATCTTCTTTAACTTGGATGCTCTCAAAAATTGTGCCAATTTAAAATGTTTGAGATTTCATTTTCCAGCTAGATTACTAGTTGATTATTTCTGTTATGAAGCTGTAGACTCATTAGAATATTTAAAATCACTTAAAGTATTTGCTCTCTGTGGAATGTATGATTTTTTTTCAGATTACAAAGCTATTGCAGTGATACTGAAACACTGTCCAAAAATAATTTCTGTGGGTTGCATTGATTCCATAATGGCCATACACTACATCCAGTATTCTCAACAACAAAGAAATATCCCTCCTATTCAATTCCAATTGAGAAAATGCTTCTGGGGGTTTCACAATTCTTCAAATTTGAGTTATTTTCTTGAGAAAGTTGATTTCTTGAATCCAAATTTCTCAAACAAAATCAGAATGGCTGTTACTTCTTGTCCTTATATAGAAGAATTGGTCTTTACTATCCCTCGCATTGACAGCATCAAACACTTAAGTGGTTTGAAAAATCTTACTTTCTTGTATATTGATTTTGGTGTTTGTGATGATAATTATCTATCTGAATTTGTTTCACTTCTCGTTGAAATTGGGCCACAATTGAAACATCTAGGTGTGGTAAGAAGCAATATTATTCCAATTAATGTTGCTATTGAAAATTGTCCAAACTTGACATCTCTAAAATTTTCTTCAGCAGTTGATAAAATTAATCGAGAAATTTTAAGTAGTGTCACTACTTCCCGTTTGAAGAATTTGACTTTGGATAAATGTGATAAGTTTAGCTTGTTATATGCTTTATCATGTTGTAAAAATTTGAAAGAACTGTTTCTTTTTGATGGCAGTTGTTTAGATGATAATCTACTTAACTCTATCTTGGATAAAAATCCTTTGTCGGAGCTGAAAGTAGCATATATTTCAAAATGCCGACTTTCAGGAAGGGGCTTAAGAAACTTTCTAATCAGTGCTAAGCAACTGGATACATTTTTTATCCTCTCAGATGAATTATTTCTTTGTAATGAAGATGTATTGCTACAGGAATTAAACCGCGTAAATACATGTAAATCTGGTAGTAAACTGCTTAAAACTGAAATTTTCAACCAGAAATTAAATCCATGTTGTTTTTAAGTACATAAATGTTGTATTTTATTTATAATTTGTGCAATTTAATAATACTCAATTCAATTGAAAATTTCAATGTCGTTTATATTTTTATTCAGAATTTGTTCTGTATATGTATATTTTCTATAGCTGAAAAAAAAAATATTATTTTCATATTGTTATCTAATATAATATTGTACATAATTTAAGCAGTTCTTTTATTGTGAAAGTTCTGAACTCTAGTACTTGTTTTTGTTGATATTTGTATTTATTTACAATTTGTTTATATGTAATATTTATTTAGCCCCTAAAATAAATGTGATGTTTGTGCAACTTGATAAATCTACAGTCATAATAAATTTATTAAAATTTCTATTTAACTTCTCATGAAGGTAACATTCACCCCTTCTGATAAAGAAGTATTTGTAGATTTTTCAAAAAAGTCTGCCTTTTCCATAAAATATATCAATGATAAACCCCAACATTATAAATGATATGTTTATCAGTTGTTCCAGATGTAAATATTTAAATATAAAAAATTGTCATGATCTTGAAATTTTTTTAATTCTAATTTGAATAATGAATGAATTTTAACTCGATCAAACTGAAATTAACTTGAACTAACTTTAGAGTATGAATGGAAGTCTACTTTAATGGAGGTATCTCAACAAGCAATTAAATAAATGTTGTATCTGTGTTTTTAAAATTATCTATAATTACTATAGAAAAATTACAAGAGTGACAACTAAATTAATATTCAAAAATTATAAATTACCTTTTTTGTAATTGATATATTCTTTTATGTTAATACTTATAGGATTTTTAATAAATATTTACCTCTGAATTTGAAATAATTTCTATATACATGTTCACTAAATTGTCATGCATAATTATATTTTTTAAATATCAAACTTCATTAAAAATATGAAAGTGTTTATATGATAAAGAGCGCATTTATTAGAGGAAAATTGATTTATAGTTACAGAAAACTAATTTAGCAGATAATGTACCACTGAATGTACTCTACTACTTTTATTACATTAACATTCAATTTCTGAATAAATATAAGCTTGTGACATTAGAAAGTATGTTAAAAGATTATAAATTAGTGTAAGCAAATTTTCCGGTTATGTAAGAAATTATTATCCATACATTCTTAATTTCTTTTGAAAAAATTTTGCTGAGTTGTATCTGCGTTTTTAAAATTATCATTAACTACTACAGAAAAATTACAAGAGTGACAAATAAATTAATATTACTAAAGTAAAAATTTGAAAAAATCATCTACTGATTAGATTTTCTTATTAGTTTTCTTTGAAAGACTGCATCTTTTCTATTCTTGAAATGAAGCTTTCATTACATTTCATTATATCTTAGATTTAGTTTTTAATTTCATAATATCCTATGTTGTCTTACTTATTCTAGTCATTCATATATAATATTATTAAAGTCATGATAAATTTATTTCTCAAATTCTAATGAAAAGTACATTTAATTTTGGTGATTATTTCATTGATTGTATATTTTATGAAAGTAAATGGAATTTTGCAGTTTTTATTGTGTTGTATAGTATTTTTATTCTATGGAATGTTTTAAAAGTAATTAAATATATAGCCTACTGAAGATAGTAAATCATTGGGAAATTTTTTAATATGAAAATGCTACATTCATATATACTTCCACTTGCTATTGATTAAAAATTGACCCAAACAAATATCTGGGATTAAAAAAAAAATATCAATGACTATCACTCCATATAAAAAAAATTATAATAAATTGGGAATTTTCATTATATTTCAATAAAACTTTTTCTTCAAAAATATTTTTCTGTTTTACAAAGCATTATATGTATATATTTAGTAGTGAAAAAAGGCAATGATCCTGTGCATTGTTATAATATCAACAATTATTCATATATGTTAGCATATCATTTTCTTACTTATCATACTCATTTTTCTGTTTTGTACTTAGATAACACTTTGCCTTTATAATTTATTCATGATAGGTGTATAAAGTAGATAACTTGTTTTTATATATATATATATATATAGAAGTACGAACATGATAAATAACCTCAGTAGTTACTTTCTGCAAATCTTCTTTTTTATTTACAGTCCAGATTTTTAATTTGGAAGTATTTTAGCTTGCTGTTAGTAATTAAACAAAATCTTGAAAAAGTAGTTTTATATTTACTTTATGAAATATATTTGCTTAAATTGAAATATTCTTGGCCTTGCACATATTATAACAAATTTGTTTAATTTTGTAATTCTTGCTTTACATTTTTTTAATGGTCATTAAGTAATAAGAAGATTTTAAACTTTTATTGTAATTGAATCATATTTATGTATTAAATATGAATTTTTTGTTGACTTTTTAAAATTTCTTAGTTTTTCATGGTTATAAATTTAAAAATGAACTTTCATTTTTAATTTCTCCTGTCTGAAATTCAAGTAATGTGATTATATTTTTCAAATAAATATAGAATTATTTTATGCATTTATTTTTTTGCATAGTTAAATTTATTTTGAATTCTGAATATATTATGTTTATGGGAACAAGATTTCTTTTTACGTTTTTGTGTAATACTGTTAAAAATTGTTTGATATATTTTTAATACAATTATATCTATTAAATTTAAAAAATTGTATGCGGATTCTATTAATTAATTAGTTATATCATTTGTAATAGTTAAACCATATATTGACTATTTTAATGTAATTGTACATTATCACTTTATTGTGATTTCACATTATGTATTTTTAATTTATAAAATGAGATAAATTTATATTAACCCTAGAAAAGACTGTGCTAACGACTTCCTAAATACCTCAAGCTAATTTAATTCATAATGTGCTTTTGTATTTTAAATTGCGTGGTATTAGTATTGTAATTTTCTTCTGCAGCATTCGTTAAGTTTTTGAAATTCAGCTTTTCAAAGTGCAATTTATTTTGCTGAAATTCTTATTCTATGTATACTCATATATAAATGTTTTTGTAAATATGAATGTATTCATATGTTGTAAATGTTTAAATGAATGTGTTTAATAATTTAATGAGCCATGATGTATTTAACTATTTCATTTTTTGTTGAAGAGATATTATATGGAATTAAATGGTACCCTAAACACACTCATCGGTGTGAAGCAATAATTGTTTTTGCTTATTAGAAAATGAATAAAATTGAACATTAGTTATCATGAATTGGAAAAAAAAAATTAGCAACTTAAAAAACAGAAGAAATATGAACACTATTTTGTTTATCTAAACAATTTGTAATCTGGATTTATTTATATTATCAGTCATGAATATGGAATTATTACTATGGGAATCAAAAGTTTTTCCAAGCTTGTAAAATATTAAGTTTGAAATTAATATTTCTGCCAAAATTTTTTCATTTGTCTTAAATAGGGATAATTTGACTTAAAAATTGACAATATTTTGTTATACCGAGGTTCACTACTAAATACCTAAAGCTAACTCGATTAGAATTCAATTCAAATTGTTTGATAATCATTTTCCATGGTGAAGGTGCCACAATCTCGTTTTTTCTATGTTTTTGAAATGTAGCGCTACAAATGGCAATTTATTTTACTAATATTCTTGTTCTATGTACAATATATTCATATATATTTGTGTAAATATGAAATGTATTCATGTGTTGTAAATATAAAATTACTCGTGTGCTGTAAATTTTAAATAAATGTGTTTAATGTTTCAATGAATTATCTACTTAACTATTTCATCTTTTCTTGTCATATATTATTTATTACACAGAATTAAATAACACTTATCTATTTGGAAAGATTAATTGTTTTTGCTCATGAGAATATGAATAGAATTAAACATTAGTTATTATTAATTGGAAAAGAAAAAAAAACACTTATTTTGGGTATTTGAACAATTTATATTGTGGATGTAGTTTTGAGATCAATTCTGAATATGGATATTAATGCTGTGAGAATCAAAGCTTTTCTAACCTTGCATGTTCTTAAATTTGAAATTAACATTCCTGGTACACATTAAAATTTTTTATTTTCATCAATTACAAAATTGTGTATTTATACGTACTTATTTTTTCTTCTAGTTATACATCAGCGTTGTTGAATAATTTCTGAATATGCCAATTTCTACTCTTTAGTCAGTATATGTCCTAATTTGTAGCATGTAAAATACATATGATAAAAATGCATTTCCATAATATTAATACTATTATAAGAATATTAACACAAAAACGATTCATGAATTCTCCTATCTGAAAGATTTCATAGCATAATTTAGTGGAAGAAAACACTCTTATCCAGAGGAAATGAAAGGAAAAGGCTAAATTTTGCTAATGAATATATACATAAGGATTTTGACTTTCGGACAACTTTTACCAAAGTAACTACCTCGTTTTTACTAATGAAAGTAAATATGTTTTCGAAAGTGATGGACGTGGCCAAATTTGGCTGCTTAGAAATGAATAAAACTCATACATTTCATTCTAATGGTGAAGAAGGTATCATGGTTTTGGTTGCTGGTGTTGGGCAATTAACCTTCATTGAAGGTACGTTGAATCGTTTCAGATATTTGAAGTTATTTCAAAATAATGTGCAGACAACTGTTGAGTGCTTGGAAACCAGGGAATTTTTCAGCAATGCAACGATCTAAAACACACACAGAAGTTTTGAAAAAAGGACTTCTTAACTAAGTTCCTGCACAGCTCAATATACATTCTGAGAGGCCACATTTGAAACCCACTGAATACGCATTGGACTGAATTTGACAAAAAAGTTCTAAAATATAGTGTTCGAGATAAAGGGTCCTTAAAAAATGCATTATTGCAAGCGTACTTTAGATGCAACATATCTTATTATTTCAGTACCTAGGAGACTACAAGTAATCAATGATTGACAAGGCCAAGTTACACGAAATTAACTTGTTTGCTATTGCATAAGTTATGCTAGTTTTTCATTTTCTTTGAAGTTTGTGTACACTTCCGTGTTATGTGATTTTCGTTTACCAGTTTAAAGTGGTTTTTTTATACTTCTTTTTTTACATAAATATAGGTGAACGAAATTTGTATTTCAATATAGCAATATTTACAGCTTTTCTTCATTTTTGAGGATATTGGTTGAATTTTGTAACTGACTGTATGTGCAACTTTGCAAAGTTTGTTTCTTGTATTTTTAATTTAGCTTAAATTTACAAATAAAAAGAGACCAATTTGCAGATAAATTATCAAATCATTTATACGTAGTAAAGTTGAATATCTGTAACTAGAGTTCTGCGCATTAAAAATACTCAAGATAAACATTTTTACAAAATTAGATGGTGAGTACTTTTAGAAAGGTACCACATATGAAGTTAAGAATATTATATGTTTACACTGAAAAGAAATGTTTTTGAAAGATTACCTTATATTAGTAAAATTTTAAATATAACATTAAATAGTAATTTTTGTTTCTAATGTTGGATTAAACCAGTTAACGCACTAAAATAAAAATTTGCATTCGTTTCATAATATCAGACGAGAAAACTTGTAGTTCAGGGTTTTAGTGTCTCCACCTGACCGTGAGAAAAGGCCACGTTATATCTCGCTGCGAAGTGAAAGCTCGTCTCATATGTATAACTTGGTGTGCAATGTGACTAGCGTTTTGGCGTTGGGTGTCACAGGTTTGGGGTTCGAGTTCTGGCGGTGCTATGGATGTTTGTAGTCGTTCGGAATCTACCTTAAACCATACTTACTAGTCTAATATGACTTTTATATGTAGGGTTGATAACTATACCCTGCAAAAAGAAAACATCTCATGTTGTTTAATCTGCCAGTAGGCAGACGACCTTGTATCATTATTGGGGTGTTGCGCCATTGGAGATTGTTTTGATTTGTTGCTCTACGGTCATTTTGTGCACACGAGGGCTAAACAGACCGGGACTTACAGTTTAACGTGGATTCCAAAACAATAACAAAATCACTGCAAGGATTTGAACCTAAAGCCCGTGGTACCAATAGTCAGACCGCCAGCCAATTGGCCATCAGGCCGCTTAAAATTGAGGAGTACGTTACTTTTCTTCCTCTAACGATGGCTATGTTGCCGCATAAAATGCTAAAAACAAAAAGCCTTTCCTCGACTACTCTTATTGCAAAACCGTTTCACGATAATTAACTGATAACTCTTGGTTGATGGGGAATAAAATAAAATAATAATATATTGCGGACAATTGAACCAAACTCTCTTTACTGGCCAATTGGCTAGAACTCTGGCCTATGGTATTCGATTCCTTCGGATTAATTTGAAATATCGGGTGCAATCTCTGACTGTTTTTAAAGCTACATTCAAATCTGAGAGTACATGTTTTTTTCCTGCACATTGCAATTCAGTCTTAAAAAAGAAGTCCAACTACTAAAAGCTGAGAATATGGGATGGACTGTCATTTGATGTCACGAAAGTCCTTTGAAGCAAGCAGGACTTTCCTTGAAGTAACTTTTTGCTTTTCCAGATTAACGAAAGATTGAGGGAACAAGGGTCGATATTTGCATCATACTTGAGATGGCAGCTTTTTGTGTTCGTTAGCTGGAGTTCAAGATGCAGATCAGATGTCGCAAAAAATGGTTAATTTGGTTTTTTGGTCACTTTGGTTTGACCTGATGAAGGACACATTCAGCTTCAATCTTTAAATCGTTCGACTAACTTAAGCAGTAAAGAAGAAAAAGTGTAGTTGAAAAAGTATCATCGGCAAAGATTTTTCATATAAATAAAATGTATATATTTGAATCACTTATATTCTTTATCTTCTCCAGTAAAACAGGAAACTTTACAAAAAAAAAAAAAAAGACTTGCGTCACTTTTCTTGAAATTTAGCAATTTGTTTCCGTGCTACCGGATAATATAATATATCGGAGTTTGGAAAGAGCGAGTGTGTGGTCTATCTCACCCCTATTCCAGAATCTCTCCCAAATCTTATTGGTAAGCTCCTTTCTAGTCTCCTCCTACCATTGACGTAGTCAATACAGGAATAGAATCTCAGGGAGGAGGGATTGCAAAGGTCAATCGATATGCAATTTAAAAAAAAATTATAGCGTTGCTATGCAGTTACAACTGAAATAGTTTGCAATGTAGAAAAAGTAAAACTGTCTCAATAAAAGGAGCTCCTAACAACGCAATTCGAAAGTGGCTCTTACATATTTTTGGAGAATAATTTATTAATTTTTGAAATCTTGAAGGAAATAAATTCAGTTTGTCCAAAAATTCAAACATTAATTCATTATTCACAATAAGAATACATGTAAAAAAGGAGACAGAAATGACATGATTTTATTAACTTTTAATGTAATTACAAAAGTTAATAAAATTTTACCTGATTGCTTGTAGCAAACAAAAACAAAAATCCACGGCACCGCTGGAGCACGAACCCGAAACCTGTGGCACTGGTTACTACGAAAGTTAATAAATTTTTGTGTGATGTCCCTTGTTTTCTCGTAGTACATCATGCCATGAATTGAAAGCATCTGAGGAGATATGAATTAATAACAACTGTGATATGCTGTCTCAGTTACTACAAAGCAGTACAAGGTTAAAACAAACATTTTTTAGCTATATTCGATTTTATGCCCCGTACTGGCAGATATCTGAGGAGTTAAGAAATTCTAATTTGACCTTCTCCAGATTTAACTTCGCTGAACTTTTTAATATGGGGTTAAATAGCGAATCTATCAAATGCCTTGGATTGCTTTGCATAACTGAAACAGCATATCACAGTTGTTATTAATTCATAACTTCTCAGATGCATGGTATGATGTACTGCGAGCAACCAAGGGACATCACACAGAAATTTATTAACTTTCGTAGTAACCAGTACCACCGCTTTCGCGTTCGTGTTCCGGCGGTGCTATAGATGCTTGTAGTAGTTCGGAATCCATTTTAAACCGTAAGTTTCCGTCTAATGTGACTGTAGAGTGTTTGGTATAGTGCTGATAATCCTACTCCGTTAAAAAAAGATCATCACCTATTTCGGAATCTGCCAGTAGGCAGACGGCCATGGTCCACAGTGGACTGTAGTGTCAGATAGTTAGTTAGTAACATTGTAGATCAGGAAAGACATTTTATTTATATCTCTTGTAGGTTATTTTATACAATTTTGTAATGTGCAAATAATTCTCAACACTTTTCATTTACATTTGCTATTTTTTTACATTGAAGTACCGTAATTTTCTGCCCGTAATCCGCGGATTATTCTTTAAAAACCTTAGAATTTTTGGTGCGGAATATAGGCTGCTGCATATATGTAACGCATTTCTTTTCCCGAAAGTTTTGGTAAAAAATAATTTTAAAAAGTCACCGCTAAATTTTTTTTTTTTTTTTTTTTTTTTTTTTTTTTTCCATTCCCGAAAACAGTAAACAGAACATCACTTAATCATAAATAAACAGTCTTTTCCCTTCAAAATGAAAAATGAAAGCCACTGTTAATGAAAGAAGATAAACGCAAAGGGCGTCATCGGTCAATGTACGCAACGGAATAATTAAATTAATTATTAATTAAATTGGCCGTCATGGAATAATTAAATATACTCTTCGGGAAGGCAAGTTTATAATTGACTTATAATAATCAAATTTTTTTATCATTCAATGATGAATAAAAAGTTTTTTCTCTCTCGAAAAAAAAAAGTTACGACTAATTAAAAAAGGCAAACATCATACGCTAATGTATGCGAGTGGATAAAAATAGACATAGTATTGAAATGAAATAATTAAATACACTTTTTGGAAGCCAAATACATAAATGACTATACTGTGCAAATAATTCTCGACACTTTGCATTTACATTTGCTATTTTTTATATTTAAGAACCGTAATTGCCTGCCTATAATCCGCGGATTATTCTTTAAAAACCATAGAATTTGTGGTACGGATTATAGGCTGCTGCATACAATATGTAAAACATTTCTTTTCCCGAAAGTTTAATTTTCAAAAGTCACCGCTAAAAATGCAATTGTTTTTCGAGAATTTTAATGGAACATCATTTAATTATAAATAAACAGTCTTTTTACTTCAAAATGAAAAATGAAAGCCGCCTTTAATGAAAGAAGGTAAACACAAAGGGCGTCATTCGCCAACGTACGGGAAATGAATGAAAAAGGCGTAATGTAATAATTAAATATACTCTTCGGTAAGCCAAATTTATAATTGACTTATAATAATCCCATTTTTTATCATTCAATGATAAATAAAAGTTTTTTTCTCTCTCTCAAAAAAAAAAAAAAAAAAAATTAAGAATGCAAAATGAAAGTTGCTGTTAATTGAAAAAGACAAACATCATACGCTAATGGATAAAAATGGATTGTAATGAAATAACTGAATACACTTTTTGGTAGCCAAATATATAAATGAGTATACTGATCTAGATTTTACCTTTATAATAATTATATAAATCATAAATTGTCAAAATATTTTTTAAAATTTATTTGAATAGATTATAATTAGATAATTAAAAAGAATTTTTTTTACTGTCCAACATTTTTTTGATATCATGAAATTGATTCTTGTTTTGCATAAGATTATGTGATTTTTTACTTTAATTTTATTTTTTCATAAAATATAAGGGGTAAAAACTTTTGTTTCTTTTCATTTTGTTTATTTTACACATATCACTTTTTTTCCGATTTTCATCATCTTAAATACATAATATGTCAATTTATAACATAATTTTGACTTAGAAACACATACTTCCAACAAATGTGACATGAAAACACTTTGAAAGTTTAAAAATACTATGCTGCTTTAAGATATCAAACATAGGTATAAAAACCTAAATTTATTGATACATAAAACGTTAAACTAAGCAAGTAAACAGACAAGCATAGTTTGAGTATTTTACGCCACTGCTTATGATACGAGATTGGTTTTTTTAACAGACGAAAATGGCGACTTCGAATTATACGTTGTGATTATAGGCAGGGAATTACGGTATTCCATTTTCAAAATGAGCGAAATTTTTCACATTGCTAAGTATTTTAATTTAAAATGCTTAAGAGAGCTAACCAATTTCTTCTAATAGAACATAACTTACTGTAGAAACTCTCATATTGTGAGGCACATCCCCATGGAAAGTGTGAAGTATATCTTATTAATAATAACTAAATTATTTTAAATGAAAAAATAAACACAAAACATTATGGAAGAACATTTTGATGGCCATAACATTAATTTTAAAAGTACTAATAATTATTCCCTGATTTAAAATCTCGTTTTTTAAACCTAAAAACGTTAAATCTTGTGATTCCGTTTACAAAATGCATTTGCCAAACTCTTGTTTAGTAGTCATGTGCTCAGCTGGTGTTCAGAAGGGCTCCAGTTTGAATCCATTGATGGAGTTCTTAGTCAGACATGGAGGCTAGATTAAGATTGTGACATTGAGTGTAAAGCGTATCATATAGGTTATCAGGCTGTCTGGTGAGAATTTCTTCAGATTTTCCACCATACGATATTCAACTGCAGCGCAGTCATCTCTGAAACTTCTAGCCCTCAGTGGACTGTTTTGTGGCATGCATAAAGAGAGCACAAGGCCCACGGAGCTATTATATTGCTTCCTTCGAGAGGTTGTTCAGTTAATACTTTGATAGCTCGAAGATGGTGGGAAGGTCCAGCCTGGTTAACAGAGGAAGAAGAATTGTGGTCCATATCTAATTTATACCCTGAAAAGAATGTGGTCAATGCAGAAAAGAAAAAATCAGTTGTGACTTCTCTGTTTGTGTCAGATTACGTTAGGGAATTCTTAATTAGATTTTTATCATTTGAGAAGCTAATACGAGTTACTGCATGGATGATCAGGTTTTGCAAAAACAGTAAACTAGAAAAATCTTGTCGTGTAAGAGACATACTGACTCCTGACGAACTGAAAGAAGCAGAAAAATGAATCATGTTGATTGTCAAAAGGACATCATTTGTTTCCGGTTAGAACGAAGGCTTAAAAAATATCCCTTATGTTGTTGACCAAAACGGACTATTAAGAATGAAAACCAGGTTAATATTTCGAGAAGATATTTAAGATTTCAAGTTTCCAGTAATTCTTCCTTCAGATCATCCTGTTGTTATAAGTTTGATTATATCTAAACATAAAGAACTTTTGCACTGTGGTATTCAGACGTTAATTGCAAGTCTTCGAGAAAAATATTGGATTTTGAAGGCGAGGAAAACAATTAGAAAGGTTTTACGTAAATGTGTTATTTGCAAAAGATTCAATGCCAGACATATGGAAGTAATGTTTGCTCCTCTGCCTGAAGACTTCTAGTGAAAGTGAAAACAGCTAGTGGTGACAAATTACGTCCTGTGCAACGTCTGTATTCACTTGAGATAAATGCAGTTTCTTCGGAACCTCTTCGACATCGAGTATTAAAAGGTACAGGAAAACTTTCTCAATCTACGGGAAAAAAACTAAGAAATAAGATTGCTGATCCTGAGAAATCTAAAGTCGATAGCCAACCTGTACCGAACCAGAAAACCAGATTGGGACGTGAGATTAAAACTGTCAAGGCTTGATAACTTGATCTTTGATCTCTTAATTTAGTTTTGAGTTCTGAATCTTCAGATTCAAAAGGTGGGTATTACTGAATGCTGGTCAGTGATCGAATAAATATTGTTCCGCAGACTCAAATTCTAAATTACCAGAAATCAAATTTTTGAAGAAAATTGATATACAACTCAACTCCGGATTTATGCAAAACTATAAAATTTCCCCTAATAACAAACTTTCATTACTGTAATTTGTCATCTATAACAACTATAGAAAAATTACAAGAGTGACAACTAAATTAATATGCAAAAATTATAAATTATTTTATTATTATAATACTGTTTGTCTTCTTACTTAAGGAGTTGATTTAACTGTGCCAGTTGTTCTATTTATGGTTTAATATAAATTGTGCATGTTTTGATTAATATTCATTTTTTTTAAGTGATATATTTTTTTATGTTCATACTTATAGGATTTTTAATAAATTTTACCTCTCAATTTGAAATAATTTCTATATACATGTTCACTAAATTGTCATTCATAATTATGTTTTCTAAATATAAAACTTCATTAAAAATATGAAAATGTTCATATGATAAAGAGAGCATTTATTAAAGGAAAATTGATTTATAGTTACGGAAAACTAATTTAGCAGATAATGTACCACTGAATGTACTCTACTACTTTTATTACATTAACATTCAATTTCTGAATAAATATAAGCTTGTGACATTAGAAAGTATGTTAAAAGATTATAAATTAGTGTAAACAAATTTTCCAGTTATGCAAGAAATTATTATTCATACATTCCTAATTTCTTTTGAAAAAATTTTGCTGAGTGGTATCTGTGTTTTTAAAATTATCTATAACTACTATTGAAAAATTACAAGAGCAACAAACAAATTAATATTACTAAATTTATAAATTTGAAAAAATCATCTACTGATTAGGTTTTCTTATTAGTTATCTCTGAAAGACTGCATCTTTCCTATTTTTGAAATGAAGCTTTCATTACATTTCATTATATCTTAAATTTAGTTTTTAATTTCATAATTTCAATCCTATGTTGTCTTACTTATTCTAGTCATTCATATATAACATTATAAAGTCATAATAAATTTATTTCTCAAATTGTAATGAAAAATTTATTTAATTTTGATTATTATTTCATTGATTGTATGTTTTTAAAAAAACAGATGGAATTTTGAAGTTTTTACTGTGTTGTATAGTATTTTTATTCTGTGGAATGTTTTAAAAGTAATTAAATATATAACCTACTGAAGATAGTAAATCAATGGGAATTTTTTTAATATGAAAATGTTACAATCATATATACTTCTACTTGCTGTTGATTAAAAATTGATCCAAACAACTTTCTGTGATTAAAAAAAATATCAATAACTATCACGCCATATAAAAAAAATTATAATAAATTCGAAATTTTCATTATATTTCAATAAAACTTTTTCTTCAAACATGTTTTTCTGTTTTACATAACATTATATGTATGTATTTTATATGTATATATTTAGTAGTGAAAAGAAAGGCAATCATCCTGTACATTGTTATAATATATATCCTCAACAATTATTCATATATGTTAGCATATCATTTTCTTACTTATACTCCTTTTTCTGTTTGGGACTTAGATAACACTTTGCCTTTATACTTTATTCATAATAGGTGTATAAAATAGATAACTTGTTTTATATATATAGAAGTATGAACATGACAAATAACCTCAGCAGTTATTTTCTGCAAATCTTCTTTTTTATTTGCAGTCCAGATTTTAATATGTAAGTATTTTAGCTTGCTGTTAGTAATTAAACAAAATGTTGAAAAAGTAGTTTTCTATTTACTTCATGAAATATATTTGCTTAAATTGAAATATTCTTGGCCTTGCACATATTATAACAAATTTGTTTAATTTTGTAATTCTTGCTTTACATTTTTTTAACGGTCATTAAGTAATAAGAAAGTTTTGAACTTTTATTTTAATTGAATCATATTTATTTATTAAATGTGAACTTTCTGTTGACTTTTTAAAATTTCTGGAAATCAAGTTTTTTCAAGCTTGTAAAATATTAAGTTTGAAATTAATATTTCTACCAAAAATTTTTCGTTTGTCTTAAATAGGGATAATTTGACTTAAAAATATACAATATTTTAAGATACTGAGGTTCACAACTAAATACCTAAAGCTAACTTGATTAGAATTCAATTCAAATTGTTTGATAATCTTTTTCCATGGTAAAGGTGCCGCAATTTCGCTTTTTCTATGTTTTTGAAATGTAGTGTTACAAATGGCAATTTATTTTACTAATATTCTTGTTCTATGTACAATATATTCATATATATTTGTGTAAATATGAAATGTATTCATGTGTTGTAAATATAAAATTACTCGAGAGCTGTAAATTTTAAATAAATGTGTTTAATGTTTCAAGGAATTATCTACTTAACTATTTCATCTTTTCTTGTCATATATTATTTATTACACAGAATTAAATAACACTTATCTATTTGGAAAGATTAATTGTTTTTGCTCATGAGAATATGAATAGAATTAAACAGTAGTTATTATTAATTGGAAAAGAAAAAAACACTTATTTTGGGTATTTGAACAATTTATATTGTGGATGTAGTTTTGAGATCAATCCTGAATATGGATATTAATTCTGTGATTATCAAAGCTTTTCTAACCTGGCATGTTCTTAAATTTGAAATTAGCATTCCTGGCACACATTAAAAAAAATTTTATTTTCATCAATTACAAAATTGTGTATTTATACTTACTTATTTTTTCTTGTAGATATACATCAGCATTGTTGAATAAATTCTGAGTATGGCGAATTCAACTCTTTAGTCAGTATATGTCCTAATTTGTAGCATGTAAAATACATATGATGAAAATGCATTTCAATAATAATAAATTAAATTTTTGCTATATAATAGTAAATTTATTAATATCAACTACAACTTTTTGCCACATAACTCAATTTTGAATAATTAAGAAAAAGGGTCATACTTTTATATATATATATATATATATATATATATATAATATACAATCATTACCAAAGTTAACATACACATATTAAAATGGATAGTTTTAAAAAATTATAATTATTTAAAAGAAAATTTAATTTACAGCAACGTTACATTCTGTAAGTTAAGTAATATTTTATAAAAGTAAGTGATAAAAACCAAATTACCTCTTCAGAATATACAAGAAATTGTAAAATTGACGTCACAATCTACATACAGGAGGTGCTTTTGTAGAAGGTCGCATGAATTTACTGTTATTTAAACAGGAATGAGAAAACATTGCCCGCCATTATTGAAAAGGGAGTCTTTGGTAAGCAACTTGTGTTGTAATTGTACCTGTTAAAATGGCTCCAAGTCAGGAAATTGCTAATTAAGTTAAGGAGAAATAAAAATATCTTATGCTGAAATTGCAGGGGAAAGTCAGTCTACTATCCAAATTATTATAAGGAATTGCGAAGCAATTTTTTATATATTTTTTAACAAACCTCTTAGTAGACGTGCAAGGATTTTGAAGGATCTAGATGCTCACGCAGTGATGTCGAAAACGATGTTAAATCAGAAATTGTCCGTTCTTCAATTAACCGATTGTGTTGCAGCGACAACTAGTAAGAATATTAATGCAGAAACGTTTCGATGAATTCTCCTATCTGCGGGATTTGATAGCATAATTTAGAGGAAGAAAACACTCTTATCCAGAGCAAATGAATGGAAAAGACTAAATTTTGCTACTGAATATATACATAAGAATTTTGACTTTCGGAAAAATTTTACCAAAGAAACTACCCCTTTTTTACCAATGAAAGTAAATATGTTTTCGAAAGCGATGGACGTGGCCAAATTTGGCTACGCAGAAATGAATAAAACTCATACATTTCATTCTATTAGTGAAGATGGTATCATAGTTTTGGTTGCTGATGTTGGGCAATTTACCTTCATTGAAGGTACGTTGAATCGTTTCAAATATTTGAAGTTATTTCAACATAATGTGCAGACAACTGTTGAAAGCTTGGAAACCAGTGAATTTTTCAGCAATGCAACGATCTAAAACACACACCGAAGATTTGAAAAACGGACTTCTTAACTAAGTTCCTTCATAGCTCAATGTCCATTCTGAGTGCCCATATTTGAATCCCACTGAATACGCATTAGACTGAATTTGACAAAAAAGTTGTAAAATATAGTGTTCGAGATAAAGAGTCCTTAAAAAATGCATTATTGCAAGAGTACTCTAGATACAACATAACTTATTATTTCAGTACCTAGGAGACTACAAGTAATCAATGATTGACAAGGCCAAATTACACGAAATTAACTTGTTTGCTATTGCATAAGTTACGCTAGTTTTTCATTTTCTTTGAAGTTTGTGTACACTTCCGTGTTATGTGATTTTCGTTTACCAGTTTAAAGTCGTTTTTTTATCCTTCTTTTTTTACATAAATATAGGTGAACGAAATTTGTATTTCAATATAACAATATTTACAGCTTTTCTTCATTTTTGAGGATATTGGTTGAATTTTGTAACTGACTGTATGTGCAACTTTGAAAAGTTTGTTTGTTGTATTTTTAATTTAGCTTAAATTTACAAATAAAAAGAGACCGATTTGCAGATAAATTATCAAATCATTTATACGTAGTAAAGTTGAATATCTGTAACTAGAGTTCTGCGCATTAAAAATACTCAAGATAAACATTTTTACAAAATTAGATGATGAGTACTTTTAGAAAGGTACCACGTATGAAGTTAAGAATATTATATGTTTATACTGAAAAGAAATGTTTTCGAAAGATTAACTTATATTAGTAAAATTTTAAATGTAACATTAAATAGTAATTTTTGTTCCTAATGTTGGAATAAACCAGTTAACGCACTAAAATAAAAATTTGCATTCGTTTCATAATATCAGACGAGAAAACGGGTAGTTCTGGGTTTTAGTGTCTCCACCTTACCGTGAGAAAAGACGACGTTATATCTCGCTGCGAGTGAAAGCTGGTCTTATATATATAACCTGGTGTGCAATGTGACTAGCGTTTTGGCGTTGGGTGTCACAGGTTTGGGGTTCGAGTTCTGGCGGTGCTATGGATGTTTGTAGTGGTTCAGAATCTACCTTAAACCATAGGTACCAGTCTAATATGACTGTTTTTTTTTTCTTTCTAATGCAGCTGGCAAACACAGACAGCTTGGTCTTTGGATGCCTTAAGGCAAGTGCTGCAGAGACGTACTCACTTTGCATGACCCAGGGGGCGCCTGTAACTTGAAGATAAGCCACGGACGCGGAGTAACAATGCCCCCGCAACGCTCTACGATCCTATTAGGACCGGGACCTACTTTTTAAAGTGGATTCCGAACCACTACAAACAGCCATGGCACCACCGGGCTCGAACCCGAAACCTATAATACCGAGCGCCAGAGCGCTAGCCACTGGGCAGTCAGGCCCCCTAATATGACTGTTACATGTAGGTTTGATAACTATACCCTGCAAAAAGAAAGCATCTCATGTTGTGGAATCTGCCAGCAGGCAGACGGCCTTGGCTCATCATTGGGGTGTTGCGCCATTGGGAGATTGATTTGGTTTGTCGCTCTACGGTCATTTTGTGCACACGAGGGCTAAACAGACCGGGACCTACAGTTTAACGGAGATTCCAAAACAAAATCACTGCAAGGATTTGAACCTAAAGCCCGTGGTACCAATAGTCAGAGCGCCAGCCAATTGGCCATCAGGCCGCTTAAAATCGCGGCATACGTCACTCTTCTTCCTCTAACGATGGCCATGTTGTCACATAAAATGCTGAAAACAAAAAGCCTTTCCTCCCCTATTTCTATTGCAAAACCGTTTCACGATGATAAACTGAATAACTCTTGGTTGATGGGGAATAAAATAAAATAATAATAAATTGCGGACAATTGAACCAAACTCTCTTTACTGGCCAATTGGCTTGCGCTCTGGCCTTTGGTATTCGATTCCTTCCCCTCAGTCAAAAGACGGAGGGTCCATTAGACTGCCTGCGTGAAGTTCTTCGTTTCGAATCTGAGATGCCAATTATAGAACTAGAAAGTGACCGCAAAACTACCCCCTCGGGGAACGTCGAATGGTAGCTTTCTTTCCCAACCAACTTTTATATTGTGGTTTTCCACACATCATTAACCTGTGTCACCATACGTTATTCTCTCCGTTTGCTGTATTTCTATTAAGTATCTTAATTTGTAAATTTTTATTTTTAATATAATTCTTTTCATCGTTTTTAGTATCTTACAATTTAACTTTAATCGTTTATTTTTATCTCTAGAAAAATTTTAACTTATTTTCCCTCTAGTACTATTACGATGGCATATGCAATGGACCCCTAATTATTTCTTCACTCTTAATTATTTAATTTTTAAAAATCTTGTATATTTAAATTCTTTTATATTATTTTTATCTTTAAATATTTATTACTTCTTTTTTCCAGAGTTATTACTCTAGCAATTATTACCATGTTAAAATTTTTTCTTTGTAATAAATTTAACTTCTAGTGCTGCATTTTAATTTAATTCCTTAATTTTATTTTATGATATGGAGTTTTAGTGACAGCTTTTTTGCAGAGGTACTGCTTAAAGAAATGTCTGTTGCCGTTGCCTCTGACCTTTGGTACCACAAGCTTCATGTTCGAAACCTGGGGTAGCATAGATGTTTGTTAGTAGATCGGAATCCATGTTAAACTATAGATCCTGATCTAATTAGCCTAAAATGTGCAAAAAATTATCGCATATCAGCAAACCAAATCTTTACTGTCGTTTTAAAATGATGCCAATTTAAAAACTGCAATATATATTATATTAAATCGAGGAGTATGCATTTTTTTTTCTGTAACGATGGTCATGTTCTCACATAAAATGCTGAAAATAAGGGGCCCTTCCTCCACTCCGATGACAACATCACCCAGTGCAAAGCTCGGTCGCGATAATAAATTGATAACGCTCGGCGGGAAAACAAAATAATAACAATTACATGAATGTGGTGGATAATAGTATAATGCTGATTGAATGACAGTACAAACAATTATAACAGTAAACCAATTTTCGTGCTCTAACGATGATTATGATCGTACACAAATGCTGAAAACAAAAAGCCTTTCTACTGAGTTTTTTTTACATTTGCCTTTATAGAATGGCTAAGCAATTAATGCTTCTGAATATATTATAAATCGAACCAACTCTGTCAACCATTTTCCTATAGTTCACCATTAATGCAGCCTTCTCAATGAATTTGCTTCTGGGATACTAAACCCTCGCCTCCTTTCCTTTTCCTCACCCCTCGATTTCTCAATATTTCTTACAGTTAATCCAGTTATTCTTTAGAAATGCAATCTCCTTTTCAACATTTATGAGTTCGAAATTCAATCCCCGTAAAAATAAATACAAATTTCTTTACGAAGTTTATCTAATTTTCAAGGGAAATCGTTGGCACATGATTTAAAAGGAAAGATGAAATCAATAATCAAAATAGGAAGGGGAGATATGTAGGGATGTTTGCAAAACGTGGCAAAATCGATCTAGAGAAAAGCTAAAGTCTAGTGACGCAGCGGGAGAAATTAGTTCGTTCAATTAGATGAAAAATGGCGTAATTCAAAATACAGCAAATTTATAATTTATTTCAAAAATTGAAATTTTGTCTGTTAGCTTATCACAAAATAATTACTAAATTAATTATTTAGTTGTGTTATGGGACATTTTCATTTTAATGATAACTATGAGTTTTCAGAACTTATTCATTTGTCAGTTGCAGTGATCTTCTTTACCCATGTGCTTCTGTGAAAGTTTCTCATAGGGGTGAAAGATGGTAGAGAAGGGTGTGTTATTATGACAATTATTTTCAAATAGGATCAGTTTTTAATTTTTAATGATTAAAAGTACATCAGTTTTGAAGTTTCCAATGCTGAACAGTTTTGAAACAAAAATAATCTTGATACAATAATCTTGACACATGGAGGCTAGATTAAGATTGTGAAATTGTATGTAAAGCGTATCATATAGGTTATCAGGCTGTCTGGTGAGAATTTCTTCAGATTTTCCACCACACGATATTCAACTGCAGCGCAGTCATCTCTGAAACTTCTAGCCCTTAGTGGACTGTTTTGTGGCATGCATAAAGGGAGCACAAGGCCCACGGAGCTATTATATTGCTTCCTTCGAGAGGTTGTTCAGTAAATACTTTGATAGCTCGAAGATGGTGGGAAGGTCCAGAGCCCACGACAAGACAAGACGAGAACAAGGCCCACGGAGGCTGTACTAGAAAAAAAAAATCTTTTGTAAACAAGTGCTTTTATTTTATTTAGCTAATAAATGGCAAGTCAAAACCAAGTATTTATTGACAAAGAAAAAAAAAAAAAAAAAAAAAAAAAAAAAAAACAGGCATTGTAACTATGGCAGAATGTTTTGAAAGAAGCACAGATGGGAAAATGTTTATTGAGACAATCGTTACTGGTGATGAGACCTGGGTGTGCTCTTACGAATCCAAGACAAAGGTACAGTCACCAGAATGGCACACAGCAGCTTTTCCTCGATCAAAGAAATCACATCATGCCAAATCCAAAACTAAAGTGATGCTGATTGCGTTTTTCGACAACGACGGTGTGGTGCACATTAATTTGTACCAGTTGGACAAATTGTTAACGACCCTTTGTACGTGCAAGTTTTGAAAAGACTGAGGGAGGCAATATGTAGAAACCGTTCCGCCAAATAGCAAAGAGTATGGTTGCTGCATTACCACAATGCTTCCTCCCTCACATCGATTGTTGTGCTGACATGGATTGCAGAAAAGAACATTTCACTCCTCCACCAGCCTCCCTACTCATCGGATCGAGCACCATCGGATCGGACTCTGACCCAAGATTAAAATGGAACTCAAATGTAACCGTTTGGATACAATAGAAGATATCAAAATCAATGCGTTGTCTGAACTTCGGAAGATACCACAACAGGACAACAGACCACAACAGGAAGTTATCACATCGTTTCCACCAATTGCAGGAACGGTGGAGCATATGTGTGTGTTCCGAAGAAGCCTACTTTGAAGGCGATTAAGTAAATGTGTACCTATATTGTGGTAATAAAGAGTTACAACAAAATTTCGGGAACTTTTTGACTGTCCGTTGATATGCGATTTACCTTTTTTGAGAGTTTATACTAAATTGTTTTTTTTTTTTTTTAAATTTTTTTATGGGAAAATTGGACTATCGTCAGATTTTATACTTCTAAAGTTTTTTTTCATGAAATATTTTTGTAGGTTATCCATGAATATATCTTCTTTGATCCTGCTGCTTGGTGATTAGCTGATTATTGTTGTTTTTTGAAGATATTAATGGTTTATTTCTTACGTTACAGGCTGCCACTAGAGGTCACCATCAATAATTTCAAGAAATTCGAATGCTGGTTTAAGAAATTTTTCTTCTAGTTTAATAAAGCAGTTTGGTTTTTATCAAAATAATAAGGGGAAAAAAAAACATTTATATAATCCGAGAAATTCTTCCAACGAAGGGGGAAAAAATTCTCTAAATTTTACATTAAAAAAACAACCGAATCTTTATTAGTTTTTAATAAAGACGATTTCATAAACATATTATTTACAATTGTTTTTTCAGTAAACTTTATAGATAATATATTTAGTCCACAGTTCATATTATGCAAATAAAATAAATCTGCAATAATTATGTTAAACTAAAATTTACCTATAATCCTGGTTGAAATTATTTCACCTAACTAATATATATTAATGACAAAAAACAAAAATAGTAATAATGATAAATAAAAATATCTACTAAAAGTTTAAGACTATCAAAAGTACAAAAAATAGTATTCTGAGGTATTATTAATGTGTTGAGTTCGTTATGAATTAGTTTAAGTGTTTTTGTGGAACACATTTTAATATTCATTATTTAATTAGAAATCCATTTTTACATGAATGCTAGTAAACATATTCAAAAAATTATAATTTTTAATAAGCAAAAAGTCATCCATGGTCTATTAAAAAAAATTTTTCTTTATTTTTTTGGTTAGCTTATGTGTTATTATTATTATTTTTAATCTATTGATTGAATAGATTTATATCTAAGTTTATCATTATTTACTTTGACTAAAACTACAAATTAGTTTGTTGAAAAAGAGTTTCCTAGATGGCAGCATGTGTACGTTGTCAATTTTAAAAGTACGGTAAGTATGTGCATTATTACTATTTTTTTTCTTTTGCGTCTACGGATCCCTCGCATGTGGGTTTCAGTTTTTTAAAATGATTCAAATGCAGAATTTAATTCAGAATGATAGCTGAATGTCGAAGTGAAAATTTTTAAAAATTAATCAGAGATTTTAATAAATATAGTAAACATTTGTAAAAGGATGGGAAAATTATGGTTCCTTAAAAGTGTTCAAATATAACAGAATAAATAAATTGTTCCATAAATAATTAAACCAGACTCAAATTTTAAATTACCAGGAATCAAATTTTTGATTAATAATTGATCCAACCTGATAATCAACTAAAAATGGATAATGGACTTACTTGAATAATAATTTCACATCACTGCATAAAATAGGAGATTTATGTAAAACTATAAATTTTCCCCTAATAACAAACTTTCATTGTTGTAACTTGTTATGGAACAAAGGTTGAAATACTGACAGATACCATAAGCTATTAGATGATTTTATTTTGCTTAATTAAGGAGAAGGGAAGGGAGAAAAATTAAACATTAACTGGATTTTGAAAAACAAGTTATTGCACTAGTTAGAATTAAATGTTGTTTTAAATCATCAAAATAAAAAAAGTTTTTAAGTCATAAAACTCATATTATTGGAATATTTTGTATTTTATTTTATTATTATAATAATGTTCATCTTGTAAATTAAGGAGATGATTTAACTTCCAGTTGTTCTATTTATGGTTTAATATAAACTGTGCATGTTTTGATTACTATTCATTATGCTCTAAGTTATTAAGTGAGAATTGATTAAAAAAGTTAACTTAATTTTTTTATTAGTATCACTTCGAGTTACTTGTTAAGTATTGAATATACATAAAACAAATTTGTAGATTATTCTAACTTGCTATCCCTGAGCAATTATTTATAAGCACACTGTGTAAAATACCCCAAAGAGGAGTGACTATTGAAATTATCTTCTGTTTATAAAATTGCAATCAAATGAGATAAATACAGATTTGTTATCAGTTAAAAGAGAATAATAAATCCAATCCAACAAAATTCATGAAGTTTTCAGAAGAAATCTAATTTGTTTCCCTATCATAACATTTTTAAACTTCAGTTTAAGTGTTTCGATTCCAGGTATGATGGGATTGGGAAGAATTTCCATCCTTCATTGATAGAATTATAAAAGTTGAATTAGAAAAAGAATTAGATTTACAAGAAGTCACTAGTTTTAATATATACTTTTTAATTATTCATGTTCAGTAAAAAAAAAAAAAAAAAAAAAAAAAAGGAAAACAACACAGACTATATGTTTTGTTTAACACTTAAAAGTGAAATTTAAAAGATATTTTAAAATTGTGTTTCATTATCAAATCAATACTAAATAGAATAATTTTTTTAATACACTTTTCCGTGTTAAATATATAAAATAAAAGAGACAGGGAAAATTTCAATGATTTCTTGCTTTGCTTTTAATATTTTAAATAAACATTTTTGATCTTAAAATTATTTTATTTTATGTATTTCTCTTATAGATAGTTGAAACTTCACCATGAGTAACAATAATCTTCAGATGACTCCTTTATCATTGGAAGAAATTTGTCTTCAAAAAGTAGCATTCCTATTACGATCTGGATATTGGAGAAAATATCATGTGAATCCCTTTACTTTTTTACCATCTACAGTCTTAGACGAACTGACATCGAAGTTGTTATCTGATAAAGCAAACCCTATTCAGTGCTGTTTAGAATCAGCTCCTCTTCAACCACTTTTAACAAGCAGCCGTCTCCAACACCTGGACCTGTCATACTTCCCATATGTAGAGCATTTCTGCATGTTTTTAAACTTGTTATCAGTTGGTTGTCAGAATTTGCAATCTCTTTCTCTTCCAGAAAATTTTTCGATCAATGATTCAGAACAGCTTGAATTGTTACTTCTTTCCTGCCACAAACTGGAATATCTTCACTCACCCACCTTCTTTAACTTGGATGCTCTCAAAAATTGTGCCAATTTAAAATGTTTGAGATTTCATTTTCCAGCTAGATTTCTAGTTGATTATTTTTGTCATGAAGGTGTAGGCTCATTACAATATTTACAATCTCTGAAAGTATTTGCTCTCTGTGGATATTATGATTTTTCTTGCGATTACAAAGCTATTGCAGTGATACTAAAATGCTGTCCAAAAATCATTTCTGTGGGTTATATTGATTCCATAATGGCCATACAGTGCATCCAGAATTTGCAACACCAAAGAAATATGCCACCTATTCAATTCCAATTGAGAAAATGCTTCTGGGGATTTGACAGTTATTCAAGAGTGTGTTATTTTCTTGCTAAAGTTGGTTTCATCACTCCAGATTTCCCATACTTAATCAAAATGGCTGTTACTTTTTGTCCTTATATAGAAGAATTGGTCTTTACTATCCCTCGCAATGACAGTATCAAATACTTAAGTGGTTTGAAAAATCTTACTTTCTTGTATATTGATTTTGGTGTTTGTGATGATAATTATCTATCTGAATTTGTTTCACTTCTCTGTGAAATTGGGCCACAATTGAAACATCTAGGTGTGGTAAGAAGTAATATTATTCCAATTAATATTGCTATTGAAAATTGTCCAAACTTGACATCTCTAAAATATTTTCCAGAAGAGAAAATTAATCAAGAAATTTTAAGTAGTGTCAGTACATCCTGTTTGAAGAATTTGACTTTGGATAACTGTGATAAGTTCAGCTTGTTATATGCTTTATCATGTTGTAAAAATTTGAAAGAACTGTTTATTTTTGATGGCAGGTGTTTAGATGATAATCTACTTAACACTATCTTGGATAAAAATCCTTTGTCGGAGCTGAAAGTAGTATATATTTTAAAATGCCGACTTTCAAGAAAGGGCTTAAGAAATTTTCTAATCAGTGCTAAGCAACTAGATACATTTTTTATCTTCTCGGATGAATTAGAACTTTGTAATAAAGATGCATTGCTACAGGAATTAAACCGCGTAAATACATGTAAATCTGGTAGGAAACTGCTTAAAACTGAAATTTTCAACCGGAAATTAAACCCATGTTGTTTTTAAGTACATAAATGTTGTATTTTATTTACAACTTTATAAATCTTCAGTCATAATAAATTCAATAAAACTTCTATTTCTAAGAAATTCATTTAAATTCTCATGAAGGTAATACTCTCACCTGCTGATATAGAAGTATTTGTAGATTTTTCAAACAAATCTGCCTTTTCCATAAAATATATCACTGATAAACCACAATAATATAAATGATATGTTCTTCCAGATTTAAATAATTTAAAGTAAAAAAAGTGTCAAGTCAAATTTTTTTTAATTCTAAAGAATTCTGTTGGTCACTTTAATTTCTATAATGAATGAATTACATATTTATTAAGGTGTAAATATTATTTCAACTTGAACAAACTTTACAGTATGAATGGAAATCTAATTTATTGAAGGTATCTCAAAAAGCAATTAAATAAATGTTGTATCTGTGGTTTTAAAATTATCCAAAAGCACTTTAGAAAAATTACAAGAGTGACAACTAAATTAATATTCCAAAATTATAAATTGCCTTTTTTGTAATTCATATATTCTTTTATGTTAATACTTATAGGATTTTTAATAAATTTTTACCTCTGAATTTGAAATAATTTCTATATACATGTTCATTAAATTGTCATGCCTAGTTTACATCCTATAAAAAGAAATTTATCGCCATGCTGGCGAGTGATAAGTTGGCGCCAAAAGCAGTAATTCTTGCCACTACACCCGATTTGGTAATATCCCCGTTTTTTAAACATAAAACTTCATTAAAAAATGAGAACGTATTTGTATGATAAAGACAGCATTTATTAGAAGAAAACTTATTTACGGTTAGAGAAAACTAATTTAGCAAATAATTTATATCACTAATTTATATCTACAACTTTTATTACATCTATTAACATTAAATTTCTTAATAAATATTAGCTTGTGACAATAAAAAGCATGTTGAAAGATTATACTAATTCATAATATTTTTTATAATCAAAATATTCAGTTATGTAACAAATCGTTATTATACATACATTCTTAATTTTTTATAAAAAAAACTTTTGCTGAGATTATATCTACTGATTAGTTATCTCTAACAGACTGCATTTTTTCTATTCTTGAAATGAAGCTTTCATTCCATTCCATTATATCTTAGATTTAGTTGATAATTTCATAATATCCTATGTTGTCTTACTTCTTCTAATCATTCATATTCTATTATAAAGTCATAATAATTTTTTTTTCTGAAATTGTAATGAAAAATTTATTTAATTTTGATTATTATTTCATTGATTGTATGTTTTTAAAAAAACAGATGGAATTTTGAAGTTTTTACTGTGTTGTATAGTATTTTTATTCTGTGGAATGTTTTGAAAGTAATTAAATATATAACCTACTGAAGATAGTAAATCAATGGGAATTTTTTTAATATGAAAATGTTACAATCATATATACTTCTACTTGCTGTTGATTAAAAATTGACCTAAACAAATTTCTGGGATAAAAAAAAATATCAATAACTGTCACACCATATTAAAAAAATATTATAATAAATTGGGAATTTTGATTATATTTCAATAAAACTTATTGCTCAAACAATATATGTATATATTAAGTAGTAAAAAGAAGGCAACGATCCTGTACATTGTTATAATATATATCCTCAACAATTATTCATATATGTTAGCATATCATTTTCTTACTATCATACTCATTCTTCGTTTTCAATTTATGATAAAACTTCGCCTAAATACTTTATTCATAATAGGTGTATAAAGTAGATACCTTTTTCTTCTATATAGAAGTATGAACATGCAACATCATGACAAATAACCTCAGAAGTTACTTTCTGCGAATCTTTTTTTATTTACAGTTCAAATTTTTAATATTGAAGTATTTTAGCTTGTTGTTAGTAACTAAACAAAATCTTGAAAAACTAGTTTTCTATTTACTTTACGAAAAAAACATTTGCTTTAATTGAAACATTCTTGGCCTTGCACATCTTATAACAAATTTGTTTAATTTTGTAATTCTTGCTTTATATTCTTTTATAACAATCATTAAGTAATAAGAAAATTTTAAACTTTTATTGTAACTGAATCATATTTATCTATTAAATATGAACTTTTTGTTGACTTTTTAAAAATTCCTTAGTTTTTCATGAGTATAAATTTAAAAATGAAATATTTTCATTTTTAATTTCACCTGACTGAATTTCAAGCAATGTGATTATATCTTTCAAATTAATATAAAATTATTTCATGCATGTATTTTTTGATGTAGTTAAAATTATTATCAGTTTTGAATATATTATGGTTATGAGAACAAAAGATTTCTTTTCCTTTTTTGTATAATGATGTTAAAAATTGTTTGATATATTTTTATTACAATTATATCAATTAAATTTTTAAATTTTCGTAACGATATTAATTAGTCAATATATGTTTTCAGTATTACAAATGATATAATTTAATGCAATTTTATATTATTTTAATGTGATTTCCCATTATGTATTTTTAATTTATAAAAGTAGATAAATTTATATTAAAAATAAAGGCTGTTCTTAAGATTTCCTAACTACCTAAAGCAAATTTAATTCATAATGCGATTTTAAAATTCAAATTATAGGGTGTGCGTATTGTAATTTTCTTCTGCAGCATTCATTAAGTTTTTCAAATAGCAGTTTATTTTACAGGCATTCTTGTTCTATGTATATTCATATATAAATTTTAGTATAAATATGAATTGTATTCATATGTTGTAAATGTTTAAATAAATGTGTTTATTAATTAATGAACCATTATGCATTTAACTATTTCATTTTTTCTTGTAGACATATTATATATTATATGGAATTAAATGGCACTCTTAACACATCAGTGTGAAGCAATAATTGTTTTTGTTCATGAGAATATGAATAAAATTGAACATTAGTTTTAACATTATTATTAATTGGGAAACAAAACTGACAAATTGGAAAAAGTCAAGGGAAAAAAAAAAAAAAAAAAACCCCACTTATTTTGGGTATTTGAACAATTTATAATGTGGAAGTAGTTTTGAGATCAATCCTGAGTATGGATATTAATGCTGTGAGAATCATAGCTTTTCTAACCTTGCATATTTTTAAATTTGAAATTAACATTCCTGGCACACATTAAAATTTTATTTTCATCAATTGCAAAATTGTGTATTATACTTATTCATTTTTTTTTTTTTTTTTTTTGTAATTATACATCATCATTGTTGAATATTTTCTGAGTATGTTGATTTCAACTCTAGTCAGTGTCTTAAAGCATGTAAAATTCATTTGATGAAAATGTATTTCAATAACAATAAGTTGCATTTTTGTTATATAACAGTAAATTTATTAATTTCAATTACAGCTTTTTGCCACGTAAATCAAATTTGAATAATTAAGAAAAAGGCGAGTACTTATATATATATACAATCAGTTACAAAGTCAACATACATCGATCAAAATATTTAGTTTTAAAAAAATTATAAATATTGACAAGAATATTTAATTTACGGCAACGTTACATTCTATAATTTAATCAATATTTTATAAAAGTAAGTGATAAAAACCAAATTACCTCTTCAGAAAAAGCAAGAAACCATAAAATTGACGTCACAATCTACATACAGGAGATGCTTTTGTAGAAAGTCGCAGGATTTTACTGTTATTTAAGCAGAAACGATATAATGCCATTATTGAAAATTCATCAATGTAATTTTTAATATTTTGACTTGACTATGCTAATCTTCTGTTTATCGTTCCAATTTTAGTATATGTATTGCCGAAGCAAGTACTAATATTTTAATCACGTGGAAGTGTTAGGGGTATATTTACCCCACAGGCACATCTGTATTCATATTCGTATCTGTATTTGTATCCGGTACGAAGATAGCGTTGAAATAGTTCCGGGTTAAAATGGCTGCATGATAGAAAATTGGTGTTGACGTTCGGCATTTGGTAATTAAGTAAAGGAGAAATAAAAATATCTTATGCTAAAATTCCTGGGAAAAATCAGTCGACTGTCCAAACTATTTTAAGGAATTGTGAAGCAATTTTTTTTACATATTTCTAACAAATTACGTAATGGACGGGCAAGGATTTTGAATGATCTAGATTCTCGAACAGCGATGAGGAAACCGATGTTTAATCAGAAATTGTCCGTTCTTCAACTACCCGAATGTGTTGCAGAGACAACTAGTAAGAATATTAATGCAGAAATAGTTCGATAAATTCTCTTATCTGAAGGATTTCATAGCACAGTTTCACGAAAAAAAAACACTCTTATTCAGAGCAAATGAAAGAAAAAGGCTGTATTTTGCTAATGAATATATCCATAAGGATCTTACTTCCGGAATACTTTACCAATGAAAGTAAATATATTTCCGAAGTGATGACGTGACCAAATTTGGTTCCTCAGAAGTGAATAAAACTAACAAATTTCATTCTAATAGTGAAGCATGGTGAAGGAGGGATCATGGTTGTGAGGTCAATGTCCTCTGCAGGTGTTGGGAAATTAATCTTCATTGAAGGTAAATGGGATCGTTTCAAATATTTAAAGGTATTGCAAGATAATGAGCAGACAACTGTAGGCAGTTTCGAGCTCGGAAGCCAGAGTAGGTATCAGCAATACAACGATCCAAAACACACGCAGAAGATTCTTTACAAAGTTTCTGCACAGCTCAATACCCATCCTGAGTCACTAGATTTGAATCTCATTGAATAAGCATTGCAATGAACTTGACAAAAGAGTTGTAAAATACTATGTCCGAGATAAAGATTCCTTAAAAAATGCATTCTTGCAAGCGTACTCCAGACACAACATAAAAGGCTTATTGCTTCACTATCTAGGAGACTACAAGTAGTCAATGATTCGCAAGGCCAAGTTACACGAAATTAAGTTGTTTGCTATTACATAAATCATACTCATCTTTCATTTTCTTTGAAGTGTATATACACTTTGTATTATGTGATTTTCCTTAAAGAAATTACTTTTCGTTTACCAGTTTAAAGCGCTTTTTTTTCTTCTACTTTAACATAAATATAGGTGAATGATATTTGTATTTCAATATAAAAATAATACAGCTTTTCCATTTTTATAATTGCATAAAAAAATTTCATTTTTGCGGGTATTGGTTGAATTTTGTAACTGACTGTATGCGCACCTTTGCGAAGTTTGCCTGTTGCCTTTTTAATTTCACTTACGTTTACAAATAAAAAGAAGTCAATTTGCAAATAGATTATCTAATTATTTATATGTAGAAAACTGAATATCTGTAGCTTGAATTCTGTGCATTAAAAATATTCAAGATATACATTTTTAGAAAATAAAATGGTGAGTAATTTTAGAAAGGTACCACGTATGAAATTAAGAATATTATATGTTTATATTGAAAATAAATATTTTAGAAAGATTAACTTATATTAGTAAACTTTAAATGTAACATTTAATAGTTATTTTTATTCCTAGTGTTGGAATAAACCAGTTAACGCACTAAAATAAAAATGTACATTTATAATTTCAGACGTGACAAGCAAATAGTTCTCGGTTCGACTGTCCCCGGCTGACCGCGAAAAAAGACCACGTTATATCTCGTTGCGAGTGACAGCTGGTCGAAAATATATCAATATGGAATACGTCAATGCTGGTCGCGCGCGCACACACACACACACACATACACTGAAGTGACAAAAGTGATGGGATACCTCTTAATATCATGTCGGCCCTCCTTTCGCCCGGCGAAGTGCAGCAACTCGACATGGCATGGACTCAACAAGTCGTTGGAAGTCTTCTGCAGGAATATTGAGCCATGCTGTCTCGATAGACGTCCATAATTGTGAAAGCGTTGATGGTGCAGGATTTTGGGCACGAACAGACCTCTCGATGATGTCCCATAAATGCTCGATGGGATTCATGTCGGGCGATCTAGGTGGCCAGATCATTCGTTGGAATTGTCCAGAATGTTCTTCAAACCAATCGCGAACAGTTGCGGCCCGGTGACATGGCGCATTGTCATCCATAAAAATCCCATCGTTGTTTGGGTACATGAAGTCCATGAAAGGCTGCAAGTGATCTCCAAGCAGCTGAACATAAGCATTTCCAGTCAATGTTCAGTCCAGTCACACCAGAGGACCAAGTCCATGCCATGAAAAAACAGCCCACACCATTACGGAGCCACCACCAGCTTGAACAGTGCCTTGCTGACAGTTTGGGTCCATGGCTTCGTGGGGTCTGCGCCACACTCGAACCCTACCATCAGCTCTTACCAACTGAAATCGTGACTCATCGGATCAGGCCACGGTTTTCCATTCATCTAGGGACCAACCGATATGCTCACGTGCCCACGAGAGTCGCTGCAAGCGATGTCGTTCTGTCAGTAAAGGCACTCGAGTCGGTCTTCTGCTGGAATAGCCCAAGAAAGCCAAATTTCTCCGCACAGTTCTAACAGACAAGTCCCTTATACGTCCCACATTGATTTCTGCGGTTATTTGACGCAGTGTTGCTTGTTTGTTAGAATTTACGACTCTTTGCAGACGTCACCGGTCTCGGTCGTTAAGTGCAGGCGGTCGACCACTGCGCTGTCCATGGTGGGATGTTATGCCTGAAATTTAATACTCTCGGCACACTCTTGACAGAGTGGATCTGGGAATGTTGAATTCCCTAACGATTTCCGAAATGGCATGACCCATGCATCTAGCTCCAACTAACATTCCGCGTTCAAAGTCTGTTAATTCCCATCGTGCGGTCATCATCACGTCAAAACCTCTTCACATGAATAACTTGAACAGAAATGAAAGCTCTGCGAAAGCACTGCGCATTTATACCTGTTCTACGCGATGCTACTGCCATCTGAAAATTTGCATATTGCTATCCCATGACTTTTGTCACTTCAGTGTATATATATATATATATATATATATATATACAGTCTGAGTAAAAACTTTAAGGCCAGTAAAAATTTTTTAGAAAATGTAAAATGAAATAAAAAGGATTCAAATAATATTAATTATTAAAGTTCATTGATAAGAAATAAATGCTATAAACATAATTTGTAAATACATAATTATGAGAAACATGGGGTTATTTACAAATTTAGTATTTCTGCCTGAGTAAAAACTTTAAGGCCACCAGTCATTTTTTAAAAATAAATATAATATAATCGTATAATTGCCATTGCAACTACTAGATTGTGACAACGCTGCAATTTTCATATTTGTCATACGTTTCTTCGAAGTATTGGTGATCTTTGTGAAGATGGCGAAGGGTAAGAAGTTAACTGATCGTGGAAGAGGACAAATCGAAGCTTTGTCTTCAACAGGAATGAGTAGTCGTGCTATTGCGATAAAGATATGAAGATCAAAGACTGTAGTCAACAATTTTTTTAAAATTGAAAGACAATTATGGTAAAAAGAATACTGAGGGAAGATCTAAAGCGTTGACCTCGTGTGATGAAAGAAGAGTTTGCCAACTTGCATCTACTGGAAAGTACTCAACCAGGAAACTGATTCCGACGACAGGTTTAAAAGTTTGTCAAAAAACGATTTATAAGACTATGAGAAGGTCTGGAAGGTACACTAAAGGCTCGTTCCCACCGAGGCGAGAGACGTGAAGATGCAAGAGGCAAGCGACCAAATTTTTTCGACCCCTTCACAGCGAAACGTCAGAAATAGCATTACGCATAGTGAAAAACCGCTTGAAGTTGAAAGTTGGGCTACTCCACGCGGCGAACTGCAAACCGGTTTCAGGCGACCGCGGTGAGGTCAAATTTTGGTCGCTTGCATCTTGTCGCCTTGGTGAGCACGAGCCTTTATACAGCAAAATTGACTAAGCCTCAGTTACTGCAGAGATACAAAATAGAGCGTTTGAACTTTGGCCAGAAAGTCATGACCTGGGACAACCAATGAATAGAAATTATTTTTTCTGACGAAAAAAAAATGGAATTTGGATGGATGAGATGGCTGGAATTTCTACTGGCATGATATAAGAAATGAAAAAGAAATATTCTCCAATCGCCAATTAGGTGGTGGGTCTGTCATGACTTGGGGCTGTTTTTCTTACAATGGTGTGGGCTCAATTGCATTCGTGTCAGGTAGAATGAATTCACAAGGATACCAAAATGCCCTAACAAATCATCTTTTGCCAAATGCTGAATGTCTTGCTGGAGAAAATTGGAAATAGCAGCAAGACAATGCACCGATCCATTCGAGTAACAGCAGAAAAAATTGGTTCCAAATCAACAATGTTGAAACTGTGAAATGGCCACCTAGATCACCTGACTTCAACCCAATCGAGAACCTTTGGGCTAACTTAGCATGAAGAGTTTATGCAAATGGGAGACATTTTACATCAACAACAGAGCTGAAATCTACAATCGCAGATGAATGGTATAAAACCGACCCCACTCTTTGTCAAAAACTCGTTTCATCCATGAAAACAAGAATATTTGAAGTAATTCGAAGTAATGGCTCCTACACAACCTTCTAAGAATTTGTAATTTTTTTCTTATATGTTATTTTCGATGTTGGCCTTAAAGTTTTTACTCAGGCTCAAATATTCATCTGTGTGTTCTGTAATATTTTCTAATAATAAAATATTTGCAAATTAATTTCTCTACTTTTTTTACTTTTATTTAAGCTCAATAATTATCATTCAAATGGTATTTTAATTCCTCAGTTTAAATGTTTCCATTTTCACAAATATGTCTACTGGCCTTAAAGTTTTTACTCAGACTGTATATGACCTGGGGCTATATATATATATATAATGACCGGGTGGCTATGCGAGTAGTGTTTTGGAACTCGGTGTCCCAACCTTCGTGTTCGAGTCTTGGCGGTGACAAGGATGTTTGTAGTGATTCGAAATCCACATGTCGCGATCTAATATGACTGTAAAGCGTTAGGTATAAGGATGCCAACCCTACCCCGAAAAAGAAAACATTTCGGAAATCAAGTTTCGGAATCTGCCAATAGGCTGACGGGCTTGGACCACCATGGGGTAATTGTGCCATTGAAGAAAAATGTATATATAAATTTTTATTTAAAATCGAGGACTACGCCACTTTTCTTCCTCTAACAATGGCATTGTTGCCACATAAAATGCTGGAGATAAACAGCTTTTCCTCCTAGTGCAAAACTGGTTCACAATAATAAACTGATAACGCTTGGGGTAATTGGAATAAAATAATAATAACAATAAATTACGGACAATTGAACCAAACTCTATTTACTATCGTCTCAAAACAATGATGAATTAAAAACTGCAATATATATTAGCACATAATTTATATATGTATATGTTTTAAATCGAAGAGTATTCCATTTTTCTTCCTCTAACGATGGCCATGTTCCCACATAAAATGCTGAAGATAAGGAGCCTTTCCTCTACTCTGATGACGACATCACCCAGTGCAAAGCTGGTTTACGATGATAAATTGGTAACGCTTGGTAGGAAAACAAAATAATAATAATTAAAAAAAAAGGCGCGGTAATTGAATAATGCTGATTGAAAAATCGTATACAAAATTATAACTGTAAGCCAATTTTCGTACTCTTAGTTGTTATTTATTCATAACTCCTCAGATGCTTTCAATGCATGGCATGACATATAACGAGCAACCAAGGGATTCAATTAAGATATACTGACCTGCCCGAAGGCTTACGGAATCTGAATAACCAGAAGCCACGACAGCAACCTACCCGCACAAGCCGGAGTCCGCCTTATTCGGCTCCACGGCTAAGGATGAAATGCAATAAGTACAAGTCAACCCCACCGCTGATTGGCAACCCTCAACAGGGCTTGATATAGTCACAATCAAATCCACGTTCACGCTATATAACGTGTTCGAGGACGACCGCCGACATGTGTGGATCTCTTAGCCGTCTTAAGTGACGTTTACCGAGAGGCACCACGAGGAGGTGGATCCACTTCGCCCTCTGAGCAACCAAGGGATATCACACTGAAACTTATCAACTTTTGTAATAGCATTGTAAGTTTGGAAAGACATTTTATTTATGTCTCTTGTAGGATATTTTACACAATTTTGTAATATGCAAACATTTCTCGACACTTTGCATTTACTTTTACTATTTTTTTTAAATATTGAAGTACAGTAATTTCCTGCCAATAATCCGCTTATTATTCTTAAATTATTATTATTCTCTTATTATTCTTTGCTGTGCGGTTTATTGGTTGTTGCATATAATATGTAAAAAAATAATTTTCTGAAAGTTTTGATAAAATTTAATTTTAAAAAGTCGCCACTAAAAATGCTTTTTTTTTTCGAAAACAGTAAACAGAACATCACTTAATGATAAATAAACAGTCTTTTCCCTTCAAAAAGAAAAATGGAAACCTCGGTTAATGAAAGAAGTTAAACATGAAGGGTGTCATTTGCCAATGTAAGCAAGTGGATGAAAATAGGCGTAATGGAATAATTAAATATACATTTCGAGAATCCAAATTTATAATTGACTTAAAATAATCAAAATTTTTATTATTCAATGATGAATAAAAATTTTTTTCTCTTCAAAATAAAATAAACAAATGAAAATTGGAGGTTAATTGAAAAAGGAAAACAGTATATGCTAATACAAGCGAGTGAATAAAAATAGACAGTGATGAAATAATTAAATAAGTTTTTTGGAAGCCATATACTGATCAAAATTTTACCTTTATAAAAATTATATAAATCATAAATTGGCAAAATATTTTTTTAAATTTGTTCTGATAGATTATAGTATACATTTTTTTTTTTTTTTTTTTTTTTTTTTTTCGGTTCAAAATTCTTTTGATATTATTAAATTGATTTTTTTCTAGTTTTGCACAAAATTATGGATTTTTTTTTACCTTTATTTTGTTTTATTTTCATAAAATATAAAAGGTAAACACGTTTCTTTTGTTTCTTTTATGTTTATTTTACACATATCTCCTTTTTCCAATTTTCATCATCTTAAATATATAATATGCCAATTTTTATCATAATTCTGACCTAAAAATACACACGTCAAACAAATTTGACACAAAAGTACTTTGAAAGTTGAAAAATATCATGCTACTTTAAGATATCAAACATAGGTACAAAAACCTATCTTTATTTATACATAAGAAGTTCAATACAGCAACTAAACAGGCAAGCATAGCTTGTGGATTATACGTTACTGCGTTTTATACAAAATTGGTTTTTTTAACTGACGAAAATTGCGACTTCTGGTTATACGCTGTTGCTGATTACAGGCATGGAATTATGGTATTTCATTTCCAAAATGAGCGAAATTTCTACGCTAAATTTTCCAGAAAACTATTTCACATTGCTAAGTATTTTAATTTAAAATACTTAAGAGGGCTAACCACTTTTTTCTAATAGAACATAACTTACTGTAGTATTACTGTCTATAATTATTTTCATGAAATTTTTTTTGCAGGTTATCCATGAATACATCTTCTTTGATTCTGCTGCTCGGTGAATACCTGATTATTGTTGTTTTTTAAAGTTATAAATGGTTTAATTCTTAGGTTACCCTGTACTGGCAACTAGAGGGCGCCAGCAATATTGTGAAAAAATTTGAATGCTGGTTTAAGAAATTTTTCTTCTAGCTTCATAAAGTAGTTTGAGGGGAAAAAAACACAGAAAAAAACACCGTTATATAATGCAAGAAATTCTTTCGATATAAGGGGAAAAATTTTCTAAACTTCACATTTAAAAAAAAAATGAATCTTTATTAGTTTTTAATTAAGATGATTTCATAAAAAAATTATTAAAAATTATTTTTCCGTAAAATTTATAGATAATTTATTTAATCTACAGTACATATTATACAAATAAAATCATCTGTATTGATTATTTTAAAATAAAATTTATCTATGGTTGAAATTTTTTCACTTAATACATTTAAATAACAAAAACCAAAAATATTAATTGTATTAAATCAAAATATCAACTAAATGTTAAAAACCATCAAGAGCTCCAGAAATAGTATTTTGAAGCATTATTAATGTGCTGTATTCGTTATGAATTAGTTTAAGTGTTTTTGTGGATCACATTTTAATATTCATTATTTAATTAGAAATCTATTTTTACATGAATCGTAGTAAACAAATTCATACAATTATATTCTTTAATAAGTAAAAAAGGAATTCGTAGTCTGTAAAAAAAATTTTTTTTTTTTTTTTTTTCATTTTAAGATTTATATTTAAACTTAGTATTTTTTTTTACTTTAAATAAAACAGATTAGTTTCTTACTTACAAAGAGTTTCCTAGATGGCAGCAGGTGTATTTTATGAATTTTAATAGCGCGAAAAGTATGTATTATTATTATTATTATTTTTTTTTGCGTCTAGGGATTCCTCTAATATGTGTTTCAGTTGATTTTTAAAGTGATTCAAATGCAGAATTTAAATGATAGTTGAATGTCGAAGTGAAAATTTTTGAAAATTAATAATTAATCGCAGATTTTAATAAATATAGAAAATAAAGGGTTTCAAAAAATATTTTTCAAATTTTTTCTTTCTTGTGGTTGTGCGTTTTGAACGCTACAAAATGAATATAATATTGTACACATTTCTCTGGAGTAACTACTATTCAACGTATAATTTAATTAATATTTGTCAGATTAATTAAAAATGAAAATGCCCAGTATTTTCAGTTTTCTTGAAAAGTGATTCACGATTTTCATTACAAAATCTGTGAACTACTACGTAAAGATCCTCAGAAAATCCGAGTACCAGAAGATTATTAGAGTACCATATAATTCCTCAATATAATTGCCTGCTCATCGTAAAATAAATTATAATAAAGATCATAAGAAAAGTAAGCCGATTATTATATGTTGAACACTTTCATTTTTAAAATTATTCATATAATTTAAATTTATTTAAGTTGCTCATTATCATCCATTATAAAGTTTTAGTTAAAGAAAGGAATAAAAAATTACGTTGTAATTTAAGATAGATTTAGTGAAAGTTTAGTTAAAATCTTGTTCTATTATAAATGTTTCTTTACTTGAATTTTGTTTATATACATGAGTTTTTGAAATATAAATTCAATCTGTTTACATTTTGAAAAAATGGGAATTTATTTGTTACTTAAAATTATTATATATTTATAATTGTTATTAAATGTATTATTATTTTTTTTTCCTATTTGTTATTAAATAACATTATTTCTAAATAATAATATTTAGAAATATAACTTTTTCTAATGTCATATAAATTGCTCCGATTTAATTTTTATACAGTTTTTTTTTTATCATTTTCTTACAGCATCTTGATATAACTTAATAAATAGTTTATCGTTTAATGGGAAAAAGAAAACATTATTGTTTGATTTGCTTCTAAAATTATACATGTTTTTAATAATGATATCACAAATCTTCATTTATGAAAGTGTTTTTAATATGTATGATGTATTAAATTTTATAAATAAATAAGTAAATAAATAAAAGCATATAAGAATAAGATCATAAAGGGTAAGCCACGTATATTTTAGATAAGACATAAAACACATTCCGTTGTACACAAATATATGAATTTGTTTTCTTCACTAAAATACCTTTCAACTTAAAATCACTTAGAATTAATGTTAAAATTTAATGTTAAGGAGTCAATTCAATTGTATCCTTTAATAATACAACCAGTAACAAAGACAGTTACTGCTTTAGCAACATAAGTAAGTGTTCAGAAACTTTTCTCAGCGCTGAATCTTATAAAAAGGTATCTTGGATCAACAATGAAAGATCTTACACTGAAGTGACAAAAGTTATGGGATAGCAATATGCAAATTTTCAGATGGCAGTAGCATCGCGTAGAACAGGTATAAATGCGCAGTGCTTTCGCAGAGCTTTCATTTCTGTTCAAGTTATTCTTGTGAAGAGGTTTTGACGTGATGATGACCGCACGACGGGAATTAACAGACTTTGAACGCGGAATGTTAGTTGGAGCTAGACGCATGGGTCATGCCATTTCGGAAATCGTTAGGGAATTCAACATTCCCAGATCCACTGTGTCAAGAGTGTGCCGAGAGTATGAAATTTCAGGCATAACATCCCACCATGGACAGCGCAGTGGTCGACCGCCTGCACTTAACGACCGAGACCAGCGACGTCTGCAAAGAGTCGTAAATTCTAACAGACAAGCAACACTGCGTCAAATAACCGCAGAAATCAATGTGGGACGTAAAAGGGACTTGTCTGTTAGAACTGTGCGGAGAAATTTGGTTTTCTTGGGCTATTCCAGCAGAAGACCGACTCGAGTGCCTTTACTGACAGAACGACATCGCTGGCAGCGACTCTTGTGAGCATATCGGTTGGTCCCTAGATGAATGGAAAAGGTCTGGTCCGATGAGTCACGATTTCAGTTGGTAAGAGCTGATGGTAGGGTTCGAGTGTGGCGCAGACCCCACGAAGCCATGGACCCAAACTGTCAGCAAGGCACTGTTCAAGCTGGTGGTGGCTCCGTAATGGTGTGGGCTGTTTTTTTCATGGCATGGACTTGGTCCTCTGGTGCGACTGGACTGAACATTGACTGGAAATGCTTATGTTCAGCTGCTTGGAGATCACTTGCAGCCTTTCATGGACTTCATGTACCCAAACAACGATGGGATTTTTATGGATGACAATGCGCCATGTCACCGGGCCACAACTGTTCGCGATTGGTTTGAAGAACTTTCTGGACAATTCCAACGAATTATCTGGCCACCTAGATCGCCCCACATGAATTCCATCGAGCATTTATGGGACATCATCGAGAGGTCTGTTCGTGCCCAAAATTATGCACTATCAACGCTTTCACAATTATGGACGTCTACCGAGACAGCATGGCTCAATATTCCTGCAGAAGACTTCCAACGACTTGTTGAATCTATGCCACGTCGAGTTGCTGCACTTCGCCGGGCGAAAGGAGGGCCGACACGATATTAAGAGGTATCCCATGACTTTTGTCACTTCAGTGTATAAAAGCCATGTATGAAATACAATTATTACTATGAAAAATTACCAAAAAGGGTTTGAAAAATTCAGATTAGGTGACATGAAGCTTCAAGATGAACCTTACACCTAGAAACCAAAGGAGCTTGATGACAACATTCTGAGGGCTGTAGTGGGTAATAAAACCTATTAACTATGGCGGAGATCGTGTATAAGTTAAGTAACAATTAAAGCAATTACAATTAAAAACGAAAAAATTAAAAACGAAACATTTAAAAACGAAAAAAGAGAAAACAATATATCAGATCGAATCTATTGCTTCTTCTTTGCTTGCTTGACAAAGTATGAGGCATTCTTGAATCATTTGGTTACTGTTCACGAAAAGTGGATTGGGTGTGAAAATGATGTGAGAAAAGAGCTAAGATAATGCCAGGCAGTTCGCCCTTATGAAGGACAATTTGCATTAAAAAAATGCTAATGCTTTGCATTTGGTGAGATTGTAGAGATGCTATCGATTGGGAACTGTTGCAACCAGAACCTATTGTCACAGCAGACCTTATGTTGTTATCAACTAACCCGACTGGATAAAAAATATTGAATTTCCTTCCACATTATATAACTGAACGAGTGGTGTTGTCCAACATGACAATGTCAGACCTCACACGGCTTTAAGGACGAAAGAAAAACTCGTACTCTTTGTTATTAAGTTTTATCACATGCACCATTCTCACTTGACCTGGAATCATCTGAATACCACTTGTTTTTCTCGATGCAAAATTTTCTTAAAGAGGGGGGAAAGAAATCGAAATTTTCAGGCTGTTAAGAGGGCAGTGGTAGATTTTCTGGATTCAAAGGATAGGATCTTTTATACATCCGGTATAAATAACCTTGACAGATGGAGGAATGTCATAGAAAATATTGGTCAATATTTCCTTAATTAATTCCATTTATTAGCCTAAATATAAGGAATTAAAATTTCCTCAAAGAAACTATATAACTTTCTTGTCAACCTAATACTATTTAATCTTAGAAACGCAAAAGAGTGAAAAAACAAAATTTGTTATACAAAGCGCTCTGTACTGCAAAATAGATGATCCTGAAATGATACTCTGCACTAAAAAAATTTCCCCTTATTTTATTAGTTGGAATTAAGTTTTGTTCAAATTCAGAAACTTTACCTCATTAAAAAAGTTATAAGTAAAAAATAATAAACAAATATTTATAATAAAGTATACGTCTAATAATACTTATTTATTATATATTCAGCAGATTTTAGCTTCAAAATATTCCACATCTTATAAACTAATACCTTTACAGATAAAAAAAAAAAAAAAAAAAAAAAAAAAAAAAATTAAGTGAAACTTTGAGGGTAAAATGACATTTTCTAACTTTTAATTTGAAATCCCCCTATTGAAATTATTGTTTACCTTAATTTATTATTATATTCAATTACATTATATCCTTTATTATGGAACTATACTTAATCACACATATATTATACTTATAAACTTATCCTACTCATGACTCGATGGCAGTGCACTCTAGCTAACGTGCAAGAGAATGAGAATTCTATTACCGTTGGTGGCGAGTGTAAGGCAGGTTTCCCTAGGACAGGGATGGGCAAACTACAGCCCGCGGGCCAACTCCGGCACGCCGGAAGGTTCTATCCGGTCCACGGATAAAATTTTAATTTGCCGGTCCGAGGCAAATAAAAAGAAATATATATTACACCCATGTCCATAAATTAAGGATAATTCAGAATCACACAGAAATTGAACTCTAAAATAAAAATTTCACCTATAGAATTATCACACACATCTTGAAGAAGAATATGCAAATTACAGGAAACCACCAGATGGCGCGGATAGTACGTCACAATGACGAGAGTGTAAGAGAGGGGTATATAAGGAATAGTGGCAAAGAAGTAAAATTGTTCACAAGCGCTTTAAATGCCTTTCAGTGCAATAACCGCATTGTTATGGCACAAAGGAAGAATTTGGATGATTTTTTACGTGGTAGAACCCAGCTGGAAGTATCCGAGGAACTTGGAATCGCCCAGAGTGTCATCTCCAGGATTTTGGCAACGATTCCAAGATGATGGTAATGTGAGTAGATGTTACAGCACAGGTCGCCCCCGAGTTACAACGCTGAATGAGGACCGGTATTTAGCAGTTACTGCCAAAATAAACAGACGGAGCACAGCATCAGACCTTTCTCGTCAGCTCTCTTCAGCTACCGGTACGACAGTTTCAAGGCAGACCGTGTACAGACGCTTAGGGCACATTGGTCTATATGCTCGTAGGCCTGTCAGATGTGTTTCACTTACCGCAACTTACTGTCGCCTGCGATTAACCTGGAGTAGAGAGCATGCATTGTGGACACCGCAACAGTGGTCTGGTGTGATGTTTTCCGACGAGTCCAGGTTTAGTTTGCAGTCTGATTCTCGCCGGACTTTCATATGGAGAGCGCCAGGTACCCGTTACCACCAAGAGAACACCACTGAACGACACCGTTACGGTGGTGCATAATGGCTGGTTTGGGGATGAATTATTCTTGGTTCCAGAACTGACCTGCATGTTCAGAGTGTAACGATGATAGGCCACATCTATCGGGATGTCATTCTGGAACAACATGTACGTTTGTTTCGGTGCGCCATGGGTGCTGAATTTCTGTTTATGGATGACAACGCCCGTCCTCACCGTGCATACATTGTAGACGAATGCCTTCAATTGGAGGATATCCCCCGTATGGATTGGCCAGCATACTCACCGGACTTGAATCCAATAGAGCATGTGTGGGATATGCTTGGCCGACGAATTGCAGCCCTTCAACCCCCTCCCACCTGTCAACCGGAACTTCGGAGGGCATTGCTTGATGAGTGGTGTAATGTTCCTCAAGATCAGATTGATAATTTGATACTCAGCATGCCTAGGCGTTGTAAGGCCTGTATTGCATCGTCAAGGAGACATACTCCATATTAACCATCATACTAACCATGTTATACTGTTTTTTGTAAACAGGTTCTTTCTTGAAATTTTCTCCAGGGAGTAAAAATCGCAATTTTTATTAATTATGTCTAACATATAGCATCTTTTTTGCTCTTTACCTTTTGTTTAATAAATAGACTTTACAAATAAGTCAAATTTGTTTTGCTTCTGTCTCTTTCTTTGCCTGAACTTCATTATCCTTAATTTATGGACATGAGTGTATATATCCATCTCCTTTTCTACTTTGATTAAATATTTTTTTTTTCTTCTTTTTTTTTCAAAGGACTGATTATCTTTTCACTTTCCCAAATTTAATATCTCACGCCCAGAAAATCAGTGCTATATTTGCTTCATCTTATATATTTGAACAAGTGTTTTCAACTATGAACCTTAGAAAGAATTATTTCAGAAGTAGACTGACAGATGACCATTTAGCCTCGTTCCTTAGAATCGAATCAGTACATCTCACTTCGAACCTCAATATAAGGAACTTTTAAAAATGTAATCACAATTTCATTCATCTCATTAACATATTTAAATTGTAATACTTGTATATTGCCTTTAAAATTTTAGAAAATTTTATCTTGGCCCGCCAAATATTTTTTTTTTTTTTTTTTGATTTTTGGCCCGCGACCGAAGAAGTTTGCCCATCCTTGCCCTAGGATATTAAATTCTCCCGTCGTAGAACAGGCTTCCGACTGGCTGGCGTGAGATTTAGTATCTGGTGGAAACTTATCTTTACAGCTATTTTTTTTGGGGGTTGCTACAGAGAGCCTCAGAACGGCAGTTGCATTATCAGGTTGGAGTTCTTTTGAAGTTTTCTAATAAAATGCAAATGCGGTGTAGTAATATGTAAAAAGTACTTTCGAATGGCATTATATCCTTTTTCGTGGGTGTTTTGTAGTAGATCTTCTGTGTGGCAGCCTTGGGTAAGGTCCAATCTGTTACAATTCAGTAGTATAATCTGCCTGCATTGTAAAAAATATTTATATTATATTTATCATTATATTTGTGAAAACTTAATTAAGTGCATTCAATAAACTATCGTATATAGCTACATGTATACATGTATGTAATTAAAAAATCCTGGTTATTAATTATTGCTGAAAATTAATTATTGCTATAAATTAATTATTGCTTGAAGAGACAGAGGTTGATAATGACATTTCCTGTTACGTGAGAAAACACTGAGCTCTTTTTGTCAAGCGTGAAAGCTTTAAAATAATAGATTCTGTATCCTCTTTCTTACGAGTATGAAATGTTTATATTACCTTAACAAAACAGAAATTTTGATTCATTACACAAAATATATGGTCGATTAGATAAAACAAATGTTTGAATATCGTGAGAAATACCTTGATAAAGACACAAAATTCTGACATGAACTGTAAGTGAATTATTGACAGTAGTGACGCTGATTGATATGTTTCCGGAATCCCAATGATTTCTGACAATTATTTTTAAGTGACAGCATATTCTAAAGAGGATAAGAATTAAAATAATAGATTCTGTATCGTAAGCAAGAGAATATAGAATATATTATTTTAATTCTTATCCTAAATGCTTATATTGCAATAGTTATATTAATAGATATATTATATGATATGTTTAAATTCAATTAATATATTACAAGTATTCAAGTATGGATAGCTTATGTTGCCTTCACAAAAGGCATATTTTGATTCATTACAGAAAATAAATAGTCGATTAAATAAAACAAATGTTTGAATTTCGCGAAGAATACCTTGATAAAGACACAAAATTCTGACATGAATTGAAAGTAAATTATTGACAGCAATGGTGCTGATTGATATGTTTCTGGAATTCCCAATGATTTCTCACAATTATTCTTTATGACAGCATGACTAAAAAAGATGACTTCTTCATGACTAAAAAAGATAAGAATTTTTCGAGTTGCCGTAAAAATTAGAATAAGGTCCTTCCCACCTCTCAAGGTCTGAGGATTTTATTTTTGTACAGGTGTCCAATACAAGAACTAGTTTTACTAAATTTTTCTTTGTTTACGCAAGCATTTTTTAAAATGCTTATGGACACCAAATTCTGTTTCAGATTATAAGATTAATAAACTTTGATTGGGCTAATTTTGTATTCAATTGACTAACTTCAGTTGCTCAGAATGAAAATAATTAAAAAAATATTTATAAATTTAAATATTGAAAAATTTTTAAAATACAAATATAACGAATGTAGCTAGTAATACTATATATACAGCTATATAGCTAGTTTTACTGTATTTTTCTTTGTTTAGATAAGCATTTTTTTGAAGTGCTTATGGACATATTCAGTTTCAGATTATAAGATTAATAAACTTTGGTTGGACTAATTTTGTATTCAATTGATTAATTTCAGTTGCTTTGAATTAAAAGAATAATATATATATATATATATATATAAATTTAAATATTTTAAATTTTTTTTTAAATTTAAATGGAAACAATTTAATTTTTAAAAAATGTATATTGTACGCTCATCCTTGTTTTGTACTAAAGCTGTAAATGATGGTTCTCGAAATTATATACATATTTTTTTTAAAGAGAAAGACAAAGATGATGAAAGATTGTGCAGATTTTGCCTTTTTAATAAAACTGGAATATTTATTCGATATTTTTGAAAAGGTGAATACCTTGAATTTTGTGAACGACAGCATATGTGCTTTAACCTGTATTGCAATGTAAATCTATAATATCTGCGTATCCCTCTATCTTTATGTAAAATTAATATATAATTTTAATAAAAAAATATAAATAAAAAAAGTATATATGTGTATATAAATAACATAATAAAATTCTAGAAAATAAATTAAAAAAATATATTATGTTCATGCAATAAAGACTTTAACAGTTATTAAAACAAAATAAATAATAACTTCAATAACTTGATTGAAATAAATAATATTTGTATTAAATTGATTAATTTGAATTGCTTAGAATGAAAAGAATTAAAAAAAATATTCATGTTCTGCCGTATTATGTTTATGAAATAAACACTTTAATAGTTATTAAAACAAAATAAATAATAACTTCAAAAAATAAATAATAATTTCAATAACTTGATTGAAATAAATAATAATTTCATCTAACACAATACAGGAATGTATAATTCTGAAAAATATAAACGCCTAGTAGAATAATTTCAAATCAGATTCATTAGCGAAATAAGCAGAAAAATTACTAAACTTTGATTGTACTAAATTTGTATTAAATTGATTAATTTAAATTGCTTATAATGAAAATAATTTGAAAAAAATAATCCTGTTCTGCCGTATTATATTTATGCAATAAGCACTTTAATAGTTATTAAAATAAAATAAATAATAAGTTCAAAAAATAAATAATAACTTCATCTACATGAATGGATAATTTTGAAAAGTATAAACGTCTTAAAATTTCAAATCAGATTCATTAATTAGCGAAATAAGCAGAAATGCAACAAAAGTAATTTTAGTATCATATGGATAGCTTTATCAAGGAGTACGTTACTCTCAAGATATTTGTATGTATGTATATGGGGATACATACATATATATATATATATATATAGTATATAGTATTTACGTTTTCTAATTAATTGATATTATTAATGTTATTTAATATCAATTAAATAATGATTTCAAGAAATTTATTTTATTTCTTATTTTCAAAGAAAAAATTGAAAATTTTTTTATTGCGAGTAAATCTTCTATTGTAAAATCAACCATAAAATTTTTCTAGCTTAGCGAACAAACTCATTTCAAAGTTTTGTTAGTTAGTTTAAAGGTTTCATTCTTACACGATGGTTTTTTTTACTTACCGAGCGTGAAATACATGCCACATTATTTAAAACTGTAAGAAAAATTAAATGCAAAAATTAAAAAATTCTTTAAATCACAGATAAAAATCATGAATGCTTCGTTTCTTGTTACATCTATCATGCAATTTAATTTCATGGCTTTTAATTAATTTTATTTGCTGTGTTATTACTTAAGAGAATCATGCAAATCTTTCTTGACAGTGCAGATGATGCATGCGAAAAAGATGAAATTTTATAATTTTTATTTTAATAATTCCCTTAATTTTTTTCTAAATTTATGATTATTATTACTTTGAGTCATAGTGCCTCATATCTTGAGCAATTCATGTTTTAAAAGCTGTAATCTTACTGACACGTATCATATTATCGTAAATATTGCTGTTTTTTGTTATCATTATATCTCAAACGCCATTTTAATTACTCTGCCATTCTTCAGTTAGTTAAATTTTAATTTTCCATGCCATTTGTATTCAGACGGAGTATAGAAAACCTTTATTACCAAAGATACGATAATGCTATCATACATTCCCTTCTGGCATTTAACCCTCCCCTCTCAATATATTTATTCCAACAGCTTGATTTTTGTCTACTTTTTATCATACCTGTTAAGAAAAATTTTTCTTACCAGCTTGTTAAAAAAAGTTTTAATTTCCTCCAGTTAATTTTGGGTGGTATTTTCGTATTTAATTTATTTTTATTTATTTTATCAGATTATTAAGTTATTCATATTACGTAGTAGGTCATTGCATTGGATATTTTTAAGGTATTATCCATGGTATTAGTTTATTGCATTGGATATTTTTTAAGTATTTCGTTATTGGATATTTTTCAGGTATTCCGTGTTATTAGGTTAATGTATTGTATATTTTTCGGGTATTCCATGTTATTAGGTAATTATATTGTATATTTTTCAGGTATTCCATGTTATTAGGTTATTGTATTGTATATTTTACAGATATTTCGCTGTTCAGGAAGAGGAAATAATATCCATAATCTAATTTCATGTTAACATACTTCAAAACTTAATCTCCAAAGTGATAATTATTTTCTGTTTTTGTACTTTTTCCTTTTTATTATATAATGTCTGAAAGTTCGGTCTCCCCTTGTAGTATTTTAGAAATTATGTTACTTTTTCTTCTATTGTAATTTACCCCGGAATATGACTCTAAGATTATATATCTCTCAATTTATTTATTTATTACTTAAATTTGGTCTTAAAATTGTTTTTTTTTAAATTGTTTTTTTAAAAAAATTAAATTTGTTTTTTTTTGTTATCATGTCTGAACACGATGCTGTCCTGGTATAAGATCCGTGATATTGACGAAAATGTGATAGCATAAAAAAAATGTAGTATGTAAAAAAAATGTTGTCTTTTGTAAATAGTGCTCAAAATCTGTGATTCAGGATTTTAAACTCCTAAAATAATAATAATAGTAAAATTAATTGTTTTTTTTTAAATTGCTGAAGGTCATGATTTTGTGCTTTTTGATGAATTTCACAAAAGTGAAATCTACAAGAAGCGCACGAAAATAAAATACATTTGTGCACTTTTTATAAAGTTGATGGTTGAATTAACTGCAATATTCATCGATTTTATTGATCAGAACTTAAGTAGTAAAAAACTGACTATTTTGCAATTATTGCTAAAACGATTCTAATATTACTATGTACATTGAACTTTGTAGTTGTTCTTGCAATATCGTGATTTCTGGTTACAGGAATTAGCTGGGCTTCTTGTAGGTTTGTGTATTCTTGTGGCAAATGCATCTGTTTAATGTCCTTGTAATATCGTGAGCTAGCACCTGCTACATGGATTGGCTGTGTTTATTGAATGTTGGTGTATTCCTGTGCCTAATGCATCTGTTTGATGTTCTTGTAATATCGTGAGCTAGCACCTGCTACATGGATTGGCTGTGTTTATTGGATGTTGGTGTATTCCTGTGGCTAATGCATCTGTTTGATGTTCTTGTAATATCGTGAGCTAGCACCTGCTACATGGATTGGCTGTGTTTATTGGATGTTGGTGTATTCCTGTGGCTAATGCATCTGTTTGATGTTCTTGTAATATCGTGAACTTACACCTGCTACATGGATTGGCTGTGCTTACTGAATGTGGGCGTATTCTTGTGGCTATTGAATCTGGTTGACATTCTTGTAATATAGTGACTGATAATGCTATATGACCTATTTCAATTGCTATATTTTCAATGGATTTAACGATTTGGGATGATATGAAAGGATCTATAACCACGGCATTTCCTTATTTATTATAGTTCAGTTAAAAATACATGTGTTTACATAATAAATTAAGATTAATAGCTGGATTTAATTTTTTTTCATAATATTTATTCATTAACTTTTTGTAAGAAAATTTTTTTGATTTATATCAGAATGAAATTTTGTACATATTGCTGTTCTAATTGCACAGAGATATGAAATGATCATGATGAGAATGTATTGCGATCAGCTTGTATGATTAAAGATAGATAGTATAATTTTTAGTAATATTTTGTAGATTAATTAGTATTTAGTATTTATTGTACTGAGTTTAATAAAATGCGATAGGATTATGCAATTCGTTTTGTCTTTTTTCAACACAACTTACATAAGATAAAAAAAGGTAAAAAAAATAGTTTTAACGGATAATGCTTGTTATATCTGTTAGCTTCTATGTGAAGGGATTTTATTAAATTATTTATTTTGTGTTCTTCTGAAGAATATATTACTTCTAAAAGATAGCAAGTACAATATTTATTGAATGCCATAAAATACCTTAACTCTTTTTAACTTACCATTAGCTATTTGGTTGTACGTTTTATTTCCTTTTCTATTTTTATATACCATAAACAAGAATGGAGGTTATCAAAGCCTGTAAAACATGCCTTTGCAGATATGAATATCAAACTTACTGTTGCAGCAGACAAAAATGCATTAGTAAAAGCACACATATATCACGGAATTTCATGGCTACTGATCCTAAGATGTAACGTCTGCACAGTTACTTCATGCGTCATCGTATGGATGCAATAAACAACTCTTCTTTCACCTTATTGTGAGTTACTTATAGCTCTTCCAGTTTCGTCTTTTCTTGTTCGTTCTAACCATTTTCATGTAACTCATTATGCAAGTGAACTCCAGGGAAAAAAAAGAAAGTGAAAGAAATCTTGTTGTAGAAAAAAAATAAAGAAATGCACATGTTATTTCCGTGTAGAATGGTTGTTGGATTCCTAAATACAGCTGTTGCAGAAAGAGGTAAGCAATTGATGAGGGTGTCATTGAAGAAGGACGGAAACCATAACAAACAGCTTGTACTTTTGTTAAATATAAATAAACTCGAAGAAGCTGACTTTGAAAATTTTTAAAAGGAATGGAACCATAACAAACAGTTTGTACCTTTTGTTAAATATAAATAAACTCGAAGAAGCTGACTTTGAAAATTTTTAAAAGGAATGTTCCGACCTACAAAGTCATACTCGGTTGACAAGGTATAATATAATTGTTAGATTCTGGACCTGCAAAAGAGGTAAACAAGCTAAGCAAGGCATGAAGGAGTTAATAAAGAAGAGGACAAAAATAGGGAGAGGGGATGAATTAATTATTAATTATCTAATTGATTTATTATTGAAATTACATAATTCATTTAAGATAATTTGGGTTTTGTGTGTTAGAAATGTGTCGTTTGTCTCTTTGAGCACATTCAAGTTTTTAATGATGCTTGCAACCTATCATTTGGCGACCACTGGATAAAATAATGTATCTTATTCATAATTTATTAACAAATTTTTACAGCTCACATAGTTCAATTAGGTTCAGATTAAAAATCTGATGTTTTTAGTGAAACTCTTTACTTTCCTTTCTTAAAAAAGAAAATTTGGTACTTACGTATTAACGGTACCTTGGTGACAGTTGCGCCAATAAAGAGCACACGCGCCAACCGCAGCTACAGATTTGGTAATTGATTGCTACAGATTTGTTAGATTGGCGACACTTAAAAACCGCCAAGTCTGTCGCCAAGGTACCGTTAATACGTAAGTATCGAAAATTTCTACAGAATTTTAATCAAAATAAAATAATAGAAAATATATTTTAATATATATATTTAAAATAAGCGTTATTCTGTTTCAAAAAGCTTTTAAAAATTTGTACTTTATGGTTTGCCATTTTTCTAAAAACAATGGAAATATCTGATACCTTGTATGAAACGCTTTTCATATGAATGGTAAACTAATCGCTTATAACATTACGAATTTGTAAGCGTTATAAAAAGCGTTTATCATACTTTCGTTCTTTAGAAAAATGCAGAGCAATTTCACTTATTTATAAGTTACAGCATCATCATAGAAGATGTCTGCTTTAACATTCCGACATCGTGAGAATTTTTCTACCCATGGCTACTGAAAAGTTATCTGTAAGAATCGTGATGAGAATAATGTAAGAGCAGGTTAAACTACAATGTTTTTTGGATCTGCAGTATATCATGCTTCGAAATGCAGTTGGTATGAAAAAAGAAAACGTTTATGGAAGTCACTGATCCGAAGGATGATTTAAACGGAAAAGAAAACGCATTTTTTATGCTTTTCTTAAAATAATAAAAATAATCTTTTTTGTTTGAATTATAAATAATCCATATTATTTAATACATCTTCTAATAAATTTGCTTAATACTTTATATCTCAAAAACTACAAACGATAAGTGTGATCATAATGATAGTAAAATAAAATTGGTTATATAAATGAATGGAATCGTATTAGAACAGAATTGGAAAGATTATTATCGTTTGTTATTCAATTATAATTTCAATTGAAACTATAAAAATACATCTTGACTTATTAATACATCTTGAAACTATAAAAACTTCTTAAAATAATAAAAAATAATTTTTCTTATTTGAATTATAAATAATCCATATTATTTAATACATCTTCTAATAAATTTGCTTAATACTTTATATCTCAAAAACTACAAACGATAAGTGTGATCATAATGATAGTAAAATAAAATTGGTTATATAAATGAATGGAATCGTATTAGAATAGAATTGGAAAGATTATTATCGTTTGTTATTCAATTATAATTTCAATTGAAACTATAAAAATACATCTTGACTTATTAATACATCTTGGAACTATAAAAACTTCTTAAAATAATAAAAATAATTTTTCTTATTTGAATTATAAATAATCCATATTATTTAATACATCTTCTAATAAATTTGCTTAACATTTTATATCTCAAAAACTACAAACGATAAGTGTGATCACAATGATAGTAAAATAAAATTGGTTATATAAATGAATGGAATCGTATTAGAACAGATTTGGAAAGATTATTATCGTTTGTTATTCAATTATAATTTCAATTGAAACTATAAAAATACATCTTGACATATTAATACATCTTGGAACTATAAAAACTTCTTAAAATAATAAAAAATAATTTTTCTTATTTGAATTATAAATAATCCATATTATTCAATACATCTTCTAATAAATTTGCTTAATACTTTATATCTCAAAAACTACAAACGATAAGTGTGATCACAATGATAGTAAAATAAAATTGGTTATATAAATGAATGGAATCGTATTAGAACAGAATTGGAAAGATTATTATCGCTTGTTATTCAATTATAATTTCAATTGAAACTATAAAAATACATCTTGACTTATTAATACATCTTGAAACTATAAAAACTTCTTAAAATAATAAAAAATAATTTTTCTTATTTGAATTATAAATAATCCATATTATTTAATACATCTTCTAATAAATTTGCTTAATACTTCATATCTCAAAAACTACAAACGATAAGTGTGATCATAATGATAGTAAAATAAAATTGGTTATATAAATGAATGGAATCGTATTAGAATAGAATTGGAAAGATTATTATCGTTTGTTATTCAATTATAATTTCAATTGAAACTATAAAAATACATCTTGATTTATTAATACATCTTGGAACTATAAAAACTTCTTAAAATAATAAAAATAATTTTTCTTATTTGAATTATAAATAATCCATATTATTTAATACATCTTCTAATAAATTTGCTTAACATTTTATATCTCAAAAACTACAAACGATAAGTGTGATCACAATGATAGTAAAATAAAATTGGTTATATAAATGAATGGAATCGTATTAGAACAGAATTGGAAAGATTATTATCGTTTGTTATTCAATTATAATTTCAATTGAAACTATAAAAAATACATCTTGACTTATTAATACATCTTGGAACTATAAAAACTTCTTAAAATAATAAAAATAATTTTTCTTATTTGAATTATAAATAATCCATATTATTTAATACATCTTCTAATAAATTTGCTTAACATTTTATATCTCAAAAACTACAAACGATAAGTGTGATCACAATGATAGTAAAATAAAATTGGTTATATAAATGAATGGAATCGTATTAGAACAGAATTGGAAAGATTATTATCGTTTGTTATTCAATTATAATTTCAATTGAAACTATAAAAATACATCTTGACTTATTAATACATCTTGGAACTATAAAAACTTCTTAAAATAATAAAAATAATTTTTCTTATTTGAATTATAAATAGTCCACAGTATTTAATATACCTAATAAATTTGCTAACTATTTTATATCTCAAAAACTTAGAAATTATAAGCGATAAATGTGATAATATTAAAACAAAATTGTTTATATAAATGAATGTAATCTAATTAGAATAGAAATAGACAGAATATTATCGTTTGTTATTCATTTATAATTTCAATTGAAATTATTTTTTTATTTCCATTTCTTAAAATAATAAAAATAGCTTTTCTTGTTTTGATTATAAATAATCCACAGTATTTAATGCATCTTCTAATAAATTTATTTATTACTTTATATTTCAAAACCCCAAAAATTACAAACGGTAAATATGATAATAGTAAAAATGCTTGATATAAATGAATGGAATTTTATTAGAACAGAATTGGAAAGAATTTTGCCGTTTGTTATTCTTTTATTATTTCAACTGAAATTCTTTTATTTGCCTTTCTTAAAATTGTAACAATAATCTATTTTGTTTTGATTATAAATAATCCACACTATTTAATACATCATCTAATGCATGTTTTTTAATACTTTATATTTCAAAAACTTAAAAATTACAAACGATAAATGTGATGGCATTAAAATTGCTTGTATAAATGAATGGAATTTTATTAGAACAGAATTGAGAAGAATATTGCCGTTTGTTATTCATTTATTATTTCAATTGAAATCCTTTAAGGAATTAACTTCGTTTATACATGGACTCCTTTCTTATAATAATATTTTTAAATGCATAAAATCAAATCAAAATAAATTAGTTATATCAAAAACAATTTAAAAAAATTGATACAATAACAATACATAATAATTTGATTTTCGAGGCATAAAATAAATTACAAGATATTTCAAATTTTATTCTTAAATACATGTCAATGCAAATATTGCGATTATTTATCTTGAATGAAGTTATTATGCGATAGAATATAATCTGTAATTTCTGTTGGTAATCATATATGCAACTAGTTTATACTATAATTTATTGCATGCGTTTATAAATGAAATGTTTAATTTAGTTAAAAATAATGATAAATTTAACTGAGGATAATGATTATTTTCTCTTCTCAACTCACGAAACTAATTCCTTTCTGTTCCTCTTGAACCAAACTCATGGGACTCTGGTGAAAAAAACCTATGTAATAAATCATTCTCATTCAACCAGTAATTTTTTTTTTTCATCTCTCTATCTCTTCGGACCATTGAGTGTTAAACTTGTCTTAAAAACATTCAATGCATTTTAGATTGATAAAAAGTCTTAAATATTTCGTTACAATCAGCGTATTGAAAAAAGAACTTTACAATAAAATCTGTTTTTGTTTCTTGTATCTTAATCTTTGAAGCGATAACTTTTAGATTGTCTCTTCTAAAAAACTGTTAAACTCTTCTAAAAGTACTCGACATTATCACATATTGCTATGAAATTTGTTATAAAATTCAACCGGAGGTTTAGAGCTGGGATGCTCGGACCATATCATGCATGAAATCCTTTATTTGCTTTTCAATTATATGCATATATATAGATATATTGGTTAAACAGTTTTAAATTTTTCCTTGTTTTGAATATTGAATCGTTACATTGAATATTATTATTATTATTATGTTTATAAAATTATATTTATAAGTTCGACATATTCTTATATTTTGTTATAAAATTCAACTGGTGAATATTATAACAAATGACATTTGATATAAAACTCAACTGGATGCTTAGAGCTGGAATGAATGGACCGTATCACGCATCAAATTCTTATATATATATATGTGTATATGTGCATATATATGTGTGGGGGTTAAATAATTTTCAATTTTTCTTTATTTTGAATATTGAGTATTTACACTGAATATTATTATCGTTCTGTTTATAAAATTACATTTATACACTCGACATATTCTTACGAAGTTTGTTATAAAATTCAACACCGGATGCTTAGAGCTGGGAAGAACAGTCGTATCACACATCAAATTCTTTATTTACTTTTAATTATATATATATATATATATATAATGAGGTGTGATACGATTGTTCTTCCCAGCTCTAAGCATATATATGGGTTAAATAATTTTTCCTTTTTCTTTGTTTTGAATATTGGATTTTTACAATGAATATTGTTATTCTTATGTTTATAAAATAAGGGCCTGAAGGGCCGAGTGGCTAGCGCTCGGTACCACAGGTTTCGGGTTCGAGTCCCGGCAGTGCCATGGATGTTTGTAGTGGTTCGGAATCCACTTTATACCGTAGGTCCCGGTCTAATAGGATCGCAGAGCGTTGCGGGGGCATTGTTACTCCGCGTCCGTGGCTTATCTTCAAGTTACACGCGGCCCCTGGGGTAATACAGAGTGAGTAACGTCTGTGCAGCGCTTGCCTTAAGGCATACAAGACCAAGCTGTCTAAGTGCTAGCCAGCTGCATTAGAAACAAAAAATGTTTATAAAATTATACATTCGACATATTTTCATGAAATTTAATATAAAATTCAACCAGAGGCTTAGAGCCTGGATACACGGACCATATCATGCATCAAATTCAATTTTTCTCTGTTTTTATTGAATCTTTACATTGAATATTATTATTGTTCTGTTTATTAAATTACATTTATTTTTATAAAAATTATATGCATATTTATGTAAATTATAATTACAATTAATATGATTTATAATTATATTTAATATAATTTCGATGGGCCTGATTTCCGAGTGACTAGCGCTCTGGAGCTCGGTGCCACAGGTTTCGGGGGGTTTTAGTCCCGGAGGTGCCACGTATATTTGTAGTGGTTCAGAATCCACATCAAGCCGTAGGTCCCAGTCTAATATGATTGTTGGCTTAGGGCTAACAACCCTACCCCGTAAAAAGGAAAAACATCTTCTATCTCGAAATCTACCAATAGGCAGACGACCTTGGCCCACCATGAGGCTGTTGCGCTGATGAGGTTAATAATTTCTTTGATTACAAAATAAATAAGAAAAATAAATACCAGCTAAAACAGTAAATACATTTTGTAAATAACTTTAAATAGTACCAAAGCGGCCTAGTAGATAGTCTTTTGGGGTTCTTGTAATAAGAAAACTCGATTCGAGACCCACTTTTTTTTTAAATCATGGTCAAGAAGTTTTAGTCATCGAAATAGCAAATTTCTCAAAATGTATTAATTAATTAAAACAAATACAAATAGCTATTTAAATAATATAAATACTTCATTCACAGGATTATTTTTTATATAACTAGAATTCAAAAAGAGTATATAAAATGTAATTAAATAAAAATTTTATACTTCTAAGAAAATATAAAATTTCATATCAGGTGTTAATAATAATAACTTTGGCCTATGAGTTAACAGCCTAACTGTAGAGTTAAGTAAGTAGTAATCACAAATGTTTTAATTCTAAATCAAGCAAATACTTTGATTTTGATGTAGCAAAATTTCGATTTACTATTTATGTTAACAAATCAGTTAAAGTATTTACATCAATTTTATGGAGTTATGAACTAGATTTGTTTATTTAATTTTTATGGACTGAGTTTATTTGTGAGTACCCCAAAAGTACCTCGATTAAAATGGATTCATAAGCTTATTTCAAGGGCAGATTCATCCAACCATGTAGTTGTGTCCGGCCCACCCAAACCACCTGCTTTTCTCTGTATGGGAAAAATATTAGTGAGGAAATGAAGTCATTAAAAAATGTCAGGTGCAAAATTTTCTCAGATTGCAATACGGAAATAATTATTCTTAAATAAAATTTTTAGTCATTTTCTTTTACATAAACAAAAGTTAGATGTATGTGGATGTTTTGTAAAAAAGGTCAAGCATTTAATAATTATTAAGCAATAATAAGCAATTTAATAAATGTCAAGCAATAATAAGCACTTTAATAAACGTCAAGCAATTTAATAAATGTCAAGCAATAATAAACACTTTAATAAACGTCAAGCAATGTCATTGACCATCGACTTCGGTGCAAAAATTTTACAGATTGTAAAACGGAAATAATTATTCTTAAATAGAATGTTTAGTTATTTGCTTTTAAATAAACATAATTAGATATATGTGGATGTAAAAAATGATGATGATTTGTGAAATAAATGATGTTTGTGAAAAAAAACAAGCTTTTTATAATTGTTAAGCAATAATAAGCAATTAAATAATCGTCAAGCAATAATGAGCAATTTAATAATTGTCAAGCAATGGCATTGACTATCTTTTCAGCATTCGACTTCGGTGTAAAAATTTTACAGATTGTAATACAGAAATAATTATTCTTAAATAGAATGTTTAGTTATTTGCTTTTAAATAAACATAAATTAGATGTATGTGGATGTAAAAAATGATGATGATTTGTGAAATAAATGATGTTTGTGAAAAAAACAAGCTTTTTATAATTGTTAAGCAATAATAAGCAATTAAATAATCGTCAAGCAATAATGAGCAATTTAATAATTGTCAAGCAATGGCATTGACTATCTTTTCAGCATTCGACTTCGGTGTGGATGTAAAAAAAAATTTTGAAAAAAACAACTTTTTATAATTGTAATACAGAAATAATTATTCTTAAAATAGCAATGGCATTGACTATCTTTTAGTTATTTGCTTTTAAATAAACTTAAATAAATTAGCTTTTAAATAAACATAAATTAGAGTATGTGGATGTAAAAAATGATGATGATTTGTAAAATAAAAGATATTTGTGAAAAAGACAAACTTTTAATAGTTGTTAAGCAATAATAAGCAATTTAATAAACGTCAAGCAAAATAATAAGCAATTTAATAAATGTCAAGCAATGTCATTGAATATCTTTTCAGCATTTGACTTCGGTGGAAAATTTTTACAGACTGTAATACGAAAATAATTATTATTAAATAAAATTTTTAGTAATTTTCTTTTAAATAAACATAAGTTAGATGTATGTGGATACGCCTTGTAAAAAAATCAAGAATAATAAAATAACAGTTATAAATTCATTTTATAACTGTTAAGCAATAATAAGCAATTTAATAAATGTCAAGCAATGCCATTGACCATCTTTTCAGCATTCAACTTCATTTTTTATTTCATCTTTTCAGATTTCTGACTAGTTTTATTATAATATTTTTATCAATTTTTTTCTGCTTTTATTTCATCATTTAGTTAAATTTTATGCACGAAAATTATTTAACCAAGAAGTTTAAGTTTTCCCATATTTTGTTAAAATGTTAATAAAATTTTAGTCACTGAATCATTTTTTTATTAAATTATTCAAAGATTAAAAATCCTTTTCTAAAATGTAGATATAGAAACATATATTTTTAAGTAGTACATTCCTAATAATTTTTAACTTCCTGCATAATGTTCTTCAAAATATCATTGTTTAACTTTCTAACACTGAAACTATTCAGTGACGAAATTTAGGAAAAGAAATACAAATGTTATTAAAAATCAATTAATAAAGAAATAAAATATCCACAGTTGAAAATAGTTACATTTAAATCAACTACGTATTACTATTTTTAATCAATTAATTGATGTAGAACTTCTCGATTCTAAATAATTTTTTTTTATTACCAATCGCAAGTTTACAGACAACAGATATCATAAAAAATAAATACAAAGAACAAGATAGAAACAAATGACATCAGTTAATCCATCAACTTAAGTCTGTCAATCCAATAACGCTTCCAAAAAAAACAGGAGGTAGTACAGAACAGGAAGCAAGGTGAGACATCCTGTTCTGCACTGCCTTCTGTTTCTTTATGGATTTGGTTTGGTTTGTCCCTTTACGGTCATATTTTTTACACACTTTAGACTAATTAGACCGGAACATATCTTTAAACGTGGATTCCGAATCTCTAATAAACATCCATGCCACAGCCAGGATTTGAAATTTTGAAGCAAAGTTAGTAAATATAAGGCTCCATATGACTTCTTAAGTGGAAAAGAATAAATAAATATCTTTGAAAAACTTTAAAAAGAGATTGGGACTTGTGCCATATAAAAAGAAATAAGGAAAAGCACTACTGTGTCCAAAAAGTAAGAACAATTTTCAATTTAAAATTCCCGGGGCTTATGGAATTTCAATTATTTTCCTTTTTAGGTTGCTGACACTGTCCTTGACGTCTGTGTGAAATTTTTGCGTCAAAATATTCATTAGTGTTTGATTTACGCTTGGCTTTGTGAGACGATAAAACTGATTCTGGCAATTTTTGAAATGTCTGAATTAATTGAGCAAAAAACTTGCATTAAATTTTGCTTGCAGAAACATATAGAATGTTTCAGAAGGCATTCGGTGAGCATGCCTATATCGGAAAGAAATGTTTAGAAGGGGTATAAGCAGTTCGAAGAAGGCAGAGAACGCGTTGAAGACGAAGAGCCCTCTGGTCGACCATCAACCTCAACCTAAACCGACAAAGCTCACGTCCAAAAAATTAAAGATTTGGGGCTTGAAAACCGTCGATTTGCAATTAGAGACCTTGATGATGATGTTGGAATTTCAAAAGGATCTGTCAATTCCATTTTGGGCCTTAAACGCTTCAAATCTCGATTGGTACCGAAAACACTGAATTGCGCCAGCTCACACTGCATTGATTCTTCGCGAATTTTTTGCCAAAAATGAAACATATCGTTCCACAACCACCGTATTCACCTGATTTAGCACCGTGCGACTTCTGACTATTCCCTAAACTAAAAAAAGACCACTCCGGACACCGTTTTGAGTCGATTGAAGAGATTCAACGTGAATCGCCGCGCGCTTTGAAGAATGCGTGAATCGCGCTTCGATTACTTTTTAGCATGCATTGAGGATTGGAAAAAAAAGTTGATATAAGTGCATTATGTCCGGAGGGGATTACTTTGAAGGCGATGAAATAAATTTGGAAGAATAAATAAAGAGTTTTTGAAAAAAAAATAATTGGTCTTACTTTTGGGGCACAGTAGCATGCTTATACCCAACCATTATGAAACAATATCTAAAACGCACGTTCACCAATCATAGTGAATTACATATTCCAAATCCACAATCTTCTCTAAATTTCTCTCAACGACACGTGAAATCAAACAATCTATGGTGGAGAATGAATAAAATTAATTAATTATGAATACATTAATTTATAACAACTTAATTTCAGTTTTTCTTATCTCTCAGATTCGAAGGATATGAGAAAGTATTTGAATGAAACATCTATCATAGTTTAGATAATAATTAATAATCACACACAACATAAAATGGTAAAAAGAAAACATTTTTGGTCTGAAAAGAAACGGACTTGGCGAAGGTTACTTTTTTATTTCTTTTTCCTTGACTATTTTTCAATTCAAACAACGGCAGTTACAGTTGTAATCATGAAATATATTTATTTCTGTTATCATTTTTCATGCCACCTTTACCACTTAAACAGACCTGAAAGAAAATGTATAAAATACCAATGTGTTCTATAAATTAACTTGGAAAAATACAACAATAAACGCAGAATATACTATTGAACCATATCACCATTTGTTATCGCACTTGCACATTTTATTAGTAGTTGTAGCACGAGTATTAAGTTTATCTAGGGTCAAAAATATGCCTAGGGCTGAAGAATTTCATGTAGCAAGGGTAAGATAAAAAGATACACTTGAGGTCAGAGTTATAAACGTGAAGATCATAACCGTTTAACTTTCACCAATGGTAAGGGACGATACAATAACCTGACATGATGTCAGATTGTACGGTCCAAATAATTTGCATGATGTCCACAAATTATAAAATTGGGATTTTTTCTCTTATCAAAGTAGGCATTATAAGAAAGATTTAATGTAAAATGCATAACAAATTGAAATGTTTTCTGCATTCAATTAAAAAACTTAAAAAATTCCACCATTAAAAAATAATGTCTTCAAGGAAGAATTTTTTAAAGGGAAGTTTTTCAGAAGAAGAAATTTTAATTTTTTTGTCGGATTACAACCAAAATAGTATTCACATATGTGAACATTTAGTACTTATGGCCAATTACGATTTAAAAAGTTTTCATACATTCTGGATATACCTATTCTTTATACATTCCCATTATTTCTCCTTTTCCATTGGTTTGTCGCTCTACAGTCCTTTTCTGTACACTTTGGGTTAATTAGACCGGGACCTACAGTTTAATGTGGATTCCGTACCACTAACAAACATCCATGTCACCACCAATATTCGAACCTGAAGCCTGAAGGCCAGAGCGCTAGTCATTTGGCCATCAGGCCGCTACTTCTTCATTGGAGCAACAGCCCGTTGATGGGCCAAGAACGTCAGACTACTGGCAGATTTCGAAACAGGAGATGCTATTACCATTATTTACAAAGAAGTTTTGTTATTTAGATTGAAATATTACCGTAGTTAGTTGAAGTATGGTGAGTTCTTTTCTTTTTCATTGTTGAAAGATTTTGTGGTAAATAGTTCTGCCACAGACTAAAAATTTTGCAGGTCAAATGAATTTAAAAACACTTAAACGTTCAATTATGCCTCAGTGTTACTGAAGATGTTCATGAAAAACAATCTGAAGACAAATGAGAATTATTCTGAGATTAAGAAATTGAGATCTTAATCTTAACCTAAATATTAATTTTTGATTATTATTTTAAATTTGAATATTTTTAAGAAAGAATTTTTCATTCTTCAATGTTAATGCTGATTAAAACAGTTATTCATTTCACTCCAGATATTAAAGTATTCGAAATTTTTAATTAAAAAAAATATGTGTCAATAATTCAATAAAAACAAATCGAACAATAGCTAATTCTATAAGATACTAATTTCGAATAAAGATAATTAAAATAGGTTGAATAGTGAATTATTATTTATAAAACTCTAATTCACTATTCAAACTATTTTTAATAGACCAAGATCGTAACTGGTACATTCGATAATGTCATCTAAGTCAAATTAATTTATTACTAAAAACTAATATACATTAAACATTTTTTTAAAGGTTTTTAAATTAATTTAATAGGAGCTTATTCTTCTTGGTCGGTTGGTGTTTTATGACATAAAGGCCAGATTTGCCCAAGCTATGGGTTATATGAAATCAATTCTGGATAAAATATTGGTCAAATAATGTAAATGTGCCATAAAGAACAACAAATGCAAACAATAAAATCAATATTAGTATAAAATGAATCGTGGATATAAAACATAGCTAACATTTTACTCAAACACAAAATTAAAATATGAGAAATTTTTTTAAAAAATTTGAAAACAGTTTTAGTTGCTACGGCAATGCAGCTCAAAAATTTCCAATAAAGATTATTAAAATAGTTTGAACAGTGAATTATTACTTAGAAAAACTATAACTCCCTATTCAAATTAATTTCAACAGACTAAGATCATAATTGGTACATTCAATAAAGTACATTCATTCAATAATTTATTAGGAGATTCTTCTCCTTGTAACAAGACTAAGTAGTGCACTAATAGGCCTGAAATAGTAGTTAAATCTTTAAAAAATACCTTAAAAACCTTTCAAGATAACCTAGCTATGAGCACGGATATAGTTAACATAAAAAACCTCATTAAACATAACAAAAAGTACTGTGGTAAAATTAGAACTGCACATTCGCATCTAATATATTTAGTAATGAAACGAAATATTTGTCTAATCCTCGACGCATTGTTCATTTTACCATTACTTTTACTTAGCACTTAGAAGATATATATTATCTTTTTATGTAACATTTTTATGTTTCTCAAGAAAAAGAAATTAATTTTAAGAAATAAATATACGATTAAACAGTGACCTTGATTCATTATTAGTTCAGTAAAAGTCATATCCCGAGGCTTCAAATAAAGAATGCTCTGGAATTGTTACTCAGGTATGTGTTACAGAAATTCTTCGCCAGTGTTACAGAGGAATTACTTTTTGTCCTGAAATAGTTTTCGTGACCAAGCACACCAGACGCCCGTTTCATTAACCCTCCTCCGAATATAAGAGATTCACCCCATTAGCACAAACGACCCAGAAAATCCTTACACAGTAAACACTTTTAAATGATTCGATGAACTCCAGTTTCGCTCTACCGCTTCAAAAACGTGAGGATTAAGAAAAGTAAAAGTAATGGTAAAATGAACAATGCGTTGGGGATTAGTCAAATGTTTCGTTTCATTACTAAATGTATTAGATGAGAACAGGTTCTCAAGATATTAAGATTCTTATTAGAAAAATCTACCATTCTTCTTTATGAGAATTTGTCGAGATTTATTAAAGCGTGTTATATGAAGTGCTACACCTCAAATAAGACACGTCTCTAATTAAATATTTTGCCACATGTCTGTAATTATTTATATAGAAAGAAACAAAATAAAATTGTTTTTGATAATACCTCAAAAACAATGTTTATCAGTCAGTTTTGTTAATGTTTTTTTTAGTTTAAACTTTATGCAATAAATATTAAAAACTGGCTAAAAGAGTGAATCATATTGCTCTAGAGGATTCGGGGGTTTTATGGCCAATTGGCCAGCACTCTGGCTTTTGGTACCACAGGCTTCAGATTTGAATCCTAGCGGTGGTATGGATGTATGTTAGTGATTCGGAATCCATGTAAAACTGTAGGCCCTGGTCTAATTAGCCCTCGTGTGCGTAAACTGACAGTAGATCGACAAATCAAACCAAACCAATAAAAAACGCGAAGATTAAGAAAAGTAAAAGTAATGGTAAAATGAACAATGCGTCGGGGATTAGTCAAATGTTTCGTTTCATTACTAAATGTATTAGATGAGAACAGGTTCTCAAGATATTAAGATTCTTATTAGAAAAATCTACCATTCTTTATTATGAGAAGAATTTGTCGAGATTTATTAAAGCGTGTTATATGAGGTGCTACACCTCAAATAAGACACGTCTGAAATTAAATATTTTGCTGCATGTCTGTAATTATATATATAGATAGAAAGAAACAAAATAAAATTGTGTTTGATAATACCTCAAAAACAATGTTTATCAGTCAGTTTTGTTAATGTTTTTTTTAGTTAAAGCTTTATGCAATAAATATTAAAAACTGGCTAAAAGAGTGAATCATATTGCTCTAGAGGATTCGGCGGTTTTATGGCCAATTGGCTAGCACTCTGGCGTTTGGTACCACAGGCTTCAGATTTGAATTCTAGCGGTGTTATGGATGTATGTTAGTGGTTCGGAATCCATGTTAAGCTGTAGGTCCTGGTCTAATTAGCTGTAACTGTGCATAAAATGACTGTAGAGCGACAAACCAAACCAGACCAAATCCTGTCGGGTGAGAGTCTCGCGACCGACTGACCATTTCTCCTAAACTCCATGGGGGGCGCTCTTGCCAGTGTGTAGGAGGAAGCACGGTTGCAAAACTAAATTAGGAATAGCATACTAATTTTTGCTTGAAAACTAAATTATTAAAACTTGCTTAAAATGCAGAAGGTATTGACGCATTTTTTGTACGATTTCGATAAAGGATTGGGGAAACTTAAATGTTGGGAAATAAATGGTTTTGTCTACAGTATTTTATTTCAAATGTAGACAATCATATGCTTTTTTCTTCTTTCGATGATGTATTTGAACAAGCTTTGCAATGAAGGATATGTATCTGCACTTTCCGAAGATAAAAATACTTATTTAGTAAGTCAAAATTGTAGTAAAAACGCATAATATTAAAATTTCTGAGAGCATAATAAGTAACATTAATAATCGGAAAGATAAAAACCGTCAAATAATGTTTTTAGATGAAAAGAAGCCTCCCAATGAATATTTAAAAAAGGTATGCACTGTTGATTATGAAGATACTGATAGCAACAGAAAATGCAACGATGCAGAAGGCAGTCGGAAAGTTTTCAAATACATCCGTAACAATTAAACAAAGATTTACAACTTTTAAAAGCTAAAAAAAACTTAACGATTTCTCGGATAAAAAACAAAACCTAACTCGGTTTTTGCAGATGCATGTGAATGAAGACAGGAAATGGTGTCTTGTTCCATGAAAACTATGTAGCAGGAAATAAGCTTTAATTTATTGTGCACCTTGATAAAGCATGGATTTATCTAAATGGCTACAACAACAAGAAGAAAAACAACAATACCAAAAAATATATTTATTGAACATGAGGAAAAATAATATAAAAATCTAGTTCTGTCAATGCAAAGAAAATTTAAGTAAGAATTTTATTATTGCATATAGATTTATCATATTACAGAAAATTAAAAAGTGGAAAAAAATGTTAAAAATAAGTCATTATACCTTCAGGTAAATTATTTGTGTCCTATATTTATACATTGTGCACCTTGATAAAGCATGGATTTATCTAAATGACTGCAACAACAAGAACAATAACAACAATACCAAAAAAGATATATTTATTGGATACGAGGAGAAATAGTGTAAACAACCAATTCTGTCAATGCAAATTAAATTTCAGTAAAAACTTTATTATTCTAGCAGATTTATAATATTATAGAAAATTAAGAAGGAGAAAAATGTTAAAAACAAGTCATTATACTCTCTGGTAAGTTAGTTGTATCGTATATTTGCAAAAATATTCCATTTCGTATTCAAATAACTTTCAATGAATAAAATTGCACTAAGACAAAACCATTAGTCATACTAAGAAATTTTCCACTGCATTTACTGAAAAAATTGAGTGATACAAGCAATTACACTTGTATACAGATATTATACAAATTTATCATTTATATACAGACGTGATACAGGTATTCACATTTGTATACATATATGATGCAGCTCCTTATACTCGTATACATATATGATATAGGTACTTACACTTGTATACAGATATAATACAGTTACTTACACTTATATACAGATATGATACAGTTACTTACACACACTTGTATACTGATATGATACAGGTACTTACTTACACGTACATACACTTGTAGTACAGCATATACTAGTTCAGCATATTTCTGCAAAATCTCCTGACATTTCACTACAAAGATCAATATGAATTTAGCCCACTTAAAATATCTAAGAGTAAAACTACCATGATTGATGGACTCTGAAAAGTAGTAAAAAGGGAACTAAATGCAATATTTCTGAATATTTTACGACAAACATATAACATAAACAAAAAAAACATAATCTATGAAGATCATCAGACATTTAAATCATAACTATTTATATTTTAAACATTGATTAAAAGTCGTTCTAAAAATATAACATAATCTAAAGAATATAACATAATTTCAACATAGTCTAAAATTATTGTATTTGAGGCTTGCAGACATTTTCTTTTTCAGCAAAAAAAAAAAAAAAAAAAAAAAAAAAAAAAAAAAAAAAAACACTGAATATTTTGAAGAATTTGCGGTTTCAAATATAAAGTTACAAATAAGTCTTCTTTCGACAAATACTTCATCTAAGAAGAAATACTTAAAAAAAAATGCATCAAAACTTCAAAAATTATCTCTGGAAAGATAGGAAAAAATTACTAACTTAGGACCAATTAAATTTCCACAGTAAACTAAAAAAAGAAAAGAAATGCTCGACTCGTGGCTCAGTGGCAACCCGCACTACTGATGAACATTAGGGCGGAGGTTCAATCTGCTGGCGGCTTTGTTGTCCAAGTCAGTCCGACTTCTACAGCCAAGTCGGACATCTACCTACGGGTTCTCCCTCACAGCAGATGCTTTCCCTCTTTCCATGAGACCACTCAGGTTCAAGGACTTGGTCTAGATGTTGCTGTCTACCTATTGGGATTAAAAAACTGAGTACTGGCGTATAAAACGCATCGTGTTTTTAAAATCTATTTCCAAAGAAAAACAATAACATTTTATATCTTAGAAAATATGTTAATTTAGATTGTGAAAATCGACTTATGGAGATGTACAAGTTTTTTTTATGTAACAAATTGTTATAAAATTAACAAAGAAAATCAGCTTTTAAAAATGTATGGTAAATTAATTGTGAATAGTTTTAAAATTAATTACTTAGTGAAGTTATATAAGCAACAGGAAATAGGCAACATGATAAAAAATAGGAGATGAAAAGAAAAAATTAATATAAAAGTGAATTAATAAGACGGTATCTCTTTTCCGTAAAGTGATGAAATCTTGTAATCTTGCACGCTATAAAATATAATTGAATAATTATCATCAGAACACCTATTTATTTCGATGTTTTTTGCTTTGTATTATATTGGATCAAAAATTTATTTTCGCTATAATTCTATCAAACTTTATCTCCGTTCACATGATTTTATACTTTTAAAAACCATAATTTGTGTGTCACGAGCAATGATGAAAATTCAAATGGAATAAAGACAAACAGTTGTAATTATAATTTAACAATGATCTATTTTATCAATGGAATTTTAGTCAAATAAACGACAAGAGAATATATTTATTAAAGTGATTTTTTGCTAAAAATTATGCAAAGTTAAAAGGAAATGGTTTCCTTTTGTCATATTTCAAAATTATTTCAATTTCAAATCATTTTAAGGAATAAAAAAAATTAAAATATAAATAAGTACATCATATGCAAATGAATTGCTTCTCTTGTCATTTGTGAATGACATCAGAGCTTTGTTAACATTAATTTTAACTTCGTTAATAATGATAACCTAAATATTTCTTAAAATTTTCTGAAAATTCTTTATCAAGGTAATGAATTTTGGACAGGAGTGAAGAGTGTACACATTTTAATTAATAGTCACTAATGTGCATTAATATTACTAATTATTACCACTCATAAATAAAAATAGTCATTTTGGATTGCAATGACCATTATAAGCTAAATTTCTTTGAAAAAAATAATCCAACATTCAAATTCTGAGTCAATACATTACGAATTTAATGAAAAACTTTATAAAGTAACCTTTTGATAGATGATCAACTAAAATATAAACATTAAGAGGTAGTTGTTCAGAAAGAGCAGTAAGACTTCAACTCGTTTCCTAATGTTCAACATTTATATCTTAAAACTACTAAATAAAGTTGTGCGGTTACGTATAGTAAGTTTAAGTTCAAAAAAGAGAATTGCCAAAATTAACATATCGTGAACTTGGTTTACAAAATTAGTATTCAACCCTTGCATAATTTGTCTTAGTTTTCAATAAGGAAGACACGTAAATGTTTTATCCTTTCTGAAACTTACAAGCTTTGTTTTTTTTCTTAAAGGAAAACCGTTATTTTTTCCTGTTGTAGAGTACACCAAGATTTATAAGTGCTACATAGATAAAATATTTATAGAAGAGTGGAATTAACGAGGTTTCTCAGCACCACGTTTACAAACTCCTAGGAAAGATAAGATAAAAATAGACGACTTGGAATCACATAGAATTGCTTTCCAGACGAGGTAGATGGCAATGCATTGGCATTGAAATTCAGAGCGTTCTTGCAGATTATCCATTTCACGCATTGACGAAGCGGTAGTAGAGTTGCTGATCACACAAACATGAAACGAAAGGATTTGTATCTGGTTTGCGAAGTTGCAGAGTGCAGCAGCCGAGCTACACAGCGCTTTTATGAGCAACGAGGGCCTCCTGAATGGCCGAGTGTCTAGTGCTCTGGCGCTCGGTGCCACAGGTTTCGGGTTCGAGTCTCGGCGGTGCCATGAATGTCTGTAGTGGTTCGGAATCCCCCTTTAAGCTGTATGTTCCGGTCTCATATCACTGTAGAGCTTCACGGAACCAAGTCACAACAGAAGCTGCCTCCGTTCCCTTCCCCATGAGTCCATACGGGTTAGTGGGCTTGGTCTAGATGTCTATAAGTGTTATAAGACGCAACAACAAAACAAGCAACGATATCCGAAAAGCGTACTTCCAGCCATGATCTCTTTGAACGTCTATATCAGCGGTTAGCTAAGAAAGGTTTTTCCCAAAGAGTCGTCTTGAGTCGTGAATGAACTGTACAGACTCCAGACATAGAGGAGACTGTACAAGATCTGGTCCAAGATTAGCCAAGTGTAAATATGCTATCTACTTTGCATCATGCCAGAATATCTCATAACAGCATCTGGAGGCTTCTATATGGAGATGACATGCATCCATAATTCACCTTTATTACAACTAACCATGTTATTTTTGTTGATATACATTGAGTAATGAAGTGCATATTCATTTATATGATGCTCTTTTCTTCCGGATGTTTTATGGGTACGCTACCAAGTCAGGAAAGTATTCCCGGTCATGTGTTGTTATGTGATTCCGAGTCGTATAGGTATATACCACCACTCATAGAGGTTTGCTAACCTGATGCTGAGACACTCTGTATTTCATTTTATGTATTATTTATTCCTCCAATCAAATATGTTAAAAAAAACAGCAAAATTAAAAACATTTCTGCGACTTTAAGCCTGGATAAGGATATATACTATATTATATATGCAAAAAGAATATTAATTGCAAGTTAAACAATAAAAAAATCAAATTAGCGTCTTTTTCGTTTTTTCTATTATAATTACGTAAAAGAGCTCTCAAAAAATCTTTAAGATGTCGATGTTTAAAGAAGTTTTGTTACCTATGTTCAAAGGCTTATAAAAAAACCATCGAGAAATTTAAATTCAAGACTTTGGATATATAGCTTTAAATTTACCTTTGCGACTTTTTCAAAAATTCATTGCCTAAAGCATTGGAATGACTCTGGCTCGACAGCACATAATCATTTCATCCATCATATCCTCTAAGTTTTCTAAAAATTACTACCCATTAAAAGACTTTTAAAATTACCCGAAGTAATTTTACGAAATAAAACAAGCTGTCCCATTGAGCTCCATAGCAGTTTGCGTGACGTTAAGAATTGATATAGGTAAGGAAGTCAACGGCAGAAGAAACAAAGGAATCTGTTAAACCACTTTTATAATATGGCCGTTTGTGAAAGAACATTGTTATATGTTATATTAAATGTAACAAGGTTATATGTTATATTAAATGTAACAAGGTTATATGTTATATTAAATTTTATATTTTATGCATTACTTATTCCTCCAATAAAATATGTTAAAAAGACTAATCAAAATTAAAAACATTTCTGCGACTTTAAATCTAAAAAAGGATATGTACTATATTATATATATACAAAAAGATACTATATGATATGTACTATATTATATATATACAAAAAGATACTATATGATATGTACTATATTATATATATACAAAAAGATACTATATGATATGTACTATATTATATATACTTATATATTATACATGCAAAAATAATTTTAATCGCAAGTTAAACAGTAATAAAAAATCAAATTAGCGTTTTTTTTGTTTCTCTTGTTATAATAACCTAAAAGAGAGGGGAAGGATCGATAAAATCCCTCAAAAATTCTTTAAGACGTTGATGGTTAAAGAAGTTTTGTTACCTTTGTTCAAAGGCTTATAATAAAACCACCGAGAAATTTAAATTCAAGACTTTCAATAACTAACTTTAAATTTACATTTGCTATTTTTTTTAATTCATAGCGTTGGAATGACTTTGGCTCGACAGCACATAATCATTTCATCCATCATATCCTCTAAGTTATCTAAAAATTACTACCCATTAAAAGACTTTCAAAATTACCCGAAGTAATTTTACGAAATAAAACAAGCTGTCCCATTGAGCTCCTAGCAGTTTGCGTGCCGTTAAGACCTGAAATAGGTAAGGAAGGCAAAGGCAGAAGAAACAAAAGGAATAGCGCTCTCTGTTAAACCACTTTCGTAATATGGCCGCATGCGAAAGAAACGCTATCTCAAAACTGAAAGAAACCGACAGTGATGATCTGAAAAAGATGCCATAAAAAAGGAATGAAGAGTAAGTAACTTCTAAAGATACTACTTCTAAAGATACATATTAAACCATAATAATATGATGGAATAATGAGATAAAGATCCCTTTCTTTAGATTTGTAATGAAATGGACTCTCCTTGATCCACCGATAAACGCCGAATAATAACGAACTTCAAAGACTGTCATGACAGTGACTCAGATGCATTTATAGTCGGTTATCTAAGGGAAAGTTCTTGCAGACAATGAAAATCGAACTTGGCAAACTGGTTTGTTGCGGGGAAAAAATAAGTAAAAATTCGAAAAAGGATTCTCACAAGAGCTTTGTTTTTTCCAATTCTTTTGATGGTTAGGGTACTGGGGTTGTTTCTTGGTCGCTTGCCTGTCAAATGGTGCAGGAGAATCGTTTTAAACTTAATGGAACATTGTATACTGAATGTACTATCGTATTATCTTTTAATCGTATATCTTTTTATTCTATTAAATACAATGCAGTTGGTTAGTGATGCAAATTATAATAATTAAATTGAATTTTATGTATTTAATCAGATATAAATTCAAGAATTTCATTTGATACTTTTTTTAATAAAATACGTTTCTGGGTTCGAGTACTGGGATTGTTTCTTTGCCGCTTGCCTGTCAAATGGAGGATCACTTTAAACTAATGGGGCATCGTATGCTGAATGTATTATTTTTTTATCGTATATCTTTTTTTCTATGAAATACAATGCAGTTGGTTAATGATGCAAATTACAATGATTAAATTAAATTTTATGGATTTAATCAGATATAAATTCAAGAATTTCATTTGATACTTTTTTTTAATCAAAAACGTTTCTAGGATTTTCTTTTCGTCTTTCTTTTTTTTTTTCTTTTTTTTTTTTTTTTTTTTTGATTTGGCAAAACTTATATCGATTTAATAACAAATATACTTCATTACATATAAATCTACATTTTGAATTTTTTAAAGTAAAGTTACTCACGCAGTTGACATTCAAATTTTTTTGTCGCTTGCCTGACAATGGTACAGGAGGATCGTTTTAAACTTAATGGGGCATCGTATACTGAATTTATTATCTTTGCATCGTATATCTTTTTTTTATTACATACAATGCAGTTGGTTAATGATGCAAATTACAATGATTAAATTGAATTTCATGTGTTTAATCAGATATAAATTCAAGAATTTCATTTTATCTTTTTCTAAATGAAAAACGTTCCTGGAGTTTTTTCTTTTTAAATTGACAAGTTAAAATTAAACTTACCCCGATTTAATGCCAGAAATAATTTTTTTTAAGTAAAGTTACTGACGCAGTTGACATTTAATTTTTTTAAGCGTATGTTAGCACAAATTTCACAAGTACATTCAATGTAATCTACAAAAAAAAAAAAAAAAAAAAAAACCTTATTAGAATGTGAATATGATGGCTTAAAGTATTTAAGCATCCGTATGTAAAGATAAAGATTCAAATAGATTAACACTGAAATATTATTTGTCTTATATTACATCAACTTAACATAGTTATATATAAAAATCCAGTTTAAGATAGTAAGTATATATATATATATATATCTTCCTATATATCTCTTCTCTCCTTCATATTGAACTTTGAAAGTCTTAGCTTATTTCATTATTAAACATGAAAATCTAAAATTGTTCGGATGTAAAGAATTATAGGAAAGGTAGCATAACAATCGAGTTTAAACATAGCAAAATAAGCCCATATCTCTTTATTTTTACACATAATAAACAAACTCGATTATAATAGTAATGATTATGGAATAAATATCCCTTTACATTACAACATATTACAAGAAATTTATTTAAACTGTAACAAATATATAACATATAATAAATATTTGAATGACGACACCAATGTATTCAGTAAAAGAGTCAATGATTTTAACAAAATCAACAAATAACCATCCAAATCTACAATAACTTACAATATTTTTTACTGATTTACAGCAAGTTTTACTTGAAAAATATAATTGAGAACTGCTTAAGACAATTTATATTAAATTAAAAACTCTTCTATATGAAAAAGCAGAAAATTTTGTTGCTATTCAGCATGTTTGCCCATCAGTGAACAGTTCGTGTCCTTCACCGAGTCCCGCCGATGTGAAAAAATAATAATAAAATAAAATCGTTAAATAATATCGGTACGTTTTCACACTATTGAGTTTTGTGGGCATAACAAAATTTACCAAACACAAAGTCTTTTTAATTGTAAAATACAATACACATACGTTATAATGATGTAGAAGTGGTAATTTCTGTGATGCATATTTTAGTTTATAGATCATATCATAATTTTGCTTAAGTTCGGTGAGTTTAATACTCAGACAGCTTTTGGCAGAATTTATGCCATTACAAGAATATCGCATCAAACATTCTCACACGAATATGATGCTGAAGCATTCCAACAACGCTAGATTTGAATGTATTATCATGAGAAACTCCTGAAGGACGATTCATAAGGATATTAACAATAGGTCATAATTTGTAGAGACGTAGAATTTGTTGATTCGAACTCTAGAGAAGTAAAACGCTTTCTTCCTATTTTCCGCTATTCAACAATCATTTACAGCACTACTCATTGCTCACTTATGGTACCCATAAAAAAATGACGAAAGCTATATCACCTTCGGAGCGTTAGATTTCAGAGAAATTCCTTATAAGGTGCACAACTATCGTTTTATTATTCAGTTATAGTTACAAAATCAAACAAATAGTATCTTAACCTCTTGAAACCTCGCGTCCATTCTGTTAGATATTTTTCTTTCTTGCGGAATTTGGTTTTAATGATGGAGGAAACAGTAAACACTCTTCCAAATACTCGTAAATAGTACGCTCGCATTTCATTCCAAAAAGCTAAGAAACACCTTTTTTTCATCTACTTTATTTATTTTTGGCATCATTACTAGTAAATACTTGCTCTTATAAGACTTAGGTAGAATGTCCATCATATTATGAGTGGCAAAAAATATAATATTATTAAAAAATAAATATATATATTTTACATTGTCCTTAAGATGTTTATCTCAAAATTGTTAAAAAGTTTTTAAAAAATTGCCTCGCCCTCGAGAGGTTATTGAGGATATATTGGTGTTGAAATTGATCGATTATTACAACACCGTCTGGATGCGATTTTTTCACATTAATAGAACATATTATGTAAAGGTATGCAATATATATATATGCTATGCAACAGACAATTACGTTTTCCTGTCGAAAAATATGCCAAAAAAGCTGTCGTATAAGTCAGTCAGTTCTTGAAAAGAGTTACATGTAAGTGCTGATAAAAAAAATGCTTAGAAATTTCGTACCTTTTGATTTCAAGACACATGCGTTTCTATGGCTTCAAGACGACGAATGGAAGAATCTGTGTGCTGGCGTACTTGTCAGCGTATTCAAGAAGAACAGTTATTGCTTTTTTCTTCAGCGTTCATCATTCTTTAATTTCACGATTATGGAAACGATTCATAACCAGCCAAACAGTTGTCCAAGGGTTACGACCTGCGTGGAAGATCGATATATTGCTGTTGTAGGAAACAGAAAGAGCGACTTCTACACATGCCAGGTGTAGAAGTCGAAAAACATATATTGTTGTAACGTCCGTTGGTCCGATATCTGCTCTTACTGGGTGCCGAAGGCCACACATGGACACACTATACGCCCAGGTACACATAGTTTGTGTTCCTCTATCCGTCTAGTTCAGATAGGCATGATTAATGTGGTGTCGGCAACATATCAATTGGACGGCATCTTATTGGATCAATGTTATATTCACGGATGAGTTGCAATTTGGCCTTCAAACAGATGGCAAGCATGTAAGGATCTGAAAAGAATAAGTCACACACAATCAGCCCTAGAACATCAGTGAACATCACGCATTCCACTTTGGAATGCGTCATTATTGAGTTGTCAAGGATTTTGTTGGGATATCACACCGACCTGCAAATCTGTAGACGGTTTTCTGTGACCTTTATCCTGTAATTGGATGAAATCCTAGACTCCACTGGGAGCAGCAGTTGCTCCTTCTTTCATTTTAATGGATGATAATGCGTGTCCGCATATCATGTGATCGTCGACAACTAACTAGAGAATTTTTGGGATGCCCTCGGCAGTGTGGTATGTAAACGTTTCCCGCCCCCAGACACTCTCACAGAGTTGCAAACTGCACTACACGAGGAATTTTGATTACTTGACTCTGCGGTGGTTGACCACTTCATGGAAAGCATGGTCACATGCTGTAAACTTTGTATGTAGGGAAGGGGTGAACATATACCCTATTAATGTCGATTTTATTTGGGTTTAAAAAAATTTTTTTTTGGCAGCTTGTTAATGAATCCAATATAACTTCATCTTATAACTTATAAAAACAATACAATATTGTTTTCATTTTTGTATGTAATTCTTTATTTTGTTTCATGCATGAACATATTTGAAATTTTTCTGCTGCCAAATTATAAAAATAAATAAGGCAATTTTTCCTTTCTTACTTCCTCATAGAACGACATAAAGTTACATCCATACATATCAAATTCCAGAATGCAACTAACATCCGTGTTTGACGCAAGAGCTCCACAGACATAACGATGTCAGAACATAATCCGCCAAGATGAAAATTGTTTCATAACAAAACAATAATTATAAATTTTAACTCAAATTTTGAATTCAATTTTGGATTTATTTTATTATCAAATTCTTGAATATTTAAAAACCTCTTAATTTTAGAAGGTGCTGGCATTGTATTATTAATGAACTCAAATAACTCAAATTCTTGCTTTTCTTTAGTAACTGAACAAATTACTCTTCGAAGCTGTTCTTGTAGAATTTCTTCTTTTTTTAGATTGATTTCACGTTCAAACTGAGAAGTTGGTAAGTTACCTTCCTTCAGCTTTGCTGGACCATGGAATTAACAGCGACTTGACTGTATTACATAACTGACGATGAAATTCTGTTATAGTGCCTGGAATTTAAAAACAGCCGTGATAATATTGAAGATGGTCCAGTGACTACTAAGAATTTTTTAAAACTAACTGCTTTTTTAAATAACTGCTTAAATTTAACTGCTATAAATTAACTGATTTTTTACATTTTATTCCTTGATTGGTTGATTTAGCATTAAAATGTAAGCATAACAAATTGTTGGCATTTAAATGCATAAAGCATACATGTAACTTCTGTAGCACCGCAAAAATTATTTGCCATATAAGATTAATTTCAACGAAAATTATTTTCTTCTATTTTTATAACTTTAACAATTATTACTTTTGTATTGTATAGTTAGAATTAGAATTAAAATTAACTGCTATTAATTAAGTGGCATTTTTACATTTTATTCCCTAGTTGATTTATTAAGCATTAAAATATAGGCATAAAAATTGTTAGCATTTAAATGCATAAATTGTACATGCAACTTCTATAATACTGCAAATATTATTTGCCATATAGCATTAACTTCAAAAAAATTTTTTTCTCTCATTTTTATAACTTTGATAATTATTACCTTTTGGTATTGTATAGTTAGGAAAAGGTAAACAATTTAAATTTACACTAAACATTCTTAAAATTACTGGTTTGTTATGCTTTGATTTTAAGTGGATTTTTATTTACTCAAATAATTATTATTAGAAGATTGCTATATTTAAAATAAACAAGAGCTTGATAAAAAACAAACAAATTACCATTCCAAAACTACATAAAGAACTAGTTTTTAGAAAGTTCTATCGTCAATATTATTATTTATAAAAGGGCTGTATTCATTGTAATTTCATGTAAATTATTAAAGCCACATTGCAAAATAAATAAAATAGAAAAAAAAAAAAAAAAACTTGGGTTTGATAAGCAAAATACTTTTGTTGCTTACATTTGGTTCATTATTTTCTTTAATTAGTCTTTTCCCATTGTTAAATTTTTTTTATTTAAAGTTCGATGGATTTTTTTTATAAAATAAAATTGCATTTCTTTATAATATCCAATTATTGTAACTAAAGATCTTCTTTATTGAAATTTCATTGTTCTTGAAATAAAAAGATAAGAATAATTATTTTTTATTAAATAAAAATGTAGTATTATTATCCTGTTTTGCATCAGATAATTCTTAGTAATTGTTAAAAGCTTTTTTTCTTTAGGAGTGCATTTTTTTGCTAGTTGTTGATGCATGAAATGCATTAAATTTGGACAAGTTTGATAACAAGGATTACCATTGTTTATTTACCATGAAATCCGTATAAACTTTTCTTTGTAAAAATTAAAAATAAATATATGAATAAATGATTTAATAAATAATTGTAAATTATAAACTAAATATTTAGAATTTTGTTAAAAATAAGGAAATTGATGTTTAATAAAAATAATAATGCTCAAATTGCTAATATATGTTGTAATAATAAACAACCATGAAGTGCCAGTTTTTGAAATATTCTAAATCAAGTGAAAAAAAATTAAATAAAAAAACTTTGAATTTTATTCAAAAATCTTATTAAGTACTAAAAATAATTTATAGAAGAAAACGTTTTCAAATAATATTAAAGGTAGAACACATTAAAAATGATTAGTTACATTCAATTCATTTCTAGTTACATTCAATTCAAAGTTATTGCATTCAATTCATTTCTAGTTACATTCAATTCAAAGTTATTGCATTCAATTCATTTCTAGTCAAATTCAATTCAAAGTTATTACATTCAATTCAAAGTTATTACATTCAATTCATTTCTAGTTACATTCAATTACTATTTACATTCAATGGTACCATGCATTATAAATTAGTAGTTACACCAGTTAATTAATATGTATACATAAAGAACATAAAGCATGGGTTGTATTTGTGTGTGCATAATTTTTTAACATTAAAACTATATCGATGGACATTAAATTTTATTTCTTAATACTTTATAGGTTTATTTGGTGTACATTAAAGAAAACGAAAAAGTTCTAATTAGTTGTTTTTAATTAAATAAAGACAGCAATCTTTTATAGCAAAATAGCGATAAAACGGAATTGATGAAGTAATTGTTTTCCTTTTTCTATTTATGTTAGGGTTTAATGATTTTTGTCCGTTTCGTGATCTGCATTTTTTTCTTATTTCTGTGTGCATTTAATAATCTGCTTTTATAAAATTTTCTTCGCCTATCTGATGATCTGCTTTTTTAAAATTTCTTTTTTTGATTTGATAGTCGATTTTTTAAAATTTTCTTTGTCCATTTGAGGATTTGCTTTTTTTAAAATTTGCTTTGCCGATTTAATGAACTGCTTTTTTTAATTTACTTTGTTCATTTAATGATCTGCTTTTTTTTATTTGTTCATTTTGAATGTTACAATCTTACATGGGTTTGAAATAGTGTTAAAATTCATACAGTCGAACCTGTTTTTATGCAGTCCTTTTTTTCTACTTTTTTGTGTGTGATAGAAATCCATCAAATGCACATTATGAATAAAAATTAATTAAAAAATGTAATTAAAAATGAAACACTGTGACAATAACATGCAAATTAAAAAAAATCCAACAAATAGACCATCTGATATTATATCATCCTATTTCCACGAATGTTATTAAGTAGTGCTACATCGTTAGATTTGATATACATATTTTTTATGTGGAATTTTTTTATGTAGTTCCTATTTAGCATAATTTTTTTAAGTGTGTTGCTAACAATATATTTTAGAGCTATTTATGAAGTTTCAATATACTTTTTTATGCGATTTCTTTTATGTGGTCTCTCTCCCCCGCACTAAAACAGGCTTGACTGTAATTCTTTTTCATGCTTTTTCAAATTTGCCATTTTGAAAAATTTCAAGTATTCAATCCCTTCTAATGCCAATCGCGTAACATAAGTTCTTTGAGATGTCTACAATGAAACAAAAATAAAAAAGCGTAGAATGCAATTTATTATGAAATAATAATTGTGTCCTATGTGTGGACATTTTATGCATATAGTAATTAGATTGTTTACAAATATGAAGGCGTAGAAATGTAAAATTATTGAGGGCCAGGAATATTTTATAAAATGCATAATATACTTCGCTTGGAAATCTTTTGGAATTCTAACTTTATAATTGCCATTCATATTTTTCTGGAAAAACGTATAACAGATACTTACTGAATGGTTAAGTTAAACCACATCTACTTGTGATTAAAAATAGAGAGTCTCTGTTACTAATCACAAATAATCTTTTGAATTCGATAAATGTGTAAGACATTAACTCTCGGTCATTTCCTGCACACTTCGGGCTAATTTGATCGGGACCTACAGTTTAACGTAGATTTCGAACCACAAATAATCATCTATGACACCGCCATGATTCGAAACAGAAGCCTGTGGTACCGATGGTCAGAGAGTCATTTGGTCATCAGGCCGCAATAGGGTTGGAAGGGAAGAATGAAAGATGTGAGACTCCTAGATACCTTGCGGCCTGACGGACAATTGGCTAGCGCTCTGACTGTTGGTACCACATGATTTTCAGGTTTGAATTCTGGCGGTGGCAAGGGTGTTTGTTAGTGTGTTCGGAATCCACGTTAAACAGTAGGTCACGGTATAATTAGCCTAAAGTGTGCAAAAAATGACCGTAGAGTGACAAACCAAACCAAGATACCGTCGAGTGACGGTACTCATTACAAATTATAGTTCACCAGGTTCGTACTCTTGCGTTTTAAAAACAAAATGATTTCTTATTCTTCAGTATCCCCAGAAATCTTGAAAAGATTCATTGCCGCCCGAAAAATGGATGAAGTATTAATAAAATAAAATTGGTATAGATTCTTTAAATTCATGTCAAACGGATATAGTTTCTTATTACATAATATATTCCAAACATTCTAAACAGTAGAGCATCGTTGAATCTAATGAGAATAAGCCTATTTTTTAAAATAATGGTAACAAAAAATACTTCGAATCTATTGCATGTTTGAAGGTCACAATTTCAAAATTGATATATATTTTTTTTTAAAAAACCCAACTAAATCTTGATCATTCAACCATAGAACCGTTCTTAAAAATTCGACAACTGCTGATGCATAGCAAAGAAGCATCAAAATCTTTCCTGAGGACATTGTTTTGGAATTTGAAAAGTTGAAATAACGGAGAAATAGATTTTTAACTTCTATGTTCAAAAAGACAATACACAAAAAATCGTTTCGAGAAGATGAATTTGTGTTTTTCATGATTTCCATTAGAAACGTTAACAATCAATTCAAATGATTTTTATTTTTAACTTGATTTTATTAATGTAAGTTAAAAGAAGTTCTATGTAATTAATTTTTTTTTAAATGATAAAAGTTTTTGTAATAATAAACATATTTATTCTAACTACGAATGTATTTCGAAAATAATTAAATTTAAAATACATTTATTTCAATTATTTTAAGTTCAAAAGAGACAAAACACGAAAAAACGTTTAGAGTCAGACGAATTTGTGTTCCTCATGATTTCTATTAGAAACTTTAACAATCAGTTCAAACGATTTTTATTTAACTTGATTTTATTAATGACAGTAAAAGAAGTATTTCAATTTAAAAATTTAATTTTAAAGTACTGAAAATTTAATTATTTTAAAGTATTAATTAATTAATTATTTTTAAGTATTAATTATTTAATTATTTTAAAGTATTTAGTAATTTAATTTTAAAATTTAATTATTAAAAAAAATTTCAAAATTTTTTGTAATAATAAACAGATTTATTCTAACTACGGATATATTTAGAGAATAATTAAATTTAAAATTTATTTATTTCAATTATTCTATATATAAAAGATAAAAACACGAACAAACGTTTCGATCGAGTAAGATGAATTTGTGTTCATCATAATTCTAAAAGAAACGTTAACAATCAATTCAAAAGATTTTTATTTAACTTGATTTTGTTAATCTAAGAAAAAAAATTTATTTATTTAAATTTTTAAAAAATGATGAAAGTTTTTCTAATAATAAGCAAATTTATTCTAACTACGGATATATTTAGGCAATATTTAAATTTAAAATATTTTTATTTCAATTATTTTAAATTCAAAAGAGACAGGAAACAAAAAAACGTTTCGAATAAGATGAATTTCTGTTCTTCATCATTTCTATTAAAAACGTTAACAATCAATTCAAAATGATTTTTATTTAACTTGATTTTATTAAAGTCAGTAAAAAAATATTATGTATTTAAATTTTTAAAAAATGATAAAAGTTTTTGTAAAAATAAACAGATTTATTCTAACTACGGATATATTTAGGCAATAATTAAATTTAAAATATATTTATTTCAATTATTCTATATTCAAAAGAGAAAAACACGAAAAAACGTTTCGAGTAAGAGGAATTTGTCTTCTTCATTATTTCTATTAGAACTTGAACAATCAATTCAAACGATTTTTATTTAATTTGATTTTATAAATGTAAGCAAATATTATACTTTTAAATTAAAAAAAAAAATTATACAAATTTTTGTAATAATAAACAGATTTATTCTAACAAAAGGATATATTTAAGTATTAATTAAATCTAAAATATATTTATTTCAACGGACAACGAAGATTAAATAAATATTAGATCTCAACAGCAATTAATATTCAAATTGTTTTTCGTATGACTATCTTTTTTAACATCCAATCACTTTTAATATTTCAGCATGGATAATTAAAATATAAGTGGGTAAAATAAGTTAAATTTTCATTTATAAAACATAAGTTGTATCTTCATCTTGTACAAAAAATTAAAATGTACGTACAATATTTTATAATTTCATAAATCTAAATTCGTAAATGCTTGCACGTTTCTAGAGTTTGAATTAAGGGGACATGAGGACAGAGTTACGTTTTAGCTTCAAAAACTGATGTTTTAAATATATATTAACAAATAATTTTGATTGTTATGAACATTTTAATCAGACGAAAATGATGGCAACAATAACAAAAAATGCAAATGAGAAAAGTGACCTTTTAATCTGCCATTTAATCTTCAAACTTGATTTTCATACTTTCCTGCAAGATTTAAAAAAAAGTTACCACTGCAGAGGTATACAATTAGTTTTGCTTTTGTACATTTATTCTGTGAACTTCAGTAACACTAATATTACAAAATATTTTAAGCGTGGTAAATACTAAATATTTTAAAGATTTCAATTTCTTGTTTTTTTTTTTGTAAAATAAATATATGATAGCTTTAAATCTTTAGCTTTGCAAAATAAAATTGTTATTTACCTTCTATTTGATACAAGAATTTAACTAAGAAGTTTTAATTTTGTGGACCTCAGTAACGTTAATATTACCAATATATTTTAAAATATAGCGTGATAAATACCAAATATTTTAATAATTTTAATTTGTTATTTATTTTGTAAAATGAATGTATGCTTTAAATGTAGCTTAAATCTTTAGATTTACAGAATAAATTTGTTATTTAACTTCTATTTCATACAAGAATTTGATTAAGAAATTTTAATTCTGTATTTTTACTCTGCGAACGTCGGTAAACTCTAATATTACCGATATATTTAAATATATAGCTTGACAATACTAAATATTTTAAAAATTTAAATTTTTTGTGTATTTTTTATTTTTGTAAAATAAATATATGATAGCTTTAAATCTTTAGCTTTGCAAAATGAAATTGTTATTTACCTTCTATTTGATACAAGAATTTAACTAAGAAGTTTTAATTCTGTGCTTTTATTCTGTGAACCACAGTAACGTTAATATTAGCAATATATTTTAAAATATAGCGTGATAAATACTAAATATTTAAAAAATTTAAATTTGTTGCATAATTTTTTAATTTTGTAAAATAAATATATGATAGCTTTAAATCTTTAGCTTTGCAAAGTAAATTTGTTACTTACCTTCTGTTTGATACAAGAATTAAATTAAAAACTCACTTCTCAATTCTCTACTTTTATTCTGTGAACCTCGGTAATGCTAATATTACCAATATATATTAATATATAGCGTGATAAATACTAAAATTTTAAAAATTTCAATTTCTTTTTTTTTTTTTTTTTTTTTTTGTAAAATAAATATATAACAGCTTTAAATCTTTAGCTTTGCAGAATAAATTTGTTTATTTACTTTCCATTTGATACAAAATTTAAATTGTACATTATATCTTCCAATAGTATATTGCAAGAAATAATGGATAAATGTTTTGAATTTTTTTTATTTTTTGTGTACATATTTTTTGTTATTTTAAAAATATATTAACGAAAATATAAAAATCGGACCAATTTCTTAATTTAAATACTTAACTATAAAACAAGTCAAAAAATTTTTTTTTAAATAAGTAAAACCTTATATCTGAGTTGTAAAAAGGGTGTTAAAAGGAACATTTTTTGACTTTAAATGTACTATGTCCTCCTTGAAAAAAATTTATATATAATTTGATCAAAACAACTTTATTTTTACCAAAATTTTTTAAATTATAATTTATTTTACAAAGGATATATACTTAACCTGTAGGGTATCGCATATACAAAATCTGCTTTCTTTTAAAAAAGTGTTTTTATTGCTTTCCATCATAAATAAAAAACAGCATCCTAATAACAATATATTATGGTCTATCTCGTCTATGCTTCGGTAAACCACTTAAGATTTCTTACAATCACCAACCACTCCAAAAAACTCAATTCTGATGTGATTCAAACCTCAAATAAACTTTTGACTGATATATCGCTTTGCGAGTCCTCGACGTAATATTCACATCAGAAAATAATGACAGTTTTCAAGACAGGTAAAAAAAAAACTAGAAAAAAAGACATTTGAATCCTTGTTGTTTTTTTTTCCTACTTCGTCGGTCGAACGGCGGACTATCACCTCCATCGTCAAGTGTGGTATTCTCTTTTGAAAAAATCACCATTTATTGACAGGAAGCGGAATGCTGCCCTCAACAGAAATATGACCTCACGTCGAAAAAGTCGAAAAAAGAAAAAGAAAATAACTTTTGGAAAAGTTTAACGAGAAATTTACCTGTGATGCAGTCGAAGCGCCCTCTGACTCGTGTCTCGTCTGAGCGTCTGAATCGCAAACTTCACTTCGTCAGAAGATTGCCTGCAAGCATGCAGCGGCTCACTTTGCTCTTCCTCTTCTTGGGATTGGTTCATGCGGTTTGTGCCGGTAAGTTTCGATTGGAAAAACTTTTTCCTTGCTGTTTAAAAAATGAATTTCTTGATTCTGGGCAAACTTATTTATTATAAAATAAAATAAAATAATTTTTTATAATTTCTATATTTTACGAAATTTCGTGCCATCATTATTTAATTCTGATTTTTATTTAATTATGAACTTTCATCTCTACCTTTCGTATTTATATTTTTAATTAAATAATTAATTTTTATAATTTCGTACAATATCTTATTTATATTTTCCATTACCATCAATTTTCTAATAGTTTCCAATACCATTAATTTTCCAATAGTTTCCAATACCAACAATTTTCCAATAGTTTCCAATACCATCAATTTTCCAACAGTTTCCAATACCAACAATTTTCCAATAGTTTCCAATACCATCAATTTTCCAACAGTTTCCAATACCAACAATTTTCCAATAGTTTCCAATACCAGCAATTCCATACCATCATTTTTGAATCCCTATTTTCATTTAATTATGCAATTGAATCCTTAGCATCCTTACTTGCATTATTTAATTAATTTTTTAATGAATTAAGTCAAATTATGTTAATAATGTTCTTTATTAGGATTTCATACTTATTTATTATATATTTTCTACTTATTCAAAGCCAATATAATAAATAATAAATTTTATACTTTATTATGAAATAAAATTTCCCCAGTTAGATTGTATCATCATTGCTTTTTTCCTTATTATTAATAAAGTAGGTTTCGTTATTTTAAGCAATGAATTTTCCGGAATTAAATAAAAAACTGTTATTAACACTTACATAATTCCAACCGACGTTTAAATAATAAAAAATTTGTGAGAATTTTTTTAACAATTTAAATAAATATCGAAATAGTTTTTTACTAGGATTATTAAAAATTGGTTGTCCAAATCTCGAAAAATAAAGAAATAAATTTATGAAATCGCAGATTGAATTTCTTTCTCAAACATAACTCCTAAAAAAGTATCGTGTAAATAAATACTTATAAGAAACTTTTTCTTTAATTTTAATATTAATAAAGATCAAAAATTGTATATACACTTAAATACGGTATAATATTTTATATATCTCTTAATGCAAGTGCAATAAATTATTATATTATATTTGTTGCTCAAATTGTTAAGTTTTTCGTAATATGATAAAAATTAGTAATTTTAGGATTAATATGCTACCATTTACACAGGGGTGGGTCTCGTTTTCCATTTATGTATACCCATCAACGAGTGACGATATCGGATATTGCCTTTTGGAAATACTTATAGGAGTAACTGCTCCGCATTTGTGACTCGTATGGAAGAAAATTAAAAAACTCCCACTTAAAGAGTGATGCGAGATGCATACTCACTCTATTATAATTATCATAGAGTCCGTTTCGGAAACCAATGATTGAACTGAATGCCACAATTGGATTTCGATCTGAACGCTGCAAGTTAGCTGTAGATATTACCAAGAGCTACGAGTTGAGCTACGATTAGTATTTACTGTTAATCGTTATAGATATTTCAATAGCTTTTTAACGAATTGTCCTTTTTTTATATATCTTGTATGATCTAACTATTCAATAAATTTGTAGTATTTCAAAATTTTGGAGAAATAGCTTTTCTAAAAATATGTTGTTTATAATCATTGCATATACCCACATTTCTTTTATCTATAAATTGCTCTTAAACATTACGAATTTTATTTAAAGTAAAGATGTTCATTCTTTTAAACTCGAAGTATTTTTAGATCATATATGCTTTCATTCAACTCAATAAGATCAAAGTAATTTTTTAATAATTATAAAATAGGTTAAATATATCGATTCAGAAAATCTCTTTAATTTGTCTTCAGTTATTTATTAAAAATACGTGAAATTTAATGAAATAAGCTATAACGCGCGGTTTTCTTAAGTGGAGAACCTGTGGCTCAAATCATCTTAAATTTCCGTAATTTCAATTTTAATTTAAATAATTTCCGTACTTTAATTTTTTAGCGTACTTTAAATTTCCTTAATTTATCGCAAAGCAGAGAAACGTCAGACTCTACGTAATAGCTCACTTGATTTCTCCATCCCATAAGAATCGGTATAGTTTCAGTCTGAACTTTGGCTTCCTGCAGCCATGGTGTGGACTAACTGCTGTCACTCCGACCATGTCGAAACGTAACGGGTTTTGCTTGAAAATGTATCACGGCAAGTTGTTAATAGCTGGGAATTTTATTAGAAATATGTGTTATATTCCTGTGATCGTTTTAAATGTTATTATTTAAATAAATATTAGTTAGTCGAACTTCAATCTTCTTCTCATAAGAACTTGGTCATCATGTAATATCCAGCTTTCCTTTTGAAATAATTGAAATTTGAAATCTTCTCTCGATGTAAAAAGAAATGCGAGATAGCCGAGGAACGTTGGGTGCTATAAAGCAAATATATACGCAAAACAGTAAAGAAACTTAAAACAAATTTTACAAAACTCATAACATCTAATTAAAAAAATACCCTATTATTTTAAATTGTTTGATAAAAACAGAACATATACAATCTAATATTTATTAAAATATTTTATTTAAAGTTTAAAAATAATAATCTAAAACACATCATATTTCATGCGCCAAATATCGTGTTTAAACATCAAAAAATTCATAAATAATTCATTAAATTTTTATCGCAATCATTCATAATGTGGATTAATTGTTGAAAATAAAAATTTTAAAATAATTCATTCTATTCTATTTTTGCCTATCTTTTATGTTTACATAAAATAATAATAATAATTTTAAAAAAAATTCGAAACTGCTATCTTAATAATTAACTTTGCCATGCTTCAATAATCACTCAGGAAGCTAAACAATCCTCGCTGAGTTTTCACTGTCTCCATTATGTTTTGGTTACATTATAACAACAATACCACTCTAATGCATTTAAAGCAAACGCATTCAGTTGATCATCTAACGCAGACAGAGCTTCAACTCCAGTCAATTATCATCATTCGAAGTTTTTCCTCTGGAACGAACGGACACGTGCATTTTTTGTTTTTCCTAACGCACATCGTTTTACCCATGATTGTTCGAGCAGTTAAGCTTTTCCGTTAACAGAACTCACAAGGTCTAGATGCATGGTCGAGCATTTTAATCGTCTAGCAACTGTTGAATACAATAAAATCGTTCAACCTACAGGCGTAACTGTTATCGAAAAATAGCTTGAAATTCGATTTTTTTTCCGATAAACCATAACTACTGAATATGTTTATTTCTCAATATATTATTGAAAGTCGTGTTTTGGCTACATTTTGCATTATGTACCAATTTTACTGGTATCATTTGATAAATGTCGCGCTAGACTGACTACCTGTTTGTATTTTTTATTTTAGATTAATAAATTTGATCCAAAAAAATTAATTTGTGCAGAATAAAAGGCTTGAAATTTTAAAATAATTCGCCTTAAATAATATAAATTTTCTAAATTTGGTTTTATTATTTTTAATGCCCGAATTAAATTGTGGCTATACAATCCACTGCTCACCAATAGTAATAAATGCAATCCAACATTAATTTGTAAATCTGAGATTCTTATGTACTGGTCTCATTTGATTTTTAAGTTTATTACTAGCAGATATGACCCGGTATTAGGTAAATTTTATTAAAAAAACTAATCTGTGAAATATTAAAGGCTTGAGATTTTAAATAATTTAAATTGGCTAAATAAAGCAATAATTATTATCAAAGAATTCCTAATAATGCTTTCTTTCCACTAAGTTGTTAGTATTTAACTTTAAGAATAAAATTTGTGCTGTAAATTTTCTACCTCATTTTTTGTTATGGTAGCTTAACTAATGGCTCCAGTCAGTTTTTAAGGGGCGGCATGTGGTTGAGTAAAAACGTTACTGCTATAAAAAAAATTAAAATTTCATTAAAAATTATTTTCAACAATTTTTGACTACTAATTTATGGAATGAAACAATAAACTCAGAGAAAAATAAACTGAACTTTTAATGTTTTTGTTTATAAGATCTGTTGGAACATACGTACATCCATTGATATAATTGCATAAAGATAGATAATATGTGAAATACGTATAAAAAATAGTTTCATTTAACTTGAATATTTATCTAGGTTTCCTAATTTCATTTTCTGAAATATTTCGTTATTTAAGTCATTAAAATTTCTTGATTAAATAAAAATTTAGAAGAAAGATATAAATTTCTCTGCGAAATATTTGCTTGTCATAGTTCATAACATAAGTTATGCATTATCTACTCACTTTTTCTTAAATACTATCGTTAGAGTTTGGGTATTATATATGGGATCCAAAGCATTTTTTTCTTCGAATGCGGCCCAAAGAAATAAAAAGCTTGGGCAACCTATATTGGTGACTTTTTGCAAAGCTATTACAGTGACCAAACTTAGCAAGGTTGAAGTCCTCAATTAAGTAAATACATGCATACATACAAATATATTTTTTAAAAATATAAATACTATACATATGATATATATAAAAATATAAATAAACATAAATATTATATATTTATTTATATATCCTATATAAATAAATATAAATACATACAATATACATAAATACATTTTTAAAATCATATTTCAAAATAACGTTAAAATTTAACGTTATCTTCTATGTAATGATATTTTTAAAAACTCTATTGAATTCTGCCAGAAGCAATAAAGTATTTTTAAAACTCGAGGTTAAAAGTTCATAAGATATCTTTTTATTTTAGATGCTTTCTATGTAAATGCAACGGTTATATAAAATACTTAAACACATTCACTTGGAAAGCAATTAATATTCCTGACTTCCGCAGTTTTGTCCGTAGTAAGTTCGTTTTATGTCATCTGCTTAGCATAAAAGTTCCAGTGTTGCCTGAAGTAAGTTTCAATTTCCCCAAACACAGAGTATTGTTGATTCTTTTTCAATACTTGCAATTCGTGATATGTTAATTCATGGAAGATAGGCAACTTCTTAAAAAAATTTTTCAATTCGATAGTTTTGGTTGGTTTATTCCTTGGGATTTCAATACTGGAGATTGCAAAAACTCGTTTTATTTTAATTATTTATGCTGTTTAATCACATGCCATAAAATGTGCAGTAGACATTTTAAGATTCGACATTATTAGAAGTGACGTTCAAGTCAATGTTGACTTTCTCTGCCATATTACCTTTGACCGATTTCATAAATTCGATGACATATTTAATATGGAATTCCATATGATTTTTCTCATACTAGGCAATATTCTTCAAAAATAAGCATAAATTCTAGGAAACACTTTTATTGCGGTTAAATAATAAATTATACTTTATTCACTACTTTTTTGCCGTATTAATTTTAAATATTTTCGTTTTAATTATAGTATGTTCTGTAAAGTACAATATGCTACAATCACAGTCAAAAATAGAGCCAAGCAACATAGTCATCGATTTTGCATATTAATGAATCATACTTAGCATAGTTTTTTTTAAATAATTAAATGATGAATTAAAATAATTTATTCAGAATTTTTTTCTATAAAATTTAAAAGAAAAAAACTAATTTTAAATGAAACTCCGCATGATTTTTCTCATAAGAGGCAATATTTATCATAAATAAGTGTTACCTAGAATTTATTCTAGGAAACACTTTTATGGCGGTTAAATAATAATTTATATTTTATTCTGTACTTTTTTTACCATACTAATTTTAACTATTCGCTTTTTAATTACACTATGTTCTGTAAAGTATACTATGCTACAATTACAGTCTCACAGTTGAAAATAGAGCCAAGGAATATAATCATCGATTTCGCATACTAGTGAATGATATTTAGTATAACTTTTTTAGAAAAATTATTAAATGATTAATTTAAGAAATTCATTTAGAATTTTTTTTCTATAAAATTTAAAAGAAAAAACTAATTTTTTTTTTATTTATGTAGAAAACCTGTATTTGTAAAAATAATCCTGCTTATGTAACTATTTTGTATTATAACATCATTTACTTGTATAAGGTCATTATTTTTTCTGAGTTAATTGCTCCGTAAAATCTTGTGTATTTCGTTGATGATTTTAAATTATAATGAACAGGTTAAAAGATATATGCTATAGGAATAATTGAAATTTTTTACTCTACCATTAAAAATATGATTGGAGAATTTTCTTTCTTTCTTTTTTCTTTCTTTTTTTTGCTAAAAAAATAAGCAATCAATCAAAAGTCGTTCTTTCTGTTTAGCATATCAAGAGCAATAAGTTATCTGAAATGTAAACGTAAAACAGCCCTATTAATTTAGGTAGCAGATATAATATATTTACTAACCTAAACTATCATAATTTATTTATTATGTACCTGCTCTGAATATTTCACTAGTTAAGATTCACCTCTGCATATTAATGTCTTCAAAGGATAGATAATGATACCATTCGAGTTGATATTCTTTATCCGAATTGACCTTTACGACATTCCTTATACGAGTTAACCATCTCTTTATTTAGGAACAGTTTTTTTTATGAGTAACATAAAATGTATTTAAAGTAGTAATATTGATAAATTTAAGTTGGGAGAATTTGATAAATACACCAAAGGATTTTAATTGCTGATAAAGTCAGAATATAGAAAAAAAAATTAGATAAAAATAGAATAACTCTATTAGTATAAGATTTTATATTCTTTATTCTTTTTTTAAGTATGAAGCTTAAAACTAATAACGATATTTTTGTTATTTTTTTAAAAATTTAGTAGGTTAGTAACTAAGAGAAGTATATATGGATAGAATATTAATTTTTGTCTGGTGGACTGATTTCTACATGATTTTTTTAACATTCTTGTGTTTTCACTAATTTGTTTGTGTTTTAAAGAGAAATAGTATGAATTTTATTAAGAAGGGCTGAAATAACTCGCCTCAGTTTCAGAAATTATATTTCGTTGTCAGATCACTTTTGATTCAGTTTTACGAGCTCTATTAATATTTTAGAAGTAGTTTTAAGTAAAATTTGTTTTAGAGATAGCAATAATTTAAAAAAATAATAAGTAATAATAAAAAATTATGAGTTCGCATGATAGGTTTAACAAAAAAAAAAAAAATTGAAAGATATTTGAAAAATAAATATTAAACTTAAATTAGTTAATTAGCTGATTCGTTGCAATTGGTTGAGCAAGTGTATCCAATAGATGAATCTCCATTTTAGAACGGCCAAAAATATAATTCAAAAATTTTTTTTTTAGTATTTTTTCTAATATTAGAAATAACATACTCTCTCTCTCATCGTGACATTTATAATTTAAATTAAAAATTTTTCAACATTAGTGCAGGAAATAAAAATTTTCAACATTTTAGAAAAATCAAAAATGCATGTAACTCGCCAATAACTTAAATTGAAAATCGACAAAAGTACTTAAAAAATGAAATGCTTCAACAAAAATTAGAACAAAAAATATTGCTTAACCCTTTATTTCTCATTGCCAATTTGCAGAATACGAGTAATGAATAAAAACTCTAAAGAAACAATTGCATAAAATGATTATTATTTTTTTGTTAAATTTATTTATTAAAATTATTGATAATATTCATTAAATGGTTGTAAGTATACCTTAAACTCTTTTTACGCGATACAAAAGTTCCACAAAAATTAGCGTAAAGAGAATTACTGACTCCTATTAATTTTCACAATCAATTTCTGACAATATAGGATAACAATTTTCATTTTCGTGAAACTAAAAATTTCTCAATGAAAACGAGAATGTAGTTTTACAAAAAATCTCACAATTTATTTCAATTACAAATTTTTACCAACTTAAGACTTTGTGTTGCTCATGTAAAATTGAAAAAAATTGCAGCATACAAAATATGTTTGATAGTACATCAAAAACATTTTGCATAAGAGGCTTAGACCAATAGTTATGGCTAACAGTCTCATTTTAGTAGGTAGTTAGGTCATCAAATCTAAAGGTAGTTGAATGCTCATTAATTTCTAGTTTTGTCTGTCTGACTTGTAAGAACCTAAGGCAAGAAATATATAACTTCTTCTTTTTAAATGGTTATTAATGTTTAACATATTGAGAAAAAAGGATCTCAATTATAGTTTCAGTGGTTGTGAGAGCGGTTAAGATCAAATTATTGCGTGATCAACTACTTTATACACCCTTATCATCTAAAAAACAGTAATAAGACTTGGTCGCGTGTAGTCCCTTCGTTAATCTACCGGATATCATGTGGTTATTCGGGATTCTTCGAAGTATGTGTTATTAGTATCCGTTAGATTAATTGTGCATGGAACTTGTTCACTGAAAATTTTATTCCTAACCTTAGAGTTATTGCATGTACAGCTCAGCTCCTTTCAATGATCCGCTTAATATTCTTTAATTTTTTTTTTTTTTTTTGAAATCATACATAAAATATGCCTTGTAAAATAATTATTAGCATTGCTTACATATTCGAAATTTTAAAACACTCTAAACATTGGAAGAGCATTTACCCTAAATTATAGAAATAAAATCTGATTTAAAATAACAAGAAATTCAACGTATGATAAACAAGAAACATTATATTGGCTTGCCAAAATTAAAGGGTTATTTTAGAACCAAAATTCCTTCCCACGGCAGACACTATCAAAATTATACACCAATTTTCCAATTTCCAACTTTTTGTACATATATATTTTGCATAATTTGAAATCATACATAAAAAATACCTTGTAAAACAATTATTAGCATTGTTTATATATTTAAAAAATAAAAAAATTCTAAACATTGAAAGAGTATTTACCTTAAACTATAAAAATAAAATCTGATCTGAAATAACAACAAAATAACAAGAAATTGTACACCAATTTTCCAATTATATATATATATATATACAGAAAATAAGCCTTGTAAAACAATTATTAGCATTGCTTATATATTTGAAAAATTTTCTAAACTTTAAAAGAATATTTACCTTAAACTACAAAAAAAAAAAAAAAAAAAAAGAAAAAAAAATCTTATTGAAATAACAAAATAGCAAGAAATTGAACGAATGATAAACAGAAACATTATATTCGTTGCTAAAATTAAAGGGTTCTTTTAGAGCCAAAATTCCTTCCCAAGGCAAAACACTCCCAAAATTGTACACCAATTTTCGTAAAGTGCCAGTATTTTATCTTTTATACTTTTTTTCATCGATTCAATTATGGATTTCATTTTTCCAGTATCTTTTGTACGGTAAACTTTCTTATTACTTTATTCTCTCTTTCTAAGAAACTGAATCAAGTAATTTCATGTTATGCCTTAAGATGATATTGCAATTGAAATATTTAATTTATGCCCATGGCAGAAAGGTGTCTTTAAATCCTTTCACTGATTTATTTGAGAGATGTAATTTATTATAGGGCAGATGGCAATATTTTCTTCAATTTATCATTCTGTATTTCATCTATATTATTACTAGAACTGGTTGGATTCTCATATCCTTGGGCCATCTACTGTGGTTGAAATAGTCTTTGCCAATTTTGTTTGGATCTACCAAGAAACGTTATAGTCAATAAAGAAACAGAAAGTAGTTTTTCGAATCGGGTGAGTCAAATAGTGGTTGAAGGTCATCCAAGGTCTTTTGAAGTTAATAAACATTAAATTTGAGGTTAAACAATAATCTTAAACGTGTTGGAATCCGTGTGAGAGTTTTAATAGTTAGTATAGTTTTAATAATTTTAATATTAGGATTTTTTCTCATTATGATCTGTAAATGCAGGAAAACTACCGTCATATGAGGATTTTAAAATATTTATGAGTAACATGATATTATGAGTGGTGTTCATGGAATTTTAAATGTCGTTTCTATATAGAATTTTGATAAAGGACTTTATCAAAATCAAGATGGATTTTTTATTTATTTCAATTTATTATTTTATTTATTTATTTATTTAATTATTATGTAAACTTTTTTTAAATAAGTTTATATAAAGAATAAATTAATTTAATAATATTTAAGTTTTAATAAAATCAATAATTAAGTTTTTATTATAAAGTTTTAATTTTGACTGAAATCTTAACAAAAAATGGACATTTTGTTGTGTCTGAAGAAATCACTAATTTTTAAAAAGTAACATCGATTTTTTATTTACACAGTCGAAACAAAAATGTATTCATTTCGTAAATATTGCACTAATGGCAAGTATAAAAGTTTAGCTGAGTGCAAATTTTCTACGAACATAAATTAAACTTTGCTTGATTGAACAATTAGTTATCGCTATGACAATTTTCCTAAATAATAATGAAACGAATCTAAAAAAAATATTAAAATTTTTTTACGGATTTATTTTTATACTTAAAATTAGTTCTTATGTTTTAGTTAAATGAAAAAAAAAATATTTTGAATTTAAACTAGAATTGTATATTACAGGAACTTCACTATCATGGTGACTTGGCTATAATTATTTCGTCAGTCTTTTTTCATTAACTTGTCATTAATTTCTCAAAATCTTTTTACTCATCATCATCATGTAAGATAAAAAGCAAATCTTGGAGATATTGTATCAAAATTTATTTTTAAAATTTCTTATTTTTCATGGTTGTCAGTTCTAGTTGGCAATAATAAATAACTAAAAGGAGATACGACGTTCATCGACGTAAAATAAAATTCACATCACTCACTTACCATTTTAAAATAACATAGCGTCACTCTAAATTAAACGCTGACTTGATCTTTATGTAAAACGAAAAATATTTTCCTTTCTTCGTTTGATATATGAAGCTTAAACAAGAAAAAAAATGGAAACATACGCAAAGCGACATAGACGGAGGGGAAAAAAACTTGTAAAAACACCAAACGCATAAAGAACAAGTTATGAAACTGGCAAAGACCATAGTTCCTGTTCGACCGTTTTATGGCTCTTTCCGGGTGCCACTTTCTATTTTCAAGGTCACTTCCCATACTTACCAGTTCACATTTTCCCTCACTATGAAATGATTTTTCCTGTTGTTAAACGCTTAACGCGGCAGGATAAAAAAACATATGTAATAAAAATAAAATAAACCCATATCAACTTGATTTTTTGGGGAGGGGTGAATCATCCGAAATGACTTGATTCACATTTAATGCATACCACATACCTGCAGCCTTTTTTTTTCACCTCATTTTTTTATGTGGAAATTCGACTCTTGCAAGTCGGTGTGTTTTTGGAATAAAGTTGACTTGATGTGATGAAGGTCCTTGCTCGAATGAATTGTTCTTATTAGGGTGTTAAGGCCCCCCAGGGTGAGTTTTCCCCCCTCCCTTTTCCCCCTCTTGGTGCAAAGACCTCGCGAGGCCTGACTGGTTTTGTACACCATCCTGCTGAGTACCTTTAGCATGTAATGTGCTTTTACACCGGACGCCTCACAAAAATGCAGTCAAGTGTATAATCGAGCAACCACCGCTTAAACCGCAAATTTTATAGTTGAATGCGTACTCAGATAACTGTCGTTTCTGGGCCGCATTTGGGGAGTATGTACCCTCTAGTGAGGCTGGACTGTTATAAAATGCTGGACCTTAGTAAGTGCTGGGCTTCAGAGTTAATTTAGAGAAAGTAATAGCAGGAGGTAAATGGGAAGGCGACATACCAAGTTCATTAAATTCTATGCTATTGGCATAAGGATCTGGTTAATACGAAAGCTACTAATTCATGCATTTATGCATCGGAAGTACACAAGTGGTTTCCTTTTAACATCGTGGGAATGTGCGCAAAGGTATGCATATTTTTAAATTGGATTTCCGGATTAAAAATCTCGTTGATTTAATTGCAGTTGACGAATTTCTTTCTTAATTCTTTGATTGAGTAAATTTATTTTTGTTGTTAGTATTAATTCCGATTTGTTAAATGTATCCCAGACTTTCTTAATTCAATAAATCGATATCTGGTCAGAAGTATTAGTCCAGTGCATTACCAAAATTAAACTCATGTAAAATGGTCGCGTGGAATAGATCACGATTTTTAAAATGATTTTTCAAAATAAATTTTTCAACATTAATAATGTTACATTTTATGTGTAAAAAAATTAATATGACTTATCACACATATAATTTTTTAAGCATACTAAAAAGTTTGATGCATGAATGTTATATAAATTCATGAACTAAATTAAAAAAATATCTCATTCATAACGTTTTACGGATGTTGTACATGAGTTATTATTAACGATATTAGAAGTGAAATGTGAATAATATTTAGTGAATATTGAATGTCATACACCAAATTCATTGATATTAAAATAAGCATTCATCGTCAGAGAAGCCCGATGTATAACTTTTCGGGTTTTCGTACTAACCCGAAGCCCAACGAGCAAGACCGAACAGAAAGATCCCGGATGATCTATGCCGAGTAAGAGAAGGATAAATCTGTAAAGCAGGATTCTATTCAATTCATTCGCATGTAACTAAAAGTTAGCCAATCAGACGATTGAGCGAGCAAGAGATCAGGCTCCTGATTGGCTGACGTTCTGCAACATACGATCTTAGTATCTAATAAAAATCCAGATTTAGCAGGACAATACTTCCGTTGGGTTAGCAAGGAAAGGCTGAGAATCTCAATATACCATTCATAGGCAGTGGCGGCCTGATGATCAATCATATGAATCTTGGTACTGGCATGGATGTTTTGTTAGTGGCTCGGAATCCACGTTAAACTGTAGGTCCTGGTCTAATTAGCTTTAAGTGTGCAAAAAATGACCGTAGAGCGACAAACCAAACCAAATCTAGGTGGTGTTCATTTGAAACTGTGATGGCTTGATGTACGTACACTGTAGCAGACTCCCTGGTAACGCTGAATCTATTACACATGTGTCCTTTTAATTGCTACTGATTTAAGTACAAATGCCTGGTATTCAAGAGAAACAACAAGATAAGCCTTTAAAGTTATATTTTGATCATAAAAAGTTTGTAAAAAATTTGAATTTTTAGTTTCTTATGTCAAATGTATACATAGAATGAAACCATTTATTTTTCGCTTTTGTTTCATTAAAAGGAAAATTAGCTACCTGAATGTGGGATATATAATTTATTTAATAATAAGATTTTATCTACCTTTAATTAACTTATCTAAACTATCTAACTATCTTATCTTATCTTATCTTATCTAAACTATCTAACTATCTTAACTTATCTAACTATCTTAACTTACCTTTAATTATCTAAAAACAAACCGAAGCTATCTATTCGTTATTCACAGTGGATTATTAACATATATATATAAACAATTACACAGTAAAGTTCTTTTTTTTATTGTTCCTGATGCAACGTGTAGATTTTATTTTTGTATTTTTTATTTTACCTAATGGAAATATGGAAATACGTTTCATTGATTTTTATTCAACTCAAAAACAATTTCACTTCGTATTCAAAAACATTAGAAACCATTTTCAGTTAAAGGTTACGCCCTGAATTTCTTGAGAAAATTAGCAAGGTGGAGTGAAAAAGTTAAAATTGATGAAACAAATAATTACTATTTACAGTGGACGATTTACATCAAAATAAATCTAATTTTACTTTTCATTTCATTTAAAATAAATTTGATTATACTTTTAATAGATCTTAAACGTAGGCATTATTTTTCACTCTTTACATCGCAAATATAAATTCAATTTATTTTACCTGTAGTTATTCCATTTATTTTTTTTATTCAATTTATTTTTATCTTTTATTTATTTTTAAATATAAATTCAATCTATTTATTATTTATTTTTTATTCAATTTATTTTATTTAATTAAAAATTCTCTTTTCCATTGTAATACGATTGTACATTTATTTGAAGTCAATTTAAATTTTTTTAACATTTTTTATAACCACTTATTATTATTTATTATTTTTTTTGCGAAAATAATGCCATTGCTCTCTACAAACTATAAATTATTTTTAAATTGTTTATTAAAATACTGAAATTATAATGCATTTGAAAATAATGCTTAGCTAAAAATGGTTAAAAAAAAAAAGGAACGCAATCAATAAAAAGTGAAAATTTTTTGAAATATTTGTCGTACATTTAAAAAACAAATATTAAAAAAAAAAAAAAGGAACGCAATACTTCAATAAGAAGTGAAGATTCTTCGAAATTTTTATCGTACATTTAAAAACAAATATTAAAAAAAATATTTAAAAAAAAAATAATAAAAAATATTTAAAAAAACAAATATTAAAAAAATTAAAACCCAAATATTAAAAAATATTTAAAAACACAAATATTTAAAAAATATTTAAAGAAAACAAATATTTAAAAAAAATAAACAAAGGTGGCAATTTGCTTAAAAATATCGTTCACCTTACAACAGAACAATGCAAAAATTTATTATATATATATATATATATATATACACACACAGAAAAAAGATAATGATTTCGCATGAAGTGTTGTTATAGTTGTTTCTTAAGAAAAACAAAAATTTTCTTCTTTACATAACAACAAAAATATATAAATAAATAAATCTAAAACCGGTTTGACATTTTCTAGCATCAAAAACCGATCTAATGTAGGGGCAAAAAACAAAACAAAACACAATTTGAAATAATATTTTCTCTTTCGGAAAGGGTGAAACTGTCTATTATACTACTATCTCATTGCTCTATACATTATGTTTCATTAATAAGCTGGCAATTTGCTGTCTTATCTTTCTATGTATCTTAATAGCTTTTTAAATAGAAGTTCTACTACTACAAAAAACAAAAAAAAAAAAAAGAACGATTTTTTTTCTGGGATTCCTTTTGTTGAATCTTCAGGAATTTTCAGCTGCCATGTTGATGGTAACTTTTCTGCATACGCACTTCTTTTTCGACATTAGTACTTGAGGTCAATTTGACCTTGACCTTCGAATGATTAACTCTCTGACCCATTACAATAATCCTTTGAAAGGAAATATTAACAGTTATATATTTATGTGTGATAATTGGCAATTTTCCATTGAAAAAAAAATAATTTCGAATGATCTAAACTCTTCTATTTTACAATCAGATGAATATCATGAACGTATCTCAAAACCTTTGCAGATCGCATTCGTAGTTCATAGTAGGTCTAAATATTAACACATTGAAGGCGGTTTGCAGTGAAAAGTATATGGCTTGAATTCCAGCGTATTTTTTATAAATAAGTATAATTTGTAATATTTTTTTGAATTGTAATAATTTTTTAATATTTTTTAAGTGTTTAATATATTCCAAAACAATGGTTGGCATCTCTGCACGAACAGATGAGAAATAAAGACGGGAATTCAAGTCTCCCGTCTTCAAAAGGTTAAATGGCCTCAAAGCATTAATGTAAATGAACGAATATTCCGACTCAACGGGACAAATTGTCCAACTTGTGGTCCAGTGGGGAGCTCAGAACCTGTGGAAGAGCTTTGATTCGAATCCGCTAGTGGTTTCCACTGCAGTCATTGCTTTCATAAACCTAGGAACTCCATGGCGATTGCGATAAAGTATGTAAAAGCGCTTCCCATCGATTGTTAGGCTGCATTGCAAGAGATGGTTTTCCAGTTTTGCTTCCATACGAAACATAAATGTCAGTTATTTTTATAAATTTTCCAAGAAGGCAAGACGTTGTTAAGGTTGGTGGGCTGTTCGTGGCATACATAAGGGGAATACGAGGTCCACCGATGTTTAACAAGAACAAAAATGTCTTAAAATGGAAGAAAACACTTTTTTAAGTTTTTAATGTTACTTTAACCAACTACTGTATCCTCCCAGTAAAATATAAAGAGTTTAAACAAATGTTAAAAAAAAAAAAAATTCTAGAATTTTAAACAAGGAGAAGAATTTTAAATAAAGTGACGAGGGCTTACTAGATAAATAAATCATTCTTCTTAATTTCCCAACTCCAGTTTAATGTTTCGACAGTGGATAATTTAGTGGAATTTATATTACCCTAGCCATAACATTAATTTTTAAAAGATTAGAACAGCTTGAAAAATCTGGCATCTTCTACATTTGTTTTTAATGATTTTACACCCCAAAATAATATTCTCACAATAAATTTTACACACTATAAAAACTAAAAACCTGAGTTATTTTTTAATTACACATCAGAAATGTAGCCCTATGGTATGAAAATTCAATTACAGTAACAATTAGTTTGCCATGATATTAATATTTTACTTTTATTTATTATTATTTATTGCATCCCTTCAATAAATTCATTGCAGTGTTGTCAACTGGCAAAGAAACGACGTTTTGTAGATAAATGTAGATTATATGAAAGAAAATAATTAAATAAGTAAATATATAAAATAAATAAATATAAAATAATAATATATAATATATAATAATAATAATAATAATAATATATAATATAATAATAATAATAATATATAATATAAAAATAAATCAACAAATTTATATTAATTAATTTTAGTATTTTGTATTTTAATTGGTGGATAACTGGTTCAATCTATTTAAATGTGTATATAGATGCATATTATAATGTTTTAAACATAGATATATATTAAAAATGTTATGTTATGTTAAAAGACATTTCAATGAGGCTATGTTAAAGGCTCCTCCAATAATACTATGCTAAACGCCACTCAAATAAAATATAAAACCTCTATGATAAATTGTAAATACATTCTAGTTTAACGTAATTGGTTGATATTAAACAAGTAAAGTAGAAGAAAATTATCGATGCATTCACATTATGTATTCTTTTTAACCACTCATAATTATTGTTTTTCATATTTTTCCATAAAAACATTTTTTTCTTAGTATCTTGGTCATATATAGTTCATTCTGCCCTTTTTTTTCTAGTTTCAGTCTCTCAATTAGTCTCTTGTACCCCTTCCATCACATTTACATTATATAATGAAGAATGCACGCATGTGTTATCATAAGAAAAACCCGCCATAATTTATAATTCTTGGACCACTTTGACTTATATGAGTCACGTCCTTTGAATAAATAAAAAAAGAAAAATGTTTTCGGAATCCATCAATTACCAATAAGGGATTTATTCGAAAAATTATTAAACTAATTAACAAAAAATAACGACTTTTCATACCAGTTGCACGCCTGTAGTTATACTATTAGCTGAATTTATTTCATTATGTGTATCTACGGATTTTTTTATTATCAGTTAATACGTTTACTACATCCTTCATAATTATAGGTTATTAATATATAACTTACTGAGACAATCTCTGAAAAACTTTCTCATGAAACCAGTTTTTACGAGCTTTTCAGTAGCCAGAAGATCACGATGCTTTCAAAATAATTAATAAGTTTTTGACATCATGAAAAATATCACGAGTTTATCGCAAGTATCTGCAGTCAAAAACCTTAAAACAACTTGTACCAGGGATAAAAACACCTTAATTCGTTATCATTCAAGATAATTTGTACATTTTTCTGAGTTAAAAAAACGAAACACGTAAACCCTCAGGAATCGTATACTATATAAATAAATTATTTTAGTTTACTCAATAGCCAAGTTTGGTAAAAAAATTTACAGTTTTAAATAAATTGCTGTAAATGTTCTTGAAATCTACATGATAATCAATTTACTTTTGAAACTTTTGACAGTTATAGTTCTTTTTATCTTGTTTTCGTCAGTGTCTTTTATTTGCTTTTTAATTAACAATGTTTACCAGCAACAATTTTAATAGGTTTTATATCAAAATTTTAATTCCTTAATTGCTTGATTTTACTTGATATTAAACTTTACCTGTTCTTGTCATTAAAGTTTTCATCTTTTAACCATTAAATTTTACCAGAAAAAAAAAAAAAAAAAAAAAAAAACCACCTCTATTTGGTGTAGCATGGCCAAATCTGGGCATTATGCCATAAAACCCAAACCAATCAAACAACCTATAGTTCTTCACTTTTTTTTTATCATATCGGATAGATGCAACAATCACTTTCTGAAGATATTTAGTTTTTAAGAAAAGGAATGAATCATAATTAAAAATAACGATGTTTACATTTATTGCTTGTCATTTACTTAAAATTTAAAAGAGAGAGAGAGAGAGAGAGAGAGAGAAAGAAAGACAAATCCATGTGTGCGAGGTTGGTGCGAAGTAGCCTATGAGATTCTGTCGCATAAGGTCTTGGATACATTGCGGTCATAGATACTTGAGATAGGATAAACGGTTACGTATTACGTGATATGACCAAAGCAATTGAAGGTAAACTAAATTAAAATTAATTTTATGAAAAAGTAAAAGAGATTAAGTAGAAAAAATTTAATAAAACAAAAAATTAAAAATGTCAAAAGAGAAGTCCATTGATATTTCGTTGAGAGTCTTTCAAAGAATTAAGTCACAGCCTATGAGCTTCTTTCTGATGAAGTCTAGGATATAGTGTGGGAGTAGATTCTTGAGATAGGATAATCAGTTACGTATTACGGGTTAAATTGAGTGGTTAGTTGTGAGTTTAATTTGGGTGATAGCTAAGATTGTATAAGTGCAAATGAAAATGAATAGCAACATTTCTACATATTATTTATTAATACTTTCAAGTTTAAATGTAAATAATCGTCTAAAGTAGATCGTTGTATCTTCTGAAAGTAAGTTGCTTTTAAGAAAACTTTAAAAGTCTTTGTTTAGCAAAATTTAATTGATGGTTGGTTTTGTTGTGTTACGGTTACTGTTTAACAGGTTTAAGATTATTATGGTTAAAATGTAGCAATGCTTCAATAAAAAAAATAATAACTGTGGAACTAAATCTGTAAATTGTTTGGAACCAAATAATAACTTTGTGTATCACTACGATATGAGCAGCTTGATGGCTAGTGCTCTGGCCTTTGGTACCAGAAGCTTCAGTTTCGAATTCTAGCGGTAGCATGGATGCTTGTTAATGGTTCGGAATCTACGTTAAACTGTAGGTCCCGGTCTAATTATCCCAAAGTGTCCATAAAATGACCGTAGAGCGTCAAACTAAACCAACCTACGATCTGATGTCATTTCCGTCTCGTTAAGATAGCTTTTTTTTCGTACGTATTCAAGTTCACAAGTTTTTCACGCCTGAAAAATCTATAATAAATGACTTCATCTATTATTCAAAAAGTTAAAAAAATATACAAATACTTGTGAGAGAAATTTAAACTTGTATATTAAGAATTAATGGATTTAGAAATTCAGAAAAAATGCTCATAACTCTAGTTGAAAACTATTTAGATTAGAATCTAAAATTATTTTTAAAAAAAGGATTATCGTTACATACATTATTTTACAGCTTTCTTCTGATGGGAAACGGATCTCCGTTGTCACCCTAGCCACGGATTTTCGTTACTTGATTGAACTGTTACGCACTGATTGTCATCAGTTCTTCAAGGCATTCAATTATATTTCTACAAGGCGTCTAGCGGTAGAAAGAGTATTCTTGTAACTCTCTTCAATTTTCGAGGAATTATAATTCAAGCAAAACATTTCATGAACAGTAAATTATAGCTAATGGGAGAATTTTTTTGCCAGACATATTACTTCCGAGACACGATAAAAACATCATCATTGTAGTATGAAGGTCAACAGCATTGACACCTAACTTTAGATGGCGTGTAAAATCAGTTCTGTCGATGATTTCGATCTAGATTACCATTCTTTCCGGCATGGTATAAAATAAAAGGTTTCAGAAACAGAAGGCTTAGGGCGTTGTAAATCACCTACCCATATGATTACATTTCCGATGGATGAACACGCACTGATGGGCTTATCTGATAAGCGATGTGAGCAACTAAAACGCTATTATTAATCTTTTAAATTAGAATTTTAAATTTTTTTTCTTGCAAGAATAGTTTAAAAAATGAAATGTGTTTATTTATTATGTGAAGCATGTGGAATGTGAATGTTATCTGTTGAATTGAGATGATGTACTGGCTTTAAATGATATGCATTCATCGTGGATAATAATAGATTCAAGCATGAACTGATGCGATTGATTCGATTTCGCTTTTTAGTGGATTATTTTATATTAAACAATCGCATTTATAGATTACAATGTACTTTTTCTTTCTTAAAGCCTTTTGAATTGATTTATAAGATGGATTGGGAGGTAATGCTATGAGATGCTAACTTAAAAAAATACAGTACGATATTGTTTGGATTGTGATACCGTAATTTAAATTGAAATAAGCTTTTCCTTTTAATGAATCTGTGCTTTTCCTCTTCTAAAAGTTCATCATAAACTTTTTAAATTATTTTTCCATTGTGACATAATAAAACATTAAAAAGTTACTTTTAATGTATTACTTTTAAAAAATATGTTTAAAATAATCTAAAATATATATCACTTGATTTAATGTCTTTGCAAATGAATTGATTTCATTTTAAGTTGAGACTTCCGATATCTTTATTATTTAAATTTTTAAATCAATTTTTAGAGTTAAAATAAGTGAAAATTTCTTTCTTTTTTTGCGAAAAAATATACTACATATTACATTATTGTGCATTATCAATATTTATTTTGCAATGACACCAAGAAAAAAAATTCTAGTTTTCTATAAAATTTGAAAAATAATAATGCCATGAAATAATGGCCTGAAATATTTTTAAAATGTATAATTAATTATATTCATTTATTATTAAATGATTTCATATGAATAAAAAATTATTAATAACTAATACTATTATATAGTCATGGGACAGCAGTTTGCAAATATACAGATGACAGTAGCATCACGTAAAAAATATATAAATGGGTAGTGAATTATCAGGGCTTTTATTTGTACTCAAATGATTCGTGTGAAAAGTTTTCTGACATGATTATGGTCGCACTATAAGAATTAACAGGCTTTGAATACGGAAAGCTAGTTGGAGCTAAACGCATGGGCATTCTATTTCAGAAATTGTTATAGAATTTAACATTCCTCGATCCACAGTGCCAAAGGTGTGCCGAGAATATATAATTTCAGGCAAATGCCTACCACCATGGACAACGTAGTGGCGTGCCACTTCTACTTAATAACGAAGACCAACGATGTGTGGGTAGAGTAGTCATTGTTAACAGACAAGCAATACTGCGTCAAATAACAGCAACAATCTATGCGGGACGTATGATAGACATGTTAGAGAGGACAGTACAGCGAAATTGGGGTTGATGGGATATGACAGCAGAAGACCGATTCGAGTGACTTTACTAACAATATGCCATCAGCTGCAACTCCTCTGCTAGGCTCGACATTAGATGACGGAAAAATGTGGATTGATCAAAAGAATGACGATTCCAGCTGTTAAGAGTTGATGGTATGGTTCGACCCAACGATCGATATTATGGTTCGCAGACCCTTCGAGGCCATAGACCCACGCTGCCAACAAGGCACTGCGCAAGCTGGTGGTAGCTCCATAATGGTGTGGGATATTTGTACATATCAGGACTGGGTCCTCTGATGAAATTGAACCAATCATTGATTAGAAATGCTTATGTTTAGCTACTTAGATACTATCTGCAGTCATTTAAAGATTTTATGTACCCAAAGAGCGATGGTATTTTTCAGGATGACAAATGCCATGTATTCGCGATTGGTTTGAGGAACTTTCTGGACAATTCTAGCCAATGATTTGGTCACCTAGACCACCATACATGAATAACATCAAACATAAATGTGATATGATTGAAAGGTCAGTTAGTTCGCAAAATCTTGTACAGGCAAGTCTTTCGAAATTATAACAAGGCTGGATATTTGTTCAGGGGACTTCCAATGACTTGAATCAGTGCCACGCCGAGTTGCTGCAGTTCACCGGAAAAAAGGAGGTTCTACACGATATTAGGGGGTATCCCATCACTTTTGGCACTTCAGAGTATATAAATAACAGGAATTTTCATTTGAAAAGTTACTAAGATAATAAGAAATTGAAATTGTTTAAAATATATAAATTGAAAATTACACAAATATGCAATAGGCACTACTATATTATTTAAAATAATTAATATATTATGTTTCCATTTTAACGCATTCATAAAAATATAATTTGTATTACGCAACTGATGTTTTTAGCACACTTTTAAAACCATTGAAAATGAATATCCTTGTAGAAACATTTTCATTTTTTTTTATATTTACATTCCCGGAATATGTTTCCCTCTATTTCTTTTTTAAATCTACATTTAAGCACAATAAATGTTAAAGTTAACAAAATATAAAGTCCTTTCTGCAATCTTTTCATAATTTAGACAAAAGGAAGATTCCTAAAAGTCCTTGTCATTCCTTTTTCTTTAGTGTTTGAAGCCAATCTATATGCATCTCATTGTTTTTATATTTTAAAACTCATGTATTGGTTTCTTCAATGTCTCCTAGTAAATCTCATTGTTTTTATATTATAAAACTCATGTATTGGTTTCTTCAATGTCTCCTAGTAATATGTAACCTTCCCTTGCAGCCGCCTTCGAGTTTCCCGACCTTACTCGTCGCCTTCCAGAAAGAACGTCGACACCCGGTAAGTGGTTTCTTTTCCCTTACACAATGGTCTACATTGAAGTATGTTCCAGTCCACAGAACCGCAACCTTTCTGTTCAAACAAAAACACAGAAACAAAAGTCAAATTCGAACAACATAACGGAATAACAGAAGAACCATTAGTAAAAATGTAACGACATTGTTAGAAAAAAAATGAAGTCAAAGAAAAAAGCTGCAATGTATCTGAATTATAGGTTTTATTCAACTATTGATAACAGAGCATTGAATTTTTTTCCACAAAAGTTGTCACAACTTTTTTTTTAATTCACTGCAATTTTATTGAATTTTTTATTCAACAGTTTAAAAGATGGTCTCTGTGAATGGTTAGTCTTATTGTAGGGCAATGTCTTCAGTAAAATGAAAATATTTTTTTTTTCACACGTCTTTCTGATACTGATTAAAGGAAGGTCAGATATGCGAATGCTATTAATGCTAATGTCGCACTAATAATGCAACGATGTGAAAATTTCTTTCTTTACCAACTTAAAATAGTGGCAAGAGTACATTTTGTTGAAAAATAGATATTTGAATCGGATTTTTTAAATAATATTTATTTGTAAATCTTCATTTTATAAAGAAATGATTTTCTTATTGATAGTTGAAAGGTTGGAATCGGGAATGCTTTTAAAACGCAATAAAGCTTATTTATATTAATGATTTTACAATAATAAGATACTTTCTCTTTAATTATTTTCTTATATACGTTTATTAAAATTATGTCCTAAGATGTCAAAAACAAAAATTTAAAAAATGAATGCCTAAAATGGCTTCAATTTACAATTTTTAAAATTATTATATGCTGTAATTATATAATATTTCATAATTAAAAAAAAAATTTACTAAATATCTATAGCTGAATATTTATGTCTATAGCTAAATATTGTTAGATATTTATGTCTATAGTTAAATATTGTAAAATATTTATGTTTGTAGTTAACTATTGTTAAATATTTATGTCTATAGTTAAATATTTATGTTAAATATATATGAATTGTGTTAGGTATTTTGTTGTTAATCAACATGCATTTAGCCTTTAACATAAAATATCATATACGCAGTGCAAGTTCTTTGCGTTCTACACTATGTAACATAGCACTATTTATCTTCCTGTTACTTCATGCGAATAAGGAAGCGCAATGATAGAATACATCGTCTGCATCATTTCAATGTATTTTCTGCATTTAATTTAGTATCGTACATACCACTACGCAAAATGACTGAAAAAAAATCTAGTTAGGGAGCTGTTTATTTTATGTATTATTATATCGCAAGAAAATTAATTGTTTAACACTTAATATGCTTTGTTAATATATGTATTGAAAATAACTTTTCAAAAAAAGATATTTGTCCTCAGTGTCAAAGCTGCTGTTAAAAGTAATGTTCCAACCAGGAAAATGTATAATATATTTTGACAAAGCTACTACCGCAGTAGGATTATTTATCATATGTAAAATATTTATAATATATCTATCTCAAAATTTCATTTTTTTTATTAGATAATTTTTGACTTTCTAAGTTAAAAAAATTATACATAAGCTCATAAAAATATTATTTATTCATTCTCCATTAATTGAAGATAGTATTAAGACTATTTTTAAATACACGCATTTTAAGTAAACATGTTAAAGACTTCCTTAGGCACATTTTGGAAAATTTCTTTAATTCTATTGACAGCCCCGAGAATTGAACAATACAGGAAATTAAAATTTATGATCTTAATATTAGTATTAAAAGACCGCAGAATATTTTAATTTAGTATTTTTTCTGTTTTATTTTAATAATTTCTATTATTCTGGGCAATTTACCTGATGGTCAATTATTCATACCTTGTTCTACCGGAGATGCAGCCTTTCGGGGCTAGGAAGCTCCAGGAATCCAAACACCAACCAATTAAACATACAAATTTCATTTATTTATATCATAAACTAGAAGTGACTTTTTTGAAAATATTATTTTATCATTTTCAAATATAATCTGTCTTCCAATTTTGAATATTTACTAAAGTTACTTTGTATTATTTATACTTAGTAAAATACATGCAGTACCCTCGTATAATGTACAATGGAAAAAAGCGATATAACTGCGACTTTTTAAAAGTTATGTGACAATTTTTTTACCAAAAACCAACCCACGAATATCTGAAGCAAGATATATCAAGGTGCACTTATTTCGTAAAATTTACTATTGATATCTCACAGGAATTAAAAAATAACAAGCTTTATAATTTACAAAATAAAATACCCTTAGTAACTTTAACATGTTAATTTAATGTAAAAAAAAATGTAAAAAAAAAAAAAAAAAAAAAAAAAAGTGATTGAAAATACCAATTTTCAAATTAAAACTTGAATCTAGACTTTTATAATTTGCTTTTCTTATTTTCAGGATGTGCTTATAAGGGACAACGATATGCTCATGGTGATCAAGTGGAAACGCCAGAACCATGCCTAAACTGTACTTGCATCCGAGCTGTAGTTGTGTGCTACTTAAGAGTATGCCCTTCGGCTTCAGCCCCACCCCCTGGATGCTTTTTGGCCAGAGAGGTTGGTCAGTGTTGCCCGTCACTTGTCTGCAGTAAGTATCCTTGAAACTAAACTAAAAAGAAAGCACTTAACGCTGGAATTTCGGTCGCAGGTTTAAACATCACCTAAACCGCATCTCACAAATCTGCGGAATTTGACGGTCGTTGAACTTTTCAACTTGGGTCAAGATCAGTTTAACGGAATGATTAACAACTGCGAGCGAAAAGAAGCAGTGAAAGGTGTCCAATCCGCAATAAGATGGATGCGAAGGTGACTGGATTATGTAACCAGAGTACAAGGCATACATTATTAAGTAATCTTTCTTTCGTTTTCGCTAAAAGGTGAAATATTGTAAAGATTGCATTACCACGGGGAAGATTTCCAAATCCCGCATACCGTTTCTTAGACTTTTGTTTTACTTGTAACATTTGTCATTAGGAACAAATTAAAATTTAAAATTATAATTGATTATATGTAATCAATGTAATTGAATAATATGAAGTTTTAAATGTTCCTTAAACTTTATATCAATAACTTAAAAATGATTTTAAATTTTGATCCAGTTCTCAAATTTCTTTTTTACAAGAAATATAGTTTGAATAATCTTTCAGTTTCTGATATATAATCTATTTTTAAATTTTTAAAATAAATAATAATAACATTTACGATTATAAAATTAATTATTATTATTTAAAAAATAACAGATATTTTGTATATCATCAAATTATATATATTTCAAACATCATTTCTTAAAGATTAATTTTTTAGCAGCATTGATATGCGACTATAGAAGTAGTAGTAAATAATGTCGTTTCCTTCATTACGATAAATTTGCTTATATTCCATTGTGTTAAGTTATGTAATTTCTTTTTTATTCAAGTATTTGCTTCCAATATTATAATGAAATTTATTTTTTATTAAAGTAGTTGCTTCCATTATTCTAATGGAATTTCTTTTTTATTCAAGTAGTTGCTTCCAACATTCTAATGGAATTTCTTTTTTATTCAAGTAGTTGTTTCCAACATTATAATGGAATTTCTTTATATTCAAGTAGTTGTTTCCAACATTCTAATGACATTTTTTTCCCCCGAAGCGTGAACCATTTCAACATCTTTTGTTAAGATAATGTATCGCTTCATATTTAATATTTTAAATTAAAAGTTTGTAGATATGAATTTTGCATTGGTGTTATGAATTTCGCAATATTTAATTCAAATTAAAAACACCCAAATTAACTAATTTGAAAACGCCTAAGCAAATTATCAACAACAGGCTTTGTGGAAAAAATAACATTTTCACGTTTCTTGCTAAGTTATTTTTAAATTTGTAACAACGAAAAGCGAATCATTTATTTCTAGCTTTCTAAAGTTTATGCAAATTTTCTTCACCGCGAATGTATTCCTTCGTAGGATTGTTCAATGTTTTGTTTAGGCGTGATATTTCTCTAAACTTCGTTGTCACGGTAGTTGAGCTTGACTAGTACAAATAAAGGTTAAGTTAGTTATACGCCTCCAATGTCTTTGAGAAATAGAGCAAAATATTTACTTACTGATATCTTCCATCTGCATCTCAATTCTGCAGATGCAACTCCTCGCTAAATCAACAGTGCGTTGAAGTAAAGAGACAAAAGAATTGAAAGAGTAATAGAAGACCTACCACAGACTTTTACCTATTTGCATTATAAAGTGATTTGAAAATACGTCTCTATTAGTATTATTTAAAAATTATGTTTAGCATTCAAATCCAGACTTTGAGACCATGTAAATATTAGGCTTGTCCATTATAGATGCAAGTAAATTGAATGGATATATGCATGATGTAACTATAGATAACGATGATAAACTACGATTGATAACGCTGAAAGTCTGTTAGAGTAGAATACAAATTAATTGAAACAGAAAGAATTAGACAGTTAAATATATTTATTTTGCTCGGGTCCCAAATTTATCAGAACTATATAAAAACTAAGAAATGAATGCGATGACCTCCTTTAATTTGTTTAATTCGGTTCGGCATAGAAATGAGAGAATTTTATCAACTTTCGGTGATTTTCTTATTATGAAACCAAACCTTAAATACAGCACTTATCATATTAATTTTCGTTACACAATTTTCAATTTGGTTGTTCTTTTTTTAAAATTTCCTACAAATTATTAAGCAAGGGCCAAGTTGGACTGATTTATATATAGTTACTGATTACTGATTTATATATATATAAAGCGGTGCCATAATGGAAAAAATGTCATTTAGGGGTGATTTTAATTGCAGTAAAAATAATTTTAATTTTTAATAGTTCAAATTTTAGATTACTTAATATTAAAAAAAAAAAAAAAAAACTCGTTATATTTTTTTCTTTCAAAGGAGCTTTGCACCACGTATATCTGATCAGCATCCCTAAAAAGTAATCGATTCGTCTGTTTCCGCCGTTAAACAGGATGTTTACCATTCCACACGAAGTATCTTTCTTAGTACAATAATTTGCTTGTAATGAAGTATTTTACTTTTTTTGATGCTCGACATTGTAAAAGATGCTGTTAGAAAAGTCCGTCATTGATTGAAGAAATCATCTTATTTAATTTTTCAGAATATCCATGTATTTGTCAGATTTTATCATTCCGATGACTTTTATTAAAGGTTCAGTATCATAATAGCAAATTTAGAAAATACCATAATAGAAAATCCATTTAGAAAGACACTATTAAAAAAATTCCGCCATTGGTTGGAGAAATCCTCTTAAGTTCAGAATTTTTTTATTTTTCAGAATATCCACACATTGGTCAGATTTTATCATTCCAATAACCGGCATTAAAGGTACAGTACTACAGTAGAATTTTTTTTTTGAAAATTTTAAGTGCATGTTTAACTTTTTGTTCCAAGTGAATAGGAGAAAGAGGTTATCAGCTGAACATCGCACTTATCGTGGATGATGAAAAGATTCGCACGAGAGAACACGACTTTTCTCTAATTTTCAATTATTCCATGAAGATATTTCTTTACTTAAATCAAACACTACTTCACTGTGGATTTAGTTAAAAAAATTTTTTTCATTATTTTCTTTTCAACTCTGCCAACAACAAGGAATCTTCATCACACAGTCGTGAAATGAGCAATTTCAGAAACATGAAATTCAATGTTTCATTTCACTGTCGTCTTTCGGGAATCTTTTTTAGAATCAAAAGTTACTGATCTGTTATTGCAGTCTTTCTTTATGTTTGATATCCCTGTCTCCTGTTTTTCTCTGAAGATTAATAATTCTAATTAATCATCCCAAATTAACTCTAATATTTTCCGATATTTTTCAGCAGTTCATTGAAGAATGTTCGTTTAGAGTAATTATTTTGGCATACTTTCTATGCAATGCCCATGGTTAAAATTTACTCAATAGCGAGAAGATAAAAAAAAACTAAATCTAATCTGCTAAACTAAATCTAAAAATAAATAAAATGAATTTATAAGAATCCTACTATTACACATAATACACTGATTTAATTTTAAAATAAAATTCGAAAAATCGCTAGACAAACATGTGAATTCAAAACAAGCTTTTTAAATTTGAAAAAACAAATATTTCATTGAAACATTTATTCTAAATATTTACACTAAAGCATAGCTTAAACAAATAAACAAACCATTTTTATAAAAAAATTCAGATCAGTGATTACTTAAATAATCAAATCTCATGTACTGTAAATTTGTGATTATAAATACTAAGTTAAACAATATACAAAATCTAAAGAAATAAGGGGAAACTAAAATATCTCAGAGACCAATTAAAATGACACCTGACGACTAATAAATAAAAAATTAAAAATAAACAGTAAATATTGACACATTTTCACAGTAAATATTGACACATTCTTTACACATTTCAGCTAAAAAAGTGTTTAGACAAGGATTGTTTTATTACTTTTAAACATTTCAAACATAGGTGAAAGATTTTAAAAATGAATTTTTACACAGATGAAATTCTAAAACAATATCAGTTTTAAGAATTAGCATAAACAAAACTAATTTATATTTCTATAAAAGCTGTTTTACAATATTCGAAAAATTTCTTTTCGAAAAAAAAAATAATAATAACAATTCTAGTTGGAAATCATTCCACAAATATTTGAGTATGATTTATTATAAAAATAAATTTAAATTAAGAATTTCGTGGCAACAGATAGATACACCATGCTAAATTGTAGTTAAAAAAATACCGAAAAGAGGAAGAAAAATCTGAGCTGATTCCACATATTTTGATTCTGAATGTCTTGTTTTCAAAAACTTTTGGAGATGATGCTTCTATTATTATTTATCTATACACTTGACTGCACTTACGTTTTCGAAAAGCGTGTATTTTCGAAACATACATTCTGCAAAACATGATGTCTTTGGAATCGTTGTCATGTGAATGACCGTTAATAGCTTTTAGAAATTCGCAGATATCATTTTGTGCAAATTGCCCATTTTTTTTCTAGAAAAGAACTTTCGAATGTTTTGATAATATAACAATAATAAAAAAAACCCGATTCTAGTAAACGATTTTCAAAACTCTGAACATATGTATAATAAATTCCCGATCAATATCTTCAAAAAATTTTTTCGCATAAACTTTCATCAACAATAGAAATGTTTTCGTGGTTTTTCTCAGAATTAACAATCTAAATTTTATCGTGATTTTATAGGTAACAAAAAATTCTTCATACACCATCAAGTATTATTTATTTTGTTTCCAAAATGTCAGCATGGAATTCAGTACTTTCATTGTATTTTAGATTTTGGAATTCATATGAATTTCTAATCCAGATTATTTGTATAATGGAAAACGAAAATACAAGGAGAACATATACAATAGATTTCCATACAGCGTATATTCTTATAATGCGGCGAATATATTGCTATTAATGTTTTCAAATAAAACAGTTCTTCGAATAACGCGCCAAATAAGAAATCATGGTAATTCCCCGAATTTTTAAAATTAAATTTGCTTTTCAGCTAATCAAACATTACACTTCTGTTTTATAATTTTTGTGTGGCACATAATACGTTGTTATTTATTAATTAATGTGCCACTGCCACTTTATCAATATTATTCTACTAATAAAACGCAGAAAATAAAAGTTGGTATTGTAGTAATCATTTTAAGACTTAGGTTATTCGCTTTATACAATAAAAATTATCGTACAACGCGGTTTCCTGTAACGTGAATGCATAAAAGAGGTAATGTATTAAAAGTATATTAATGCACTAGTGTTTAAAAAAAGAGTTAAGCTACTAGAAATTGTAACATAAAATAACATATATAATGGCATATGAAATGCATTACAAGAGTGTAACTAAGATTTCTCTTTTAGGCAAAGCTTTATGCATTTACTAATTACTAGTCATTTAACAAGTATTTCTTTTCCATAGATTTTTTTATTAGTATTATATATCATTCGTTATGTAATTATATTTCTTAAAATAAAGTAAAAAAATATTTATGGGATAGAGGTTGTGAAGAATTTCTCGATTTTTTCTAATTCAAAAAACATTAAAGATTCTAATTCATTATACAATAACTTTTTGACTTTTCTGCTTCTGAAGTCCAACTTTAAGAACTAAATATTTTAAAAGAATTAAGTGTTTCTGATATTGCATTGTAATAAATATCAAATGTAATTCAATCCATTATACTAAACTTTTTTTTTATTTAAATTCTAATTTTTTATAGGGGGAAATCATAATTTTCTTTTCGTATAAAATCCAAATATTTAAGCTTTAGTACATAATTGTTTTTTTTAGAAATCTATAAAAATATAAAATGACGCAACAATGACTTACCTTAGCACTTATAAATAATTTTAGTCCATAAGATCTATTGAAATGATATTTTTTCTTTTAAGATTATCTTATTTCTTCGTTAAAGTTGTTATACAACATTTTCATGATCTCATTTTTTTGTGTGCATAATTAAGTAGCAAAAAAATATTTTTAAATATATATTTATCACAATTTTAATTTTCTCAAGGAACGATCTTCAAACAAATTCTCTTCAACTTTTACAATCTTTGCTTAAAATTTATCTTAAGCTATAGAAATATTACAGAAGAAATAAAAATTGCATCGAAAAAATGTAATTTTATTTATTTTCTGCTTATAGGAATTGGTTCATGATTAATCTAACTGCTCTATTTTTAACTACTCTATATTTTATTAAAATGATGATTTTTGGAATTATCATTTCTTTATCTACATAACCAGCTATTAGCTCCCCTTCAGTTTTCCATACTGTCTAATACAGAGCCTGTTATGGATATTGTCGTTCCAGCGTACAACTTCAAAGTCAAATACCTGGAACTAAGAAAAAAATAAACTTTAGATAGGAATTTTTTTATTTGATTTTTATTTATCTGCAGGTTTGTAGAGGAATTGTACTATCCACTGTTCGTCAAACTCCAGTGCTTTTTACCAACTATTTCTGGAATTTAGTTTTCCAATTTTTTCTTACAATATAATTTTTTTACTTTTGCATTTTTCTTTAATTTTTTTTGTTTCCGTTGTGGCGACCATTGTCTTGGCATCCCCATCTTTATACATCATTGGTGTGTACTATTGGTTCTCAGACTGTGGGGAGCTACTTTTTCAAACGAGAAATATTTTTTATTCAATTCAGACGCATATAAGTTTTTAAGTGCCAACTCATCAACTGACTGATTACGTTAAAATTAGATCACCACTCTGGTTTGTCAACGTTGTTCTCTCAAGCCACAGCAATTTGTAATGAACATCTTCATGGACAGTATCTAAGGTGTTCGTATTCTCCGCCCTAGTACTTGAACTCGATGAAGGAACGTTCCAGTCTAATAATTTAACGCACTCACCACAGAGATAAACATTGGAATTAATTGGTTCAGATCTTTTGTTGAACTTAAAGTTAGATCTTTACTTCATCTAGTCAAACGCGCTAACCACCAGCCTTTTTCAGATTCAACAAATAAAAAATTATACTGTCATTAACTGATTAGAAAAATAAATATGAGAAATGTGTAGATAGATAATTATCGTGAATTTCAAAATGATTAATGATTATTTTCTGCTAGTTTTAAAAGTGTGTGCCAGAAATAATTGGATTCTTCAACAGAAACCGTGTTTATTTCTTAAAGTATTGCTCACGTATATCTGAATGCTATTATTAATGAGTAAGAACAACTCATTTATCTAAATTGTAATACTCCATTAAGCGGCTGGTAGCGGTCTCCGGGATAGCACTACATTCGTTCACGACCGTCTTTTATCTACAGACAAAAGCGGGATTCATCCACAGAAAATACCTGATGACATTGAGTGGTGCAGTTGTAATGTGACGATAGTGTACGAGGTGTATGCTTCCATTGCTGTTTACTGTGCGAGCTAACCGATTTCATGAAATCGGTTGCATTGGGTTTGGATGGACCATATACATTAGTGGACGGCAACAGGAGACTTAGGACGTCACGTCTTGTGATGAACGGGTACCAGCCATTTGACATTAGTGGCTTATGATGCATTGTTTCGATCTATACCCTCTTCAGCAATTGTCTGCGTTCACAATGCCATATATCTTTGGAATGTACTCATGTCATGCTCAAGATCGATAAACCAAGATCTCGAAGGTTTAGGATATATGGTCTAGGATATATTCTCGCTCTGCAACCGTTTACTGATGGTATTTACTATTGTCTCCAAGCATTTTCAACGCTTCTTTGAATTTTTAGCTGCCGCTGACTGTTACTGATTACATACCGTATAATAGGAATTAGCGCGCATGCTCTAATATACGCATGCCGCTTACTGACTCTAATAATTTTTACTGACTTTTATAACCCCAACCTTGATGTCACACGTAGAGAAAATTCGAAAACAAAAGTATTATGCAGATCAACACCGAAAAATATTATACCATGAATGAAAATTTTGTTTATATCTGGCTATGCATATCAAATAATAATAACATATTTCCTACTTGTCGAGGGTAATAAGGAAGACTTTTATTAATTACATTTTATCAGTCAAAATAAAAGAACATAATTTTAGAAATCAGATTAAACATAAAGATGTTATTTAAAAATAAATTTTTACAATTGTTTATAAAAAAAAAAGGAATTTAAATAAAATTTACTTTATGAACTTCGAACTTTTATTGATCAGTAATGATGACATTCAATTTTTAAAACATAAATTTTTCTTATTTCTTCTCTTTTTTTATGTCTTTGCATTCAAATTCAAAATATTTCTTTATTGAAATTATGAACTCTGAACTATTTTGTTGATTAAATCATCTCAACGCATTTTCAATGAAATATTCATATGTACGACTTTCGCATCCTTCACGTAAATTGAAGGACACTGTCGTGACCTTCAGAAGATGAGACAGAATTGTTCAAGATAGTGATTAAAAAGAAATCCAAGAGTAAACTTTACCTTTCAATTGCACGCAAATCCACCGATTGGACATTGATTGCGCAGTCGTTGACAAGTTAAATACACTGTGTAAGGGAAAATCAAGTGCAAGGTCGAGTCAAAACAGGTCATTTCTTCCTTTATTATTCTAAGACTATCGTCTTCTCCTTGAAAATAGATTCACTTTCTTTTGTTACTAATGGGTTTTTTTTCTTTTGGCTGATAGCAATGTTTTAATTTGATCAAGATCGAATTCTAATGAAAGTAGAGTTAATGACGAGAAAAAAAAAAAAAAAAAAAAAAAAAAAACTAATCATGTCTAGGAATTTAAAATAAAAAACTCAATAAAAATTAATGATAGGGAAGGACTATAATATATCGCAAGAAATTTTAATAGTGAGATGAAAAGTTATATTGTATATATTCTTGTTATTGTATATAAAAGTATATATTGTTGCATGTAAATTGCAATACCGTATGTATACCGTATGTATTTTTTGTAATACCGTATGTCATTGTCGACTCTACGATTTTTTAAAAGTTATTTTACATGAAATTGGGAAAATTCGTCTTAAACAAAAGATTTTAATAGCTATACAGTTAATGGCGATTGGATTACAGTATCAGATTTCGATTCTTATAGGAGTTACGGTAGTTCCAATAATTAAATTTATCATTCATACTCACGGAAAATTTCTGTAATATGTTTTACATTAAAAAAAATCTGTTTTTAATATTTTATGAGAATATTAGTATTCTTCGTTAGTAAACTAATCTCTCAATTCTATATTGAATCTATAGAAGTAACGATTATTTAGTTCTTTCCCTATTTCTTTAAGGATATTCTAGGTGAAGTCTATATAACAGAATTTGTGAGCAAAATGTTTTATTTATAAAACTTTATTATTTATTGGTTATATTATTATTATTATTTTACATATAATATCCAATAATCAAATACAACTTGATGTTTTTCAATAAAATCATAGAAGCATCCAATTTTATATATAAAAAAATATTTACTCGAAGATAGTTTCTTTTTATCGAAATAATTATATTTTTAAATTTCTTGCAAGAATTTAATATCCAAAAATCTTATTTTAAATTCAAAAGAACTACGACAATATGGTACAAAATTATATATTCTTATTAATTGTAGGAAAACTCGTATTTTTTCTTTTGTCAGATTTTATTTTCTGCAAACCAATTTGATATAATTAAATTACAATAAAAAAACAAAATTTGAAATTAAAAAAGTATAGAAAAAAAACAAAAAACTTTTGATTAAGTCAGCTAAATAAAAACTTTAGTTTAAACACGCGTATGTATTGTCAATTGTTTTGTGAAATGTTTGTAAGCTGGAAATTCTTGATCAAAGTTTGCTCCCAGACTTTTTAAGTAATAATAGCAACAAAAAAAAGTGACGACGCGTCGGAATACCAGACAGTCATTTAATGCTTCAACACGAATTGTAGACAAGAATTAACAGATTTTTTTTACTGAACCAGAACTTTTTTAATGACACGCATATTTTTCTTCCTACAATGAGTTACACAATTTTTGAAAGCACTAATGTCCATCGTCCATTTTGAAAGCGTGAGCCTGTAGTAAAAACCTGCAATGTAGCTATTTCAAAAACAAAACAGTATACCTAAGCCGACGGGCCATTAAATACCATTTCGGAACAATTCCAAAGGTATTCTAAATGCTGTTATTTTCCCTCATAGGGAGTACTTTTATGGAAGTTTAGTTTTGTAAAACATGGCGATCAAAGCGATGATAATGTGGCTTACTTATAGTAATAATGAAAGATGATCATATTCTTTTTTTCATTTCTTAAACAATACAAGAAGGTGCACTACAGCCATCATGCACATAATCTTTCTTGACAAATTTTTTTTTTTCGTTGTTTACTTTTTACTCTATCTGCACGAATGCGTTCAAATAGCTGGTTGGCCGGCTACAAATTAAACTGAGGATGTAGCGGGGGTTATGTGGTTCCATTCACGCTTCAGAAAGTATTACTGGGGGATGTATAATTTACGGTTGTATAGTTGCTATTATTCTCATTATTTGTCGGTCACTAGAATGGCGGGTTTCTTTTTTCTTTTAATAGAAAGTCAGTGAAATGAGAAGAACATTCTATTGAAACACATAGAAACGCTGTGTGGTAAATTGGACTATATAAAAGATTTTTCATTGTAATTAGAAAATGTTATTTTACTCTTCTTTAGAGAAATATTAGTTCAATTTTTGTTTCAATTATTATTTTCGTTAAATGTTTGTAATTTACTGAAAAATACCCATTTAAAAAAAATTGATTTGTTTATTACAGCTTTCCAATTGTTTTGTTTAATAAATTTTAGTTGCATTCCTTATTCCTTACAGATATATAAAATAAAAAGGGCACTGCACCCACTTTGTGCCACCGCAATTTTGAACAAATACGGGGTGTGGCATTTGGTACCCTTTTCTTTGAATCCAATGGATTGATTGTCTTTCCTCAGAAAATGAATAATAATAAAGCAAGCATTTTTTAAGACCGTTAGATTTTCAAGAAAAAAAAAAAAAAAAATGCTGCATTAAGTAAATATAAAATATTAAAAGATAAGATCCTGTTTTAAAATACAGGACGGTAATACAATATTATTATATGATGTCAGGTTATTATATATATATTTTTTCCGAATTTCAATAAATGAACATGAAAAACTATTTAAAATAATTATTTACGATAACATTTATAAAGGATCATTGTTTTCGAATGCCGGTCACTTTAACCTAAGTCATTCGCCACTAGAATGGCATACATATAGCACTGTAGGGGGTACTGCACCCACCTTATGCCACAGCAATTTTGACCTTTTCCCTTGAATCCAATGGGTTCATCGTGTCTCTCCTCAGAAAAGTCAATAATAATAAAGCAAGCATTTTTTTTTTAAATCGTGAAGTAATTATGGTTATTTTTATACTTGAATTCATCATCAATAGCACGACAGCCCAGAGTGGGCCGAGGCCTACCTTTGAGAAGATTTCTATGCATTCCTCTGGGTGATAATAATCCTCTAGTTCTTAACCTTCTGTACAGCAAAATCTATTTCAACTGCGTCTATGTATAGCAACTTGGGAGGTCCTCTTCTTCTTTGCCCCTGTGGCTTTGCCAAAACAAGCCTTTTTACAAGGTTTAAATCATTCATTCTACATACATGAGTAGCCCAGTTTAATCTGTTGATCTTAATAAATTTTACAATATCTGGGTCTTTATAGCCTTTATAAATTTCTGCGTTGTACAGTCTTCTCCAACAATCACTTCCCTTAACACTTCCAAGAATAGGCCTTAAAATCTTCCGCTCAAATATACCCGAATGGGCCTCATCAGATCTTGCCAAAGTCCATATTATTCTTGAATTCAAATAAATCATATAAATATTCAAAGAAAAGGAATAGTATCCATATAATCCATCCTTCAATAAATGTCTGAATGAATTTCCGAGGGAAAAATTATTTTTTATTCCGTTACTTTTTCATGCAGATTGTTTCACTGATACAATAACATTTTCTTTAAAAACTTTCATTTTAAAATTTTAATACGTAAGCAACGAAAAATTAAAAATTATCATATTTTAAGTACAAATTGACCGAGAGATTCACGCTAATACATAAGATCAATGAAATTGTATAGTTTTGAAATTGTAATGACAAGGATATGCATAAAACTAACCCGAAATGTTACGAACATATATATATTTACGAGAGCTATACATAGCTATATTTACGAGAAAAACATGAGTACATCATATCATACTAAGTGAGATGAAAAGCTCAAATTTGCGGAAAAGTGGTTTTGAAATATGTGCGTTTATTCTATTTAATCTTCGTGTCTAAGAAAGATTATCGAGAAAGGCAGATGGCAAAGTAAGTCATTTTAAAACTTTTACTGGAAGTGATAAAATACCCATTTATTTTTTATTTTGCATATGTTACAGAATAACTGATTGAGTTAAAATTTGATGTACTGTGGAAAAAACTGTTATAAAAGATGGCAGGTGGTTAGTCTTGCATAACAGATGCAAAAATGATTCATGCAATCACTCCAAACAACTATTCAGCTATTCTGAATTGAAGATTTGTCTGTTATTTTATAAAACATTTTGGAAGTTAGAAAATAATAATTTTCGGTAAAGGTGTGATACGAAGTAAGTCTGTCTCAAGTCTGTCATAAATAAAAAAATTTACATTTCAGATTCAAAAAGGCAGAAAGATAAAGTCACATACATAAAACATTTTGGAAGTTAGAAAATAATAATTTTCGGTAAAGGTGTGATACGAAGTAAGTCTATTTCAGATTGGCTCTTCTAAGCCTTTTCCAGAATAGTTCATAAAAAAAAAAATTTACATTTAAATGCAATTACTCTTTGGCAATTCCTGTATTATATATATATATATTTCGTCAAAAAGGCAGAAAGATAAAGTCTGTAACCACCACCAGTACCCTATAAACTGTAGCCTCATTTTACAGCAATATAAAAAACAGAACCCTAAAATTTAATAAATAATAATTACAAAATTCAAAGAGCGTATTGTCCTTTAGTAAAGTTAAGACAGATACATATTTCCATATTTATGTAAAGGACTGTCTGACTGACTGTTGTAAAGGACTGTCTTGGCCTTCTGATACTTTATAGTTTGAAAATTTCTATAATACACATATGCTTATATATTACATTTCAATGAATATATTATATTTCATTTTAAATCAGCGTATTATCCTAAGCAAAGTTAAGACAACTGCAGTCTCCATATGTATGTCTCCGTTTTATAAAAGACTGTCTTGACCCTCTGGTATTTCATAGGGTGAGTGTTTTTGTAATATACATATCCTTATATATTATATTAGTTTAAAATAATACATATATTTATTTTTAGGCGCAGATAAAAAACCAAAGCCCAATGAAACAAGTGCAGAATCAGATCTCAGGCCGACATTCCAACCCGAAACATCGAAGAAGGAAGAAGAAACGACAACTACAATAACGACGACAACGACTAATAATATTGAAGAAAACAGTTTAATGTTTGTTACTTCAACCCAACCAGATGATGAGATCCCGTTACTCAATGATATTCCTGGGGGTAAGTTTTTTAATAAATGCATTTTTGAAATTATATTTAATAGTGTAAGGCGAAATGAACAGATTTTTTAATAGAAAAACAAGTTATATAATATTGTATAGCCAACAATACAAGTTATGCATTATATTATATTGAAAATATGTTATTATATAATAATTTATAAGTTTCGTTATAAAAGTTTAAAAATGAATTATTCTGTGATACAAACGAAAATCTTTCATTATTTCATTTCTATGAAACTAAACACATGCAAACAACTTTAAAAGAATTACGCACTATTTAAAAGCAATTAATCTGAACTGCATTTTAACTAAACGCTATTAGAAGTATATGAATAAAATCTACGTACCATCATGATTTCCTAAATTATAAAAGACCTCCAGATATAACTATCAGAAACATGCATATATTTATTTCGCTTTTGCTAATTTTTTGTTGTTTCTTTTTTAATTTTTTGTTATTTCTGTTTTTTAACTCGTGTTCAACTTATGTATGGGCCAACGAACGAAAAGGGAGGACAACAGCTTCTGGGACTTTAGGGGTAAATGCTTCGTACTAGCGTATCGTATGGGTGAAAACCTGAAAAATCCTATCAAACAGCCTCACTATCGATGCAAGACTATTTATACACGTTTTTATAATAGTCATTGAGTCGTCTCATTTCTGATAGCAGTAAATACAGCGGAAGTCACCAATATAAATGTCCATTGTTTTTTTTTTTTTTTTTTTTTTTTTGTTACGTTGAATTTCCACAAATGCATACCATCATAACATAGGTTCTGATATCATATCATATCAGAGTCCAAGTTATGATAGTAAATAATAAAAACAAAAAAGTAACACTCGAATTAAAAGTAGAAGGCACTTTTAATTTAAAGATAAATTTGTGAAGAAAATGCAAATGTCAAATTTAATTTTTTGCTGTATACAAATATTAAGGATATGTAAAACCCATGCGGTCATCGCGAGAAGTGCAAGACTGCAAAATAAAGAAAAATGAAAAGCGCTAGTACAGACATTCGCTGCCAGTTCAAGTGAATTTCTATGTGCAATATGGCTATAAGAAACCACCTGGAATACTTTACATGTGGTAAAATGAACTTGAGGAGGGAGATGGTGTGGCAAACATAGGTCCACAATAGTGGAAGTCTCAGATGTCCATAGATTATAATTCACTTTAACAAACAGTTGCAGATGTTAACAATAATGAATTAAATTCTTGAAATCGTTTGGAGATAATAAATAAAAATAAAGATAAATGGTATAATGACATTAATAATGTTTCTTTTATTTTCAGGATGTTTAGTGAATGGGACATTATATGGCGATGGGTCAGCTATGCTATCAAGCTCATTTTGTGAATATTGCTTTTGCATTAGAGGGAAGACAACATGTCTAAAACCGAAGTGTGATCTAGTTATAGAAGGATGTACTCCTCACTTTGATTCACACTTTTCCTGTTGCCCTTCCAGATACGACTGTTGTAAGTTCTTGAGTTATATGTGTAGCTTAGAGTAGTTGTTTTCACAAGTTCTTATTTTTATTTCGATAATATTTCATTCAGAAGATAGTATCAGCTTAAATTATTCGAAATAAAGAACATGTAATGTTTGAGAGACATTAATGTAATTGTTTCATTAGCAATTATTTAATTCATTCATTATAATTTTCATTATTATTCATTATGTAATTATTTCATTGTCAATTTTTCATTATTTTAAAATGATGTACGTTTGATAAAACCTTATATACCAAATTTTTATTTCACTTCCGCGATAAATTCAAAACAGCAAACTAAATCTATAAAATTATAGTGAAAATCGTAGCTAAATTTCTAGAAAAAATACTGATAAGCTTTCCAGTAAGATTAAATAATTAATATTTTGTTTGCGACTTTCCCCCTGTTTCAAAGAAAATAGTAATAAATTTAACCGATTTTTTAAAATAATGAAAGGATTCTTTTAATATAAAATTAAAGAAACCGAAATTTAAAATATAGAGACGAATTTTATAAAATTTAAGAAACTTATTAAAAAAACACTTTTGCTAGAAATCTGAACAGTTACTAAAATCACGTGTATTCAGGGAATTCTTTTGAAAAATAATGAAATACACATAAAATTCTTCGGCAATTATTGTAATTTTATTATTGTTAATTCATTTATTCGCTGTTTGCCTCGTATTTTTAATAAATTAAATCAACAGTTATAATAATAACGAGTTATACAAAAAATAAATCTGAGGTCAACGTTATTTTTATTGTGAAACATACTGTTTTTTTACAGTTCAAAAAACTACCATTTTGGACTCAGATGAAACAACAGTAACAGTTTCTACAACTACTGTCGGAGTCACGCAGTATTCAGGTATTGTATATATATATATATATATATAGTTAAAAGTACAAAATATTTACACATTTTATATGTACATTTTACAAAATATACATACACAAATATATGTACATTTTTTCCCAATTATTTTAAATATATATTACACAAATGGTTTACAATAATTGGGGAAAAAAATTCAAAATTGCTTTCCATTGATTATTTTTTCTCAAAGTACGAGGAAATCAACTCGACACGCTGCATCAGAACTTGAAAATACGTGCAGCAAAGTCATAAATATCTTGCATCACAACTCTATATCATATAGTTAGTTCTATATCACATAAATAATTTAGCTCTATATCATTACAACATACTATAGATTACAAACGACAGATTTAAACGAATTAAAAGAAAGCAAAGTGTAAATGTAATGTCCTTTGTTGACATAGCAATATCACAAAGCACATGGCGAAAACTAGAATGTAGAGTTTAATAAGGATACTAACTGTATATTCTATTCATACCAAGACTATATATTTGAGCCTAAAGGCAATTTTCCTAAGGCTATATATCTAAGCCTATCTCAAGGCATTCTCCGCATGCTAGTGTTGGTAAACGGATAGAAATATTATAAATGAGATAAAAAAAAAAAGCTTAGAAATCTTTTCTATTAAACGTTCGAAACTGTATGCATCTATCTTTTGTACTTTTAAAGAATATTTTTTTTTTTCTGAACAGGTAAATACTTTCTGTCCCTCTTGTATTTAATATTAATGAAAACCTATTCACAATGAACAAAATCCAGTTGATGATCGTAATTTTAATGTGTTGGTATTTTTTAGATTTTAATAAAGTTGAAACGAAGATTTTATTAATTGTTAGAAGTTAACACAATGTTTTGCAGAAACCAAAACTATTTAACGCATTTCAAGAGTAATGAAATTTTTAGTGAAAGAAAGATATAAATTGACATATTTGCTTGTCACCTTTTATGAATAAAACTGCGCGTCTTAAAAATAATAATTTTATATAAATATAAATATGTATAAAAGACTGAATAAGAATCTTTCCCTCAGATAATCAAAGTACTTGCTTCTTGGCTGGAGTTGAGTATCATCAAGGTCAAGTCATTCCAGACTATCGTTCATGTCATAATTGCTACTGCTCTAGTGGATCTATTATTTGTGATAAGATCAAATGTTCTCCAGCTTTAGCTGGTTGCCAACCTATCATACCGGATGGTCATTGCTGTCCGGTGTCATACAAATGTGGTGAGTACTGATTACATCATCCTAAAACAACTATTAACCACTTTTATTTAAAAATATCCTCTTGGAAATTATATATGTATTTAAATTTATCAAGGCCTTTTTAAAAATAAGATACATGAAGTAATGTAATTTGAAATGCATATAATTTTGATAATTCAAATTAGTGCACTGATAGAATATTTGATTGCAACCGTCTATGGTAGATTATTCGATTGCTGTTTGTATGGTTAGATTACTGCCAGTAAGTATGGCAAAATTTCAAATTTTAAGTTTATAATAATACTAAAAATCTTAAAAATAACAGGTAAAGTAAGTGCAGCACGATTGTATTGCGAACCATTTCGCTTCATTATTTTCTTCCTTATGCCATTTTGCTTCAATTCGCTCAAGAACCTTTGACGTACGTTATTAGAGCTTCTAAAATCCCACGTCCTTCCGATTACATGAACTACTACAGGAAAGTCACCTTCGAGAGCTCAGTTATATTTACTTTTTATTACATTTTAAAGTAAAAAAAAACCTTAAATTCATAATTATTTTTATCTGCAATATCTAAAAAACAGAAACTTCGGAACGAAGCAAATTTATGTAGTATATACGAGTATTATTTTAAAAAGTATTAAAATAAATGTAACCTTTTAAAGTAATTTTCTTCATCAATTGCTGAAACTTTTTGTCGTGATGTATAACTCTTTAGCGTAACTGAATTTATTCTTCGGTACTATACAAAATTCATAATTATGCGAAAAATACGTCCCAGGAGAAATTTAATCGCAACACCCCGTCAAGAATAAAAGACAGTGAAAATTTAAAAGGATAATATTAACTAAAATTCATCATCAACATCAATAGCACGACAGCACAGGGTGGGCCAAAGCTTTCCTTTGGAGAGATTTTCATGCATTCCTCTGGGTAATAATGGTCCTCCAATACTTAACCTTTAGCAAAATCTTTTTCAACTGTGTCTATGGATAGCAACTTGGATCCTCTTACTCTTTGTCCCTGTGGCTTTGCCAAAACGAGCTTTTTTACAAGGTTTAAATCATTCATTCTAAATTAATGAGCTGCCCAGTTTAATCTATTTAGTTTAATAAATTTTATAATACCCGAGTCTTTATAGCATTTATAAATTTCTGCGTTGTGCTGTCTTCACCAACAATCACTTTCCTAACACCTCAAAAAATAGTCCTAAAAGTCTTCCGCTAAAATATACCTAAACAGGCCTCATCAAATATTGCCGAAGTCCACGTTTCAGAGCCGTAGACCGAAATAGGTCTGATAAGGGTTTTATATAACAAGAATTTAGTTTTTCTGCATATGAATTGTAATTTAAACGGATTTCTTAACCAGTAAAAGGCCTTATTGGCAGACACAATTCTGTTTTTTTTTTTTTTATTTCAGGTAAGATATTATTTTGACAATTAATTTCTGATCCTGAATATTTAAAACTAAGTACAGATTCAAAAGTGTAAGTGCCTAAGGTAATATTGGGTGTATCCTGACAAATATTTCTTGATAAAAGCATATATTTCGTTTTTTCCTGGTTTGTTTAGATGCAAAGCTTTTGCAGCCAATTAAAAAACTCGAAAATCTTCCATCCAAAGCTGCAAAAGATCTTGCAATGTTAATTCACAGTAAGAAAATTAAATAATTTCTTACAAAAATATTTAATTTTTATTATAGCGTCTAACAGATTTACTGGGAAAATAAGATTAAGTAATTAATTATGTTCTTTTTCTATTAATGAATGATTCAATTTTTTTGCTTTAAACTATATAAATAATTAATTAAAAATTTCATTTTCAGATAACCAAGGGAAACCTGGCATCTCCAGTATTAAAGTTATCAAATTAAATAATAGTCATTCTAATATAGAATTAAAAAAAACAGACATAAAAACTGTAAGACAATCCGATTACTTTCAAAATAACCATTCTCCAAATACAGATGCAGGAGCTAAGAATCATATCAATGATCTAACCGAATTTTTTCATAATTTTTTCCCGGCTCATAGAAGGTTAGATGAAGATGTTGAAGAATTATACAATTCTCCAGTGGAAAATTTTAATTCAAGTGGAAATTCTTCAGAAAACTCTACGACTTCCGAAATTACAACTGATCAAATTACAACACATCTGCGAGAAAATGACAAAACAATCGATTTAGAAATAGCAAAATCTGGGGAAGAAACGACTCCAATATATCCACAGACAGGAGATGATCTGAACAATGGTACTTCTTTTGTGACAAAATCAGTTAGTAACGTTTCAGTTGGTCCTCCTGAAGTGCAAACTATATCAATTCAAGAACTATTTCAACAATTCTTTGCAAACAAAAATATTAATATTTCAAACTCGACAACAGATGTTTCTAATGAACCAAAAAGAAATAATTCAAAACAGCCATCAAGCATAATAGACTTGGAACATCATATAACAACACATTCACATTCTTACAATTCAAATGAAACTAAAAGTACAGTAAATACATATGCCCCATCAACCACAACGGAAAATCTATATAAATCTACTACAGAAACACCTGAAGAAAAAATCACATTTCAAGAAACTACAGGAAGTGCCATACCTGTAACAACTGTTACAAATAAAAATTTAGATTCTACTCTGATTCATACTACATTGTATTTTGCAGAAGATGAGGATATACATCACAAAAGTGGATCGACTCCATTCATCGTAACAGGTACGAAAGAAAATAGAATTTATACTAAACCAAAAGTAACAAATACTCCTGCTTGGTTTGTTACAGACTCTGCCACAACGAAGATTAATGGTGATATTGCTCCAGAAGAAATCACTTTAGTTACAAACACAAAACAAATTACTAAATTACCCAATCGTATTAATAGCAAACTACCGTCATCTTATAGTAACAATGAAACGAATGCTTTTTCATTAAACTCGAGTGATCCTTTGATAGAAGACTCATTAGTGAATACATTCCTGCCACCTGAAGGAAGAGATATAGATTCAAGAGATTTTACTAACGTAGGAGCTATACATCTGGGTGCTCCGTTGTCTGTTGGATCTACAGAAATAAGAAGAGATTCAGTTAATCTGAGAAATAAACTTACAGAGAGCGGGGGAGTAATTTTTATGGATCCTAAATACACAGATATTAACCCTAACCTATCAACAGAATTTCCTACCAAATCAACTGAAGCAAGTTCTGCAGAAAAAATGTCGTCCGTAGAAAGCCACATGACGCCAATTGAAAGGTCAGACACCAGTTTTGTTAATTATGATCGAAAGAAAGGTCCTAGGATTCAAGATATATATAATCAAACAAATCCAGGCCAAGACTATAAAATAATCCCTTTCGTAGCTGAAGATGCAATTCGTGGTAAATTTGGAAAAGTGAACAATACAATCCATGAACTTTCGAATACAACTCAATCAGTTCCGGATATGGTGTCTGGTAAGTAAACGCTATTACATGGTTTCACTGATAATTCAGTGAATTTGAATATTTTATTTTAATGAAAAAACTTTTCTTTTTATAATCCAGTTCAACGATAAAATGATAATATCCTTTTATAAAAATTATGCAAAATATTATTTTTAATTTTGTTTTTTAATCAAGTCAGTTACTACCAATAAACAAAAAAATGGACCAACGATTATAAAAATATAGCACACCTCATTTGTCCACCTGGCGAATATTAAGAGTGATAACAATAGCAGGACTGATGTGACAGGCATTACATTCTGTAAATATTGGTAAAAAAAATGATTCAATAAACATATAAATGTATTTTCAATAATCTTATATCTATTAAAGTCCCCTGATTCAACTTTGTTAAGGATACAGGAGATAATTCATTTAATTATTAACATATTTCACAGATTCTTCATTGAAAATTTTATTGGGAAAATAAATTTTTGATATGTTAAATGTGGGTAGCTGTGTATTATATAATTAAAAAACAACATTAAAAAATTCTTAAAATACAGTGATGCAACCAACCTTTAGAACATTAGTTTATGGGCGTTTTTATCGTGCGCATGTTAAAGGTGCGAAAGATGAAGAATACTTGAGTCAAAAACACTTCGAATTTCGATTAATCTTGACGAGATTTGAGATGCTTAAAATAAAAAAAATAAATTTGTTTTATTCCCAAGTTTTCTACAGATTCTACTTTAGCCATTATTGATGAAACAATAAACTACATTGCTATAAATACAAATATTACAGTACACCACTACAGTCACTCACATTAATGTATCCCTTTAATGCACTTTTCACAAAAGACGACTTCTCTAATCAATTTGAGTAACAGCTGATATCATTTAAATATTAAAGTAATCAAAACTCAAAAACTAATTATACTTTGATGAAATTGCCACAAGACATTTTTAACACTATGTTCTGATGTTTATTTACATACCTATTTTGTTGATGACAACTTATTATCTCAACAATCTACACATGACTATTTATTGTATGTCATTGAATAATTTTCATTTAAATGACCATTTTAGTTCTATGAATTTAAGAGTATCACTTAATTTCTTTAAGTATTTTGATTATTTAAACTTTTTTTCTGACATAAAACAGATTGTTATTCAAAAACTGTTCAGACTTTTGGAAAATCGGTTTATATCTCTGTTTTAACTTCTTACGAGCTAATCAATATAATAATTCAATCACTAATATTTTATGAATTCATGTATAACTATATAAATTATATAGTTATACATATATATACGTTATAGTTATACTATATAAATTATATATATATAAATTATATATTAAGTGCATACATGCACTAAAGATGCAAATTGGTTAATTGTTTTAGAAAATTTAATTATGCAACAGAAGTAAAAATTAAATGGTGTAAATACATCTAAAAAGTACATCTCGAATAAAATAAAAAGGTAGTAACATCTCAATGGAAAAGAATCATCTAGTCAATTATGTCATGTATTAATGCTTAACTTAAAATACATCCCAGTTAAATGGTAAATTAGTAATTTTTGTTGTATTTGCAGATAAAACAAATAAGTAAATTTAACAAAAAGGATTTAAATATTACATTTTAAAATTTTCAGATTTTTGTTTCATCAAAGGACGCATTTTCATGAATGGTGAAATGATTCCTAAAATAGATCCTTGTGAATTATGTCGATGCTTTTATGGTCAAGAGCTTTGCCAAATACAAAGATGTCCAACTCCACCTCCAAATTGTGTAGCTGAGAAATTACCTGCGTTTTGCTGTCCACGTTTCACTTGTGGTAATTAATAATATATTTCTTAAAAACATTTAAAAAATGAATTACTAAAGCAGCTAATCTGTGAAATTTGTTTTCAGCTGGTAATGGTATAATAGGATCCCCTCCAGTTCAAAAAATAACAATGCATTCAAAACAAAGTCCCTTAATTATTCAACCAATCATCGATCGTGAGCCAGTAGGTAAGTAAATTTATACATGTCTAAAGTTTTCCAACTAATTTTTAATTACATGGTCAATTACAGTTTTAATATGCATTACAAAAGTTTCATAAGAATGCAGAAATAAATTTTTTAGTTATATGCTTTTGAAAAATAAAGAAAGCAACATTAAACATATGAAAAGAAATAAATTAGAATATTCAATATATGTTATCCAATATTTTAAAATACAAATATACAAAGATCGCCAAAAGAAATTAGTTCTTTTTTATATTCCCTTCTTCTCAATTATTATTTTTTTCTTATTTATGCATGTTTTCAAAGGTTACAACTACACATTTATCCCTAAAGATAGGTGTTATAAGCTTAGGGGAAAAAAATCGCTTTTACGTTTTCTACAAATATTTTTATCAAAATTATTTAAATTCATTGTTAATCACTTGTTCAAATATCAATGCGCGACATCTAAAATATTTTTTGTATAAAATTAAAAAAAAAAAGTCCAGCAAATAAAATGTATTTAACAATTTGCTGATATTCATTAACTTTAAAATGAACCAACAATTTTAAATGAATAATTGAATATGAAATTTACTATAATTATAAAAACATCAGTCACCTATTACATTCTTTAAACAGTAATAAAAATATGTATTCTCGGTTTAAAAAATGCTGACATTCCATCAGTTTTTCTTGCATAATATACTCACCTGATTAAGCTTACTTGTTATAATATTTTTCTTCATGAAATAAGCTAAAATATTTATTTCATTTACAGAAAAATCAAAGATTACCAATCAAAAGCCTGAAGAAGCAAAGTTTGGTATACGTGTTCGTCTACGTCCAACACAAATGCCCAAGCCAATTCAAACAAAATCAACCATTGAATCCACAAGAACAACTGGATATTCTCTATCAACAACAACAACGAAAAAAGCAGAACCTACACGGCTACAAGAAATTCAAACAACACCAATTCAGACAACTACCACAAGCCAGATACCAAAGATTGTTAGGAATCCTACAACTAAAACATTTCAGTATAGCAAATTAACAACTACAAAACAACCAGAGACATCTCAGACTACAAAAGAAAGTTCCACTTCTGGCTTTTTTGATCCATGGGGGTTACTAAAAGTATCAGGTAAGTTTTTAAATCATTTAAAAATATTTTTACGTTTTTCACTGGCAAATAAATGTAATCAATAGCATATTTCATTCCCGGTGTGTGTGTAGGGGGTATCTCGAACCCACACACTTCAGATAAAAAAAAAAATCATTCCATAGAATAATAATAATTGAACTATTTATATTTACTAACACGAACCATGAAGATTCATTACATTATTATAGGTAAGAATAATCGTTACTGGATAAAAATGAGTTTTTTTGTGATTTCTTGAAACATCTTAAACTTTTCTTGAAAAAAATAATCCTTATTATTAAAGATTTCTAGTAATTAAATATTATTGAATCTTAATTTAATACTTTTTATTTTTTTAAAAATAAAATACTAAATTCATTCATTTTAAATTTCAACTTTTTTTTTGCTTAATAAATAATTGGCTTCTCCAAGCTGAATATTATAATATAATTGGCAGGAATGTTTTTAAAATTTTTTTTTAATCATTAGTAACTTCTTCATAAAATTCACAGACAATTAATCCTACTTCTCATAGTGGTCATCTTACTTAATAAAATAAACTGTATATAAGCAGATGAACTGAGTGTAATTAGATGTTTATCTACAATAGAAATAAATATAATTGTTACTTAGAATAAAGTAAATAAATTTTAAGGTAGTGAAGCTTCAGGAAAACTTTAAGAAACTGCAACAACAGCAAAATTTCATTTGAGTTTCAGTTTACTTTTGTAAGTATGTAAGGAAATTTATGAATTCATTTGAACATTGCAAATAATAATTTATTATACAAGTGACAGGTATTGATTCCTGCATTTTTTAAAAATCATTGATTTGTTAATGATTGTTGCATTTTACTTATGAATTCACATGATATGCCTGTTAATTGTGAATTTACAATTAATTGAAAATATGATTTATAAAATTCTTTTTAATTTCTATAATACTTTTCCATCTTAGGTTATATTATAGCATAATATATTAAACCAGAATTACTATTTAAATTTTATTAGCTAAACTTTCACTGAAATATATCTAATTCTCAAAACGCATTTTAATGCATGAAATTGTTAAATTTAAGATAGCAGATCAGTATGTATTAGAATTAAAAAAAATCATTGTAATACAAATTTAAAAATAAATTACTTAATTTAAAAAAAACAGTAACCATTCATGCAATAAAGATGTTTAAAATATTTCAAACAATTCATAGCAAGAGACAAATTATGCAACATATGAATCAATGAGTTAAAAATAATCTGAATTTTATGATGTGGTGGCATCAACTTCAATAAAAGATTTAATCCAAGTTTCTTTATTTTGGAAAGTTTTCTTCCCTACTTTTCAATCTACTGTTTGATTAATCAAAAGTTCTCTTTCCAATGAATGAACCATACATTCTTTCCTACTTATAATTCTATAAAGTAATTTTGAGAACACTTTTTTTAGATGAAAATAATTTATAATATGCCACATATTATTACTTTATTGATATTTTAAGATTGATATAATTACATCATTGTCTCTAAAAATTACTTATGTTTCAAATCTTAACATTTTGGTAAATAAACATTAAACAAAACATTTCAAAAATTTAAAATATAAATATGGATCATTATAGAAAAATAAATTGTATCATTTTATTTTTAACATAACGGAAGTAGCATTGCATTAATATATATATATATATTGTTCTTAAGATGTGTTTAAATCAACTTAAAAACCATGATGGACATTTAATTTCACTAGTAAACATATATAGCTTTTTTAAAAAAGGAGAAAAAATAGTTTCTAATAATAATTTATTGATTAAAACTAATCATTAAATTTATAATTGCCTACTTTACTTGATACTACTATATACATTATGCAACACAAAATCTTTTAAGTGTATCATAAATGGAGGGATGTTAATTAATAAATTATTTAACAATTTAATTTTATATGTATAAAAAAAATGTTATTTTCTTGACAGGTTGTAATATTTATGGCAAATTCTTCAACATCAATGATCAAGTTGAATTTTTAAGTGGCCCTTGCAGTCACTGCATTTGCACTGTTAATGGAGTTGAGTGTAATGACATTTGCTGAATTTCCTGAACATGAAAATCAAGAAACCAAATAGTATTGTTGGAACTGAAAATTCAATGTAATCAGTAAGAAAACCTATCAAAAAGACTGAAGCAATTATTTTTATTATGAATTCATATGTAAATATCTATAAGCTTCTTACAAAATCGAACTGTATTCTTATTTATTGGTGGCGATAATTTCATATAGCTCATTAAAAATTTGAAATGAGCATAAACTAATTCATCTTAGAATCATGTGAACATTTGAATGTATTCACACACATTGCATGTCTTCATATTGTACATATTTTGAAATAAGAGAAAATAAAAATGAATAAAATTCAATAAGAAAGTTTATTTCACTTTATTTTATCACATTTACATATCAAAAAGGTAAAAATCTACTTTAAGTCTAAAGAAGATTGTATGCAATTTAATAATAAAATATTGATGGACTGACCACACTTATACAAAGCATGTAATCTTTTTGAATGAACACATGTTAGATGTATAATAAGAAATACTTAAACGAATAAACACAGTTTCACAAAGAAAAATATTAAATTCATCTTTTGAATGAATATTTTCTATATAATTTGCTTTTTGATTGAAAACACTATAAGAGAGAGAATTCTTATATATAAATATATGAGTTAACACTTACAAAATATATAAGATAACATATATACACATTTATAAAATATATAAGTTGATTATGTATTAAAAAAATAAACTGAATAATTTCCAGCTTTCTTAAACTTTGGAAATCTCTTAATACACTTGCAACAATGTTTAGATTTATAATAAGAAATAATTATTTTAAAATTAGTATATACTCTCATAATATGCTACCATATAAAATTTAACACAGCTTTTGTATGTAATATTACACATTTTTTACATAATTTACTTACCGCAAAATTAATCCTTTTGTGAAACAAAGCATTGAGCGTAACAGGGTTGCCAAGGAAAAACTGGTTTTTTTCTGTTGTCCATATGCAACCTTTGTTGTACATCTTTCAAATCTGACAAAGATTGGAATTAATGAAATACAAATTTTGGGTGATGTAATAAAATGATGTTGCCTACTGAAAGAAAAGATCTACAAAGGTTGCTGTCTGGTCCTTCAAAATATTATATATCAAAAAATTTATATATACATATATATATATATTTTTTTTATGAATTGTTTTCTTTCGATGTAATATTTGAACAACTGATTATCAGTAAAATTTTATCATTATTAATAAATTTTTATCAAAAGTGTTTCAGCTTAGTAAAAAATTAACTATGATGCTTATTATAAGTAAGTTCTTTTAATAATCTGATAATGTTTCATAACATTAAACAGAGAGAAAAATTTATAAATAAAATTGTTTACAAATTATAAAAAGCATATCAAAGTAAGGCCATGGATAAGTAGCTACTTAAAATTTTACAAAAATAAAAAAAAAATTAATTAAAAGGAATTTTTGAAATATTTATTTTAATATTTATGTGCCACTGTTGTCTGTTAATAAAGGTTGAAACAGTGCTGAAACTTATTTTCTAGAAATAGAAAATGGATTTTCAAACAATTTGGTTAATCTGTAAATTTAAAATTCATAAAAATATGAAAATTTGTAAACAACCTAAACTGCAGATTTTTAAAAAGTTTCTTGCAAAATGAACAGAAAAAGAAATTTAAAAAACATATAAAAATATGACCTTATTACATTCACAATAATCTCTAAAGCCCAAATAAACACTTTTATTAGATACAAATTCTTATTAGAATATGCACACAAATCATTAACTCTCAATATTTAAATGAACATAATATTTAAATTGTCATATACATATTTATACAAGAGCATTGTTAGAATTTTTCATTCATTTTATCATTTTTCGGAAAGTCAAATTAATACGAACACCTAATGCTTTCTTTCTAACAGGAAGACTATGATACCAAAACTTATTAGTAGGATAATCCATTAATAACAAACTTCCAGATTCTAATTCTATTGTCTTTCTTGGAATATTTAATTTCTTATTTTTACCCCTGGAATCCATGTGTCTAAAAATAAATTCTCTAACTTGCCCAAAAGAAAGTGAAGCAATTGGTGCTATTGGTTCAAGATCTTTTTCATCATCTCGATGTTCACCCATATGGTCTTCTCCATCTTTATACCTAAAATAATGCATTAAATAAATAACCACATTTTGTTCACTAAATACTCTATTTAATTTTTTGAAATACAAATATTAAAATTAGATGTTATTGTATAAATATGTTAGCAATGATTACAAACTTACAACATAAAAATCAAAATGGAAAAATACACACGCAATATTTGTAAAAAAAGAAGAATGAATATATAACATGAAATTTGTTCAGATATAAAATTATTCAATCAGATTAAATAAGCTGCACAGTTAACCATATTCTTTATGAATTGACAATTTTATTGTTATAGTTATTATATTGACAATTCAATTTTTTCTTAGTTTCTTACTATAAAACAAATGCATTTGCTATAAGAAATGACAAAAGCATATACATAAAAAAAAGTCATGAGAAGTAGGTCGAAGTGCTATCAAATAACAAATATTTTACAGTACAAAGTATAAATACAGAAATTTACACATTATGCGTTTTCTATATAACAGTTGAAAGAATTATCTGTAAAATTTTTTTAAGGCCAAATATTTGTAAATAAAATTTTTTTGAAATCTCTGTAACTCACATGCACTTTTTTTAAAATTAATAATAATTCCAAAGTTCAAAAGTTATTGATTAGATACACAAATAAAAGACTTGGACATTGTTTCTAAAAAATCTGAGTTTTAAAAATTATAAAGAATGTAAATCTGTAAAGAAATTGCAAATTAAAAATTTTTTTTGTAAACCTTTGCATTGACGAACATGAAATGAGTTAATGTTAATGAAATATGTTATGATCTGCAATAAGTGTTAGTTTTGGCCATTAGAATGGAATGAAATGAAATAATTAGGAATGCAGAGTGACTGTGCCAACTTAGGAACCAATGAAGCTGGTAAATGGAGGATATGTGTTAAAAATTCAGACAAGTATTAGTATATAATTATCATATATTTTTGAAGTATGTCTTACGAATACAAATATATAAAATTTACAATTCAAATGGGGATACATTATTAGCAGTGAGAAGATTTTGTACTAAAATGTAAATGTATATACAAGGGATAATGACAAGTGATACTACAAAATGAAAGCCCTACAGAATGGAATACACACACCAGTGACAAATTGTACTACTTCTTGAGTTACTCCAGAATTGGAGTATTTCTACAGTTGCAGCATAATATGAATTAACCTCTTAATTAACCACAACACATTGTATTAATGACCATAAAATGAATTAATATATATGAAATTTGCAATATTTTGAAAATATTATTAGATTTGACTATTAGAATGAAATGAAATGCATAATGAATTTGACCTGCTTATTAACACAGCCCTCTCTGAATACTTAAAAAGCCAATGCAAACATGCAGTAGTAGAAATTTGAGCAACTGATTTTCATGCTTATTTGTTTCCAACTGAAGGTAAAAATATTTTGACAATTTACACAGAAATTGATGATTTCAAATAGAAATTGATATACAGACAGTAGGAGATAGAAATTGATATACAGATAGAGTTCTTTATTTCAATGCTCTTCAGTAGGAAAACAAATTGTCTATTATTGCAACAAGTCACATTTGCTAAAGGAAACCTCATTAACAAAATTTTAGTATTTGCACAGATGGAGCGCCTTGCATGGTTGGCAGGATAATGGTATTGTTATATTGCTTGAAAATTAATTGGGAAGAAAAGTTTTAAATATCATTCTATTATCTACCATGAAATTCTTTGTGCCATGGGCTTAAATATGTCTTTTGTTGTTGACCCTGTAGCATGTTGTATCAACAAAATATGAGCTCAAGTTCTGAATCGCCGATGATTTTGTAAGCTTTTCCCGGGAGATTTCGAAATTTAAGAGAATGAGTTTGAAAATATCTGGAAGAAAACAATGAACTGCCTAGTGAATGCTTTCTACTCAAGAATGAAGATTGGCTATGGGATTTAACCTTCCTAACTGATATTAAGGGACATTTAAATTTCAGATTACAAGGAAAATATTTTATTTTTCCTACCTTAGTTGGTCATATATCTTCTTAGCTACCAAAGTCAATAATGCTTTAAACTATTATAGAATTAAAAATTTAATATCCATTCAATGGTAGGTTTGATAATTTTCAAATGTTAAAAAAAAGGCTGATCTTTTCACACACCTTTTTTCAATTTATTATTACCCACCTATTCAAATCGAAATTATTGACCTACAGCACCATACTACATTGAAAAGCAAATATAAGGAACTTATTTCCACTGCAAGTTCTCCAAATTATATTGAATTTTGGAAATTTTCACCAACAACACAATTTCCCTAATTTACATGATTTGGCTGTCAAATATTGTTGTAGGTTTGTTTCAACATATGTTTGTGAACAAATGTTTTCTATTATGAACATAACAAAATCTAAATATCATTCAATATCAGCTGATATGCATCTATAACACCTAATTTTGTTACCCACAAGAACTAATATAGATGATTTAGTTAAAAAACAAAACAAAAAACTACAAATTCAAAAGTCACATTAATTAAGTAATGACTGTTTAATAATTATTTATAATTAAATGTTTCAAGTTATTAATTTTTAACCTAACTGCCTGGACCTTTAAAATTGCTTATTAATGATTAAATCTAAGTTTGTACTTTTGTTTTATTTATTATATTATTTTTTAAATCTACATTACTCAGACTGATAATAATAATAATGTGTATAATTTACATAAAAATCCCATATCAGACTATAAATAAAATGTTTTCATTTTTTTAGTATGTTGGAAAAGTTGGAAGTGGCACACATTTCTTTTTTCAGATAATGGCACTTTTTCTAAAAAAAATTGGCCACCCCTGCATTAGAGGAATGCTAAGTGGTGCAATTATTTTCTATGTGTGATTCCATGTACTAGGATCTGAGAAAAATCCTAATAGCAAATGTTACACCAGGAGATTGTAGATGTTGAAATCTTACACTTTCTTTCAAATATACTTTCTTTTTACTCAAGGTGCTATATTCCAAAATAAATGCACCATTACATGTTATTCGAATTGTCCTGTCTCAGCACAGCAATATGCCTTTATTGGTTCATTTATCAGGTACAGAATATGATTACTTGAAACTGATCTATTATTGCTTTTGAGCATTTAGTAACCATGTACTGGCCAAAAATAGAAGCAATCTAGAAGCCAATATTTAAGAATAAGGTGTTTCTAATTCAATAAGGTGTTGAAATTTATGTAGCCAAACAAAATGTTGATTTTATGCCAATATAGTGATTGTACTGGTATAAGACATTTATAATGCCAAGTGCATGATTTGATACCATTCACTGCTGATAAATGATAAGAAAAATTAGTAACAGATTCAGTATTTTCAGTGGTATAGCTGGAAACCTTTTGCAGAACATCTACATTTGTGTTATATTAAAGGAAATACCTAAGTAACTTGCTCAAAAGTAACAAAGCATTTTGAAAAAGTACACATATTTATTATTTCAGTGGTATTAGATAAGAAAAGAAAAAAATGAATTTTGTCAGTTGAAGAGATAGAATTCAGCTCCCACATCTTGGTAATGAAAATGCAATCAATTGTATTAATCTTGGTAATGCGAAGAAATAATTTCATTCAATCTTCATAGTGCTTTCTTGCTTTTAAAATTTTTCTTAAAAATTAATTTATAATACAGTACAATATAATGACAAAAGCTGCAACAAATTTAAAAAAAAATTAATATTTTTACAGAAAATACAGATGAAAAATACATATTCAATAATATATATTCAAATTTTGAAGAAAATGGTCTAAAAACATTTTGAGATTATCTATTTTATAATAGGAAAAAATTAAAAACTTTCAAACTGAATTAAATTTTTTGAAAATGAATTGAAATATTGCTACCTTTTATTCAAGATCTTTTTAAAATAATGAATTATAATAATTCATCCTCAAATGAGTTATGCACAATTATAAAGAAATTTCATATGAAGAAATATTTAATTAGTTTACTAAAAATCTTCAGTATAAAACAGCCATTCAAAAACTGGTATAAGGACCAATTTCAACCTAAAATATTAGATAAATCATAAATATCAAAAAATAATAAATGAAGTTTTTTCCCTCAACAATTTGATAATTCAAAATGGGAATAATTTACATAATTATGATATTTTTTTAATATTTAATTAAACAGAAGTTTTGAGTTTTTGATATAGAACATTGAATATAGAACATTAAACATTGAAACACAAACAGTGAACTTAAAAAAAAAAAAAAAAGTTATTTTTATCTCAGTTGTATTACAAATAAACAAATAGTACATTAACACACTACATATTTAGTTTATAAAAAAGAAACAATTAAATAAAGCTTATTATCAAATTATACATTGAAGAAACCAAATACAAAAAGTTTTTTCAATTATATCAATAGCCTAATAAAAAAGTTCATAAATTAACCAAAAAATGTACCATTACTGAATACCAAAGAATAATTGCATATGTTGGATATGTTTTATTTCCTTTCACTTAAAATTAAACAAATTAAAAGCAAATTTGAAATGGATGAAGAATTTATTAGTTAGAAAACATTTTCTGAGAAGACCCATTCAATAAACCTATTTAAAACAAAAATATACTCAATTCCATTGATATTCTTAAAATTACCAAAAGTAAACTATTTTAAAACAGTTTCAGTTCTGAAACTTTACATTTTTATTCAGTTACAAAATGTGAATAAACTTTTTCACAATTCTAATATTTATCAAATCAAATTTTTTTTCAGCTGAATTGAAGAGATAGAGGAATAAAATTAAAATTTTGCCCTTGGTAATTTTCACTCATAAAGAGAAAATTAAAAAATGTATGCCAGCTAGTCACATAAGCAAAAATATAACTCTTTGCAATTCTTACAGTAGATTCACCATTTTCACCATTCTTACAGTAGATCAATAAATGATTGCTGCTGATTTAACTCTCCAATCAATGGCACTAGTGATTTATTTATAGTCTATTATGTAATAGTGCAATTCTCCTAAATAAAATCATTAAGTAAAATATGAATTATGACAAAAATGCTTATTATCCACAAAAATGAACTCTGAGTGAGGGAAATCTTTACATGAAGTGGAGATGTACCTAACAAGTTATCATAAAGAAACATTTTTGATTTTCTTAATAAGAAATTATAAAGTGCAATAATACACCAGAATGATTGCTCTATTACAGAATAATCGCTCCAATAAATAATTCTCTAAAAAAAGCTTTTGGAAAATTGATAAATTTATCCATCACAGATTTTAGTAAATAATATAATATAAAATTCTGCTTAAATATAAATAAGTGTACTACTTTTTGAGGTAACTAATATTAAAAACACCAATAAATATCAAGAGCTAACTTTTATTTTTTTCTAGGATCTTTTTAAAAATTTCAATAGCGATTGAAGATATTTTGGACTTACTAAACTAAAATCTTCATTTTGTAATCCAGTTTTCGTATTTGTTATAAAGAGTGAAAATAATTATAATAAAACTTTTCATTTGCTGTAATTTTTTTGCAGACAGAAGTCAAATGTAAGTATTAAATACATTAAAAAAAAAAAAAAAAAAAACAGTAACAAAAGAAACATTTCATACCTATTAACTAGAACGAAATTAAAGGATTCGGCTGTTACTTGTTCCACACATTTTTTCAGTTCGTAAATTATGGGACAACTTTGCCATGGTTTAGACGGAAGACTTATTCCAGAAAATTTGTAAGATAAGCAATCATCTCCAAATGCAACCTGAAAAATTCACAGTAAATGTATCATATATGATTGCAATCATAAGTAAATAAAAAAATAAATACACATAGTTAAAATTAAGAATCTTTTACAGTTATATAATATTAATAAAAAAAAACCAAAATATAATATTATTCTTGAATATTTAAGAAAAACATATTAGGAGACAAATAATTAAAATTAAAATACTGATTTCATAGGAGAAATTTAGAATTGGTTTAAATAAAACTTAAAAATACATTTTTATCATTGCATTAAAAAAAGCAATTGTATTTTAAAGATTTTAAAATGCATAAATAAAAAAAAATTCTTGAATTAGAAAATAACCAAATTTTTTAATACATTTTTCAGTAAAACATTGACTCTATTACTAGGTAGTTGATATAAGTGATAGTCTAAATGATATAATTCTTAAGATGCAGAAGGATTTTTAGAAGATGGTTGAGAATGGATACCAGCTTATTCCAGTATTTACTAGAAATTGTTTCTTCCCTAATTCCCGAGCGTAATACATTTATAACAATGCCTTATCCAATCCTTCATACATTTTTCATAGCTGATTGAGGTACTGTTTTCAGTTCCATAAGCAATTTTTCTTTATGGCCTCCATTGAGGCGAAACACATTCATTGAAGTGGTAACTTTAAATCTGGGAATAGGAAAAGGTCACATCAAGCTATATCAGGTGAATATGGTGCTTGGACAATGACATTTGTTGATCTTTTGACAAAATACTCTTGGACAATGATGGTTTATGTGACGTTGCATTACCATGTGGTAAAATCCAGAAATTCTCCTTCCACAAATCTGGTTGTTTTCTAAAAATATTCTCTTGAAAACATATTATGCTTAAATAACACATTGTTTGTCCTTCTAGAAGGAATTCATAGTGCACCATACCACAGTAGTAGTAAAAAAATTGTCAGACAGAAAATTGAAAGGATCTGGATTTTCGAGTGACTTTGAGGAGTTTTTTTGGCTTAGGCTAGTTTTCAAATGACTATTCCAAAGACTGTTGACTTGTTTTGCTTATAAACCTATGTTTTGTCACCAGTTATTATGCATTTTGTGAAAATGGAAACCATAGAAACTTGAGAAATCATGTCTTTAGCTAACCACTTTTGATGCTGCTTTTGGTACAATATGTTTCATGCACATAATTTCAGTACTAATGTTATGAATGGATTTAAAAGATATTTTTACATCATGAGCCACCTCTCTAAGACTCATTTGGAAATTCTTGAGAACCAGCTTCTTAATTTTGTCAATGTTTTTATCGGTGGTAGTAGAAGGTTCACCACAACAAGACAAATCAATTATCTCTTCTTGGTCTTCTTTGAATGCTTATACTCTCCATATGCTTGTGTTTTAGACATGAATGATTTATCGAAGGTCTTCAGTAACAGTAACAGCAATTCGACATGCAAAATTTTGCTTCAAACACAAAATTTAAGGGAAACATTTTGTTCAATTAATCATTGTGAAAATCACAGACCACTTGAAATGTTTAGTTAACAAAAATGGCTGCTGCCAATACACAGATTGACAGATCACAATCAAATTCCACTTGGTAAATCAGTACAGTGCTAAAAAAAAAAAAAAAAAAAAAATGGACCAATATCATCTATGCATGTTTCGAATAATAAATTCCGGATACTCCTTATACAGAATGCATATATATATATTGATAATATAACAACACATTTATCATACTTACCTGTTTACGTGGGATATTATGCCATTTCCCATACACCATCACTTTCAAGAGATCTCCACTGTAATATTTTGTCTCATTTTCTAATCTATCGAATATATATTTTGAAGTAATGTTAGAAAAAATTTTAGCGTATCTTAATTTTAAATTTACGTCCGTTATATTTTTCCACTTAAAATCCACTGTAATTAAATTTATATTATTTGAGTAATCTTCATTTTGATTTTCTGCCTTTACTTTTTCGGTGTTAAGTGTAGAATAAGAAGTAAGTGATACTATGGAACTTGTTTTTTCCTCCAGCGACCTGGGACAATTTATTTCAGATGACGCAGAATACGATATTGTACTTTTGAATTTTTTTGAACCTTTACTTAAATCCATGTTCATTTTACGATTGGAAAGTGAATTCATAGTAATGTTTTAAAAATAATTCTATGATAAATTTTACTAATACAAAAAAATTCCATTATCTTGCGATTATACTGTTTACAAAGCAAATCCTCAATTTTGGCGCGTGATTAAATGAATCATGATGCCACGGACAGAACTTGCAGTAACAGATAAGAGAGATAAATAACAGAATAATTCAAATTGAATTATAGAGTCATCACAAAATGATAAATTGCACAACATGATATTAACAAGTTGTAATAGTTTTAGAAAGCCATGAAAATTATTCAAGACATAATTTGGATACTTTTAATACTACTAAGGAACCTCATAAGTTGTTTGATTTAGTTCGTTTGTTTTATTAAGGGCACACTAGGGTTTCTCATTGATCAATTAATAATGGGCCAAGTCATTTCTCGTAAAAGTCCAGAGGACGTCAAAGGATGCCTTCGGTAAAAATTTCTAGATAAAATTTCTCACATTTGTATATTGTAGAAAATCTGGCAAATTTTTTTTGTTGAATAACGATGTCGAGTGCCTGAACGCGAAGCGTTCATCTACTCAATGGTATGTGAAGGCAGTAGGAAAGAAAAGTCATGATAAATAGATAATAGTAATCGTATAATTTGAGAGAAAAAAAAAGAAGAAAGTAAGAAAAATGTAAATCATCGGTGATGGAAACGTAACAAGAAATTTATGATCAGTAAATATGCGTTGAAGTAAAATATCTAAAAAGCGATAAGTGAGCAGGAAATTATAGTGGTTTGAGGCTTCGATTCCATTTAGAAGTAGGACAAATTCTTACTAGACAGTGAAAAGTACTCTTAATCGCCACGGAGTGTATTCATTTTATTATAAGGTATTTCAGTGGTCGAATTGGTAGTGACTCCTAGTATAATGACAAGTCTCAATTGTGAGAAAAAATAATTCTCAAATAATTCTAGTATTTTAAAAACAAAAGCTCTTAACTTTATAACTTTTTTTAGCTATATATTCAGGATACTTATAAAAAAGGGAGATTTAATGCTTATTAACTAAAAATGAATTAAACGCCCAGAATCAAACAAAAAGTGCTTTATCAAAAGATAAGCTTTAGTACAAATGCTTGTCAACACAGGAAAGAGAACTACAAACAGATATCCTATTACTGCAATGGTTGCTTAACACTGTCTTTTCAATCTCAACACCAGAATATTAAACGGTTGCTGAGATAAAAGTTAGCTTCATTGAGAATTTGTCTCATTTATTGGGTGTTCTTCAGTGAATACAATGGTACTGAAATGCTTCTCCTTCTTTATGGGATGGCACCATTTTAAGTCATTATCAGATTCTAGAAGCTTCTCAAAAGTTTAATATAATACTGTGGGCCTTATCCTTAAAAGAAAGACTGCACACACGGTATTTTAGGACAGACTCACATAAAGGAGAATCATTTGCTGACATCAACACACTTCTGCATGAGTACCTCTGTCAAAAATTTGAAGTTCAGCTTGCCCATTTATCATACTCTTCAGATGAGGAAGGAAGGATCACTACAGCTGTTTCTTTTCCTGATGTTAGTTGGATGAAACCTTGTTCCTTTCTCTCTCTATGTCAACCGTCGTTGAGAATCACTTATGACACTGAAATGATTCCCATCCGTAAAGAGGATGTGACTCTAGAGAAGAGATATTTACAACTTGTGCTCCTTACAATAGTTTAAATGGTAACACCGATTTGCAGCTACCTTTATAAAAGATTCTGGCCACAAAAGTGCAACACTTGCTTCCTCCCGTCGTAAAATTTTGACGTCTCTTTCTCCTACTCGGCTGCAATACAATTTTATTTGCTGACTGATATCTTGCTGGTTGATATCTTTTTGTCCATAAAACTATGCATAACATTAGCACTGTTTTTCTTGGCCGATAACTATTATACTTTCCTACAGCTGCACCTGTAGTTTGGAAGACTTTCGAAGCTCGGAAAACAACATTTTTATATAACAACATATGCCTCTATACTATTACTAGCTTGGCAATTATTCTACTACCTGTTAATCCATCCAGACCGCTAATCTTTGCCATATTGCACGGATGAACTCAATTGAGTTTTTATAGAATGACTTTAATAGCGCTTTTCAACCTTCTTGTAGTTTTATGCGACGCGCTGACTACACGCTCTTTGTGTACCCTCCGTCATTTGTGATTATCTTGCTCTTGACATTTACATACGAATCAACTTTATACATTATTGAATGTTCATCTTCCAGATAACCATAAGCCCGTTGGCTACAATTCATGGCTGTCTGCTTAAAAATTACATCGTTGCTTAAGTTTTGTACATGATTTTGCTATACAAATTATCTATATTTCTGTAAAGTTCAAATTTTCGGGCCAATCATTTTTTGATATTTTTCGTGTCTCTAATTTTCTATTTTCTCTTTCTCTCTCTCTCATATATATATATGTGTGTGTGTGTATGTGTGTAATAACATTCATTTTGTTCATTCACTTATTTTCCCGACTTACACATCCAAATTTAGCTAAATTGCATTTCGTTTTCTCATAACAGCAGTTTCCTTTTCTATATTGAATGATTTTTTCTCTTCATATATTCTGTCCGTTTTTTATTTCCCATGCTCTTCAATATGTCTATGACAATTTCTTGAGCTTATTCCTAATTCCATAGAATGTAGTCAATTTATTATAACTTGAGACCTCATCTTTCTAACCCTTATTTATTAAACATACCAAATTGCTTGTTAAATTATCTCATATTTACGACCTGACCTTATGCATAGGAAAAATAACATAAGCTTTGACATCTCATGTTATTGATGCTAACTTACTTTACTTAATATTAACACTTTCTTAATTGGGACTGTACTATTTGATGATTTGTAAGAAGGTCGAAATAAATCAAAATGTAAAGTTAATTGCACAAAGTAGAAGTAAAAAAAAAAATAAGTTAAAAATTGGTGTTCTTCTTTACTTGTAAATAAAGAATTTATTCAAAATGAAAATATAAATACTCGAAAACAGAAATAAAATTAAACTATTAAATCAATGTGTTTAGTGTTAAGAATTATAAATAACATTAATATTATGATGATGTAAACAATTATTAAATGCCCTTTCCATAACTTTTAAGGAAACATTAAGGAGCTTCAGATTGTCAATTGATTATGAATTCAATTCAGTATTTGAGGAATGATTATTATTTTCATATAGATTTTCGAACGATGAATAAATATTCTTTTTGAATTATGAATGAATGAGGAAAATATATTCTTGATACTTATGAATATTTTTAAATTTTTACAAAAGAATAATACGAAATGTTATTTGTATTATGTTACATATATATATTGAACATTGGCAGAACTCATGTTCCATTGATGTATATCACCAACCACCAACAGATTAGTGATGAGGGGCGGACATTGCTTTCAGGAATGCTTTGTCTTTTAAGAATAATTGCTCCTCATTTGAGTTTTGTATGGGAGAAGTCGTGGAAACTCCTATCGACAGCTTGGCTATCAATGGATAGCAAATTCATATTGTAAAGAAATTTTTTTTTTATATAATAACTTAACAAGTACTGAGATACTTTACAAAGAATTATACTTTTCTCCAGGGCATATTAAAAATGCCCCACAAACTTTTTAGAATTGTATTTAAAATGGAAATTAAGAGTGATTTTGTGATACATATTTTATATTTTTACTGCTTTTAGATCATATTACTCTTGTTTATATTTATAAAAAAATTGTAATGCTATTTTATTATTGAAATGCTTTATTTTTGTATCTTTTAATTTGTTAGGATCTTAATTGGTTTTATCATTGTGGAACACATCATTATCTTGCTTTTCTTTTATTTTGTGAAATTTATTGTGTTATTTTCAATAGCAAATCATTGCATTATGTAATATTATATGAAGTATATTATATTTTCCAACGTAAACCCTATTTTTGGGTACCAGATAAAAATCTTTTCTCCACTTTGTGGTGAATCTGATGTCCAATATACGTGCTGTATGACAGCCTGGATATTCCGTATACCCTTTTTGTTTCCTTTCCTGGGTTTCCCAACTTGCACATTTCAATTAATTTGTTGCATTAACTAACCAATTTTTGTACCAACACTGTGCTACATTTTCTCATAACAACAATATATTGCCTTTTCTATAATAGCTGACTTAACATTTTAATTCATATACTCTGCCCGTTTCTTCGTTTCCTACACTTTTGTAAAGAAGCACTTTTAATGGTTTGTTTCAATTGCAATTTTTTTCTGACGGCCAAGAACTTCCACTGTGTTCACGTGTACATATCGGTGGCTTTTCCCGTTGTCTTTCTGAAATGGTTTCCAACACCGTGTGTTGATATAGTTAACATAAAAAAAAAAGGACATAATATGAATATTATTTAAATTAGAAATCTTTAAGGGGGCATTAGAAGTGTCAATTTTTTTCATAAAATTTATTTTTTATGCTCAGAATTAAACACAGAAAGCAATTTTAAATTTAACTAAACAAAACCGAAATAAATTATTCAATTTTGTCTCAGTAGTATAACTAAAAATGTGGTTTTAATTACTAGTGTAGTACCAATATTACCTTAGTAATTAATGCAGAACCAGTGCTTTAGTTACTAGTGCAGTGTATGTTTTAGTAACTTTTTTTAGATTTTGGCAATGCTGATCACTTGTACTATATATTAGTGAAATTTTGTTTCATTTGGAGCCCTAGAAGCTGCTCTAGAGCCATTTGAAAAGGCGATCGTTAAATATAATAAAACCGTGTATTAATATATTTAAATTAAAAAAGGACATAATATGGATATTATTTAAATTAGAAACCTTTAAGGGTCCATTAGAATTGTCAAGAATGTTTTTCCATAAAATTTGAAAAATAATGGAGGCTGGGTTTTCCAACTAATCTTTTAACTTCACAAAATAACAGTAGATGGCAGCACGACTTTTAAAAATATGATTTGAGTTGTTCCACGGTTAGTATGCTACAAACACATTTAAAAAGTATGCAATTTTAGAAATCTTAAGTTAAGAAAGTAATGGAATTATTTAAATTGGTGTCATTTTGTGCAAAATAAGAAGGTACAAAAAAAACTTACGATATAATCGCATATAATTATGTATGTGACAAAGACGAGTCATGTTATATTATGTAATAATATGTTGTCAAAAGTCTACGAATGATATGATCAGAATTTCAAATAATTTTTTTTTCTATTTCAAGTGTAGATAGAACAGTAAAATATACAAAGAGAAAATTATTGTAACTTTATTTCATATTCGCCAAAGGTTTTATTCATGACATCACATTCATGACAAAAGATCGCGCATGTAATATTAACATTTTATTATACTATAAGATATGAATGCACAATTCTAGAAATGTAAATATTTACAGTATATCTATAGTTATAGTTATATATGTTAAATATTTATAGCATATATATTTATGTTTATAGTATTTCTTCATTTAGAATAGATTATTTTTATTATATTATCTGTGCCATTTTCTTAATAAATATGATTGGTTTGCTGTAGTTTTCTTCCAAAAAGGTACTAAATTTCAAAAATTTAAATACCAGAAATATGAACAATAAATTATTTTCATACCTTTCTTTTCTTATTTTTTATTGTAGAAAGTGGTTAACTAACCTCTTCATTTTGCTAATATCAGTTTGTATAAGCCAATTTTACATATAGAACGAGATTTTCTTTTTCATAACATATTTTTTACTGGGAAAATACAATAATTAATATCAAATACTACAGCCAATCATATTTTCTAAACCAACTTTATTGACCAATTTATTTGCATTACCTAACTGTTTTTTTTTGGAAGTTAGGCAATATTTTAAGTTTTTTTCATTACTTTGTCAAGGATTTGTGGTTTAACATGATGACAGTTTGATGTTTGAGTCAATAGTACTTCAGGTAATTCAGGTATATTTATTTCTTTTCAGCAGCAGCGTTTTATCTTCAAATTTCTCTTTATGATTCAGTATGCTTCGTCTGTTTATTAGTCAGGCGAACGAATAGGTGATCACGTATGCTTCTTCTAGCATCACGTTTGCTTCTCATGCTACTTTTTATTTTTTTCTTTGAATCTGGTGTTGTTTTTCTTTTCTCATATCTCCTCTGATTTTTAGCTTTCTCACTTCTTTAATAAACCTCCAATTTTTTTTATATTTTAAGATTTTATAAACTCAATCACGAACGCATATGTTTGATAGCTTCAACTTTATCTTACTGTACATTCCTGAACATGTGTTTTTATCAAGATTATTTAAAGTAACTACCACCTGATGGTAATTCGTTTAGTTAAAACTGAAAAACAACATACTGTCACATACGTGACTGTTGGATTAAGCTCCCATGTCACATAAAAAACGGATATCATTAAAAAATGAATATTATTAAATACTATTTCAATTTTTAATTTGTTATACACTTTTGAAAAATAATTTTAATAAACCTTTTAGAAAAAATTTAATAAAAATTAATTTAATCAAAATTTAATTAATTAATTTGATTTAATAAAAATTTTAGATTTAAAAATAATTTTAATAAGAAAAATAATTTTCTACTGAAAGTTTTGTTAGTAATGGGGGGCTGCTTGTAAATATATGTGTATTCGATTTAAATTTCAATAAACAGCATAATTAAATCAATTATATAAAACTTTTGCCGTTGATTTGCATTTACAAATTGTGTAAAAAATATTTTAAATACCTTCTCCCTCCCCCCCAAAAAACTATTAGGAATCGTTCTATCATGTTAGCTAGATAAGGCTTTGATTAATCATGTTAGCAAGACAGGCTTAATTAATTAATCTTGGAATTAATTATTACTCATATACTGCTTATTAATGACATGTCCATGAAACTCCAATACATAATACATTTATAAACAATACATAATACATACTCCTACACATTTTTATACATAATAAAAATATAACACAGTTTATGGGTTAACAAGTAAGGCTTTTTTAAAGTAGCTAGAAAATATATTGAAAGGTATATTATATCTGTTCGATATGACTGGATAGAAAATGATGTTTAAATATCAGTTATAAATAAAATCTTATGCACAATTAACCCTGTAAAGTTAAAAATCGCAAGACCAGGGGTTTCAGTGACCTACGAAGTCTTCTCTTGGGCTAATGTGGTATAAAAATAATTTAACTCTTAAAAACTGCAAAAGTGAAGATTTACAAAATGTTCAAGTGTTCTTGATAATATATGAATCTATAAATTTCTTGAAATAAATGTTTTTTTAAAGCCAAAAGCTTTGATTTAAGCTTGGAGACAAATAATTTCAAAATTTGTTTAATTTTTGAAATCCATTTAAATCTACAATATAGATTTGAAGTGTTTTAACATTAGAAATTATTTTAAAATATTTTCAAAAATCTGTAATTTATTGATATATTGATACAATAATTTCTCAGTACAACCATAATATTTAAAAGTAGGTTATTAATATAGCGATTCAGACTTGGAATATAGTTACGTAATAATAATAAATTTCATTTTATTTTTTGTGTGTTTTCTTCATTATGTATTTCGATTAAGTAATATTCGTTGATCACTTATTACGAAGTTATAATGAAATATTTGCGTGAGTTAACTATGAATCTATGTCCTTTTGAAAATTTGCTGTTATATGAAGAAAAAGAGTACCTTACCATCTAGCCATTATTACAAAGCAGTTGTGATTGAATGTTTATATTTTAAATGCAACTTCCTAATTAAATAAAAAGTGGATAAATAAATACTTTTTTAACGATACATTTTTAAAATTGTGTAACTAACTAACTTGCGATTTGATGTGGGTTCTGTTGATAGTGTGCGTTTCAGTTAATATTTTTATAATGAGGAGATTCAGTGGATATGTGAGAGGGAGAGTCTCTCTCATTGCCTTTTGAATTGTCTGGTGAAAGTTTTCAGGGTTTTGTCTTTTATACTGTGAGAAAATGTGGGTTAGTTATCCTGAAACCATATCCTATCCCTATTCATCCCTATCTACAAGAATACAATTAACTCTCCTCCACTCTATACTCATTGACTATCATGGCATTTATCAAGGATTCTGATGTAATTTTTTTTGGATAAAAAATTTTTTTTGTTTCCAACGATAAGTTTACAGGACAACAGATATAAAAAAAAAAAAAAAAAAAAATACAAAGAACAAGATATAAACAAATCACATCAGTTAATCCATCAACTTAAGTCTGGCAATCCAATAAAGCTTCCATAAAGAAACAGGAGGCAATGCAGAACAGGAAGTAAGGTGAGACATATCCATTAGATAAAAACATAGCAAAGAATAAAATAAAAACAAGTTATTTTTGCAGCAGGATCGCTATGAACATTGTTCATTGCAACACTTAAAAGATAAAATATAAACTTTTTTCTTTTAAAAAAAGTATAAATTGCAACCATTATTACGGTCGATGGACACATTAATAAGCATAAATAAATTAATAATTGATATTTTACTGCTTTAATGAAGTAAGAAAAAATATATCTCAATTAAATACCCAATATATATACATGGCATCTAGATAATATCCATAATATTTTTAAATACCAGATGTGTATGAAATATATATACATATCGCGATTAAATAGTAGATATTTTCGTAAGCTACTTTAATCAGAATGAAAACTTGTTACTGAATGTATCATAAAAAATACTTAATTGTTTTTCTTATCCAAAGAATAATCAGTTTTGGGTTTTCATTTACTACAAAAGCAAATAACTCTTCCATACAGAAACAGGAGACAATGCAGAACAGGAAGCAAGGTAAGACATATCCATTAGATAAAAAAAAGCAAAGAATAAAATAAAAGCCAATTATTTTTGCAATAGAATCACTATCAACATTGTTCATTGCAACCCTTAAAAGATAAAATATGAATTTTTTAAAAAAGTATAAATTGTAATCGTTATTACGGTCGATATGCACATTAATAAGCATAGAGAAATTAATAATTTAAATTTTACAGCGTTAATGAAGTAAGAAAAAATATATATATCAGTTAAATATCGGAAATATATACATGTCATCTAGATAATATCCATAATATTTTTAAATACCAGATATGTATAAAATATATATACATATCTCAGTTAAATAGCAGATATTTTCGAAAACTATTTTAATCAGAATGAAAACTTGTTACTGAATGTATCATAAAAACTACTTAATTGTTTTTCTTGCCCAAAGAATAATCAGTTTTGGGTTTTCATTTACTACAAAAACAAGTACATAAAAGTTTTTTTATACCCCAATGCCAGAGAGGAAAAGAAAAAAGAGAAAAAGGAAAAAAAGAGAAAAAGAAGCCTGAAACAAAATACTGTTCGGAGAAAATAGACTAAAATAAAAATAACGTGTCGCATATTTTTTCCGATATTTTATTTTTCCAATTTTCTTATCTGTCACATTTTGACATGGATAAAAAAAAGAGGTATAAAAATATATATCGAAATATCCAGGCTATTTCGTATTCAAACCTCACAAACGTTGAGTGTCAAAGAATCTTAGACCAAAATTCTTCGTATTCAGATGGAAAAGGCATAAAATGGCTCTTGCAGAGAGTGAGACTCTACCAAAAATTTTAACTTTTTCACTTCTGAATGCATCATGTTGACTAGTATCCGGATCTACTGGATGTTTTCTCTTTTCTGTTTATGAAAAAAATGTACTGGTAGAAAGAACACTGAAGATCACTGACTGTTGTTGTAGAAACAAATCCATTATATCACAAAATAAGGTGCCTGTAAAAGTTTTTGTTAAATATTATGACATCAAATAATTTTTTAGTTAAAAAAAAAAAAAGAAATGTAATTTAGAATTACATAACGGCGATTTTTTCATTGCATTGGTTTGCCTGTTGTTCTAATGCAGCTAGCAATACAGAGACAGTTAATGTTTATGCCATAAGCAACAGTTGCATCTCTTTCACTCATTTAGTATTACCCGGAGGGGAGAGAGGGGCACGTGTAGCTTGAAGATATGCTATGGATGCGAGTAACACTACTCCCACAATTCTCTGTGATCCTATTAGACCGGGACCTACAAGTTTAAAATTGATTCCGAACTATTACAAACATCCATGGCCCCGATGGCTCAAACCTGAAACCTGAGGCACCGACCGTCAGAGAATTAGCCACTCGCCCGTATTAGTTTGTCTTGTGTTCCCTTTATGTATATCCCAGAAAAACCCCCCGGTAGTTTTTCTTAACAATTAGGAAGCAGTATATAAATTATATTCTGTATTAATATAAAACTGCCTTACTACTGTGCCCAAAATGTAAGACCAATTTTTTTTTTTTCAAAAATTCTTTATTTATTCTTCCAAATTTATTTTGTCGCCTTCAAAGTTATCCCCCCCGGACACAATGCACTTATGCCAACATTTTTACCAATAATCAATGCATGATTAAAAGTCATCGGCAGGGGTGGCATTCAAAGCCCGGAATGATCGTTTGAGTTTCGGGAATAGCCCGGAAAAAAGATGGAAACGGCATAAAATGGCTTTTGCAGAGAGTGAGACTCTACCAAAAATTTTAACTTTTTCACTTCTGAATGCATCATGTTGACTAGTATGCGGATCTACTGGAAGTTTTCTCTTTTCTGTTTATGAAAAAAATGTACTGGTAGAAAGAACACTGAAGATCACTGACTGTTGTTGTAGAAACAAATCCATTATATCACAAAATAAGGTGTCTGTAAAAGTTTTTGTTAAATAGTATGACATCAAATTATTATTTAGTTAAAAAAAGTAATATAATTTAGAACAACATAACGATGATTTTTTCGTTGTATTGGTTTGGCTGTTAATCTAATGTAGCTGGCAATACAGAAACAGTTAGTCTTTATTCCATGAGCAAGGGCTGCACCGCTGTTACTCATTTAGCACAACCCAAGGGGGAGGGGCATGTGTAGCTTGAAGATATGCTATGGATGCGAGTAACGCTACCCCAGCGGGACCTACGGCTTAAAGTGGATTCCGAATCACTACAGCACCTCCGGGAATAGAACCTGAAACATCGAGCGCAAAGCCATTCGGCCATCAGATCCGTATTAATTCGCTTTGAGTTATCTTCATGCATATCCCTGAAAAACCCACCGGTAGATTGCTTTGTCGTTCTACGGTCATCTTGTGCACACGAAGTCTACACAGACCGGGACCTACATTTTAAAGTGAATTTCGATCCACTACAAACATCCATGGCACCCGAACCCGAAACCTGTAGTACGGAGCACCAGAGCGCTAACCACTCGGTCATCAGTCGATATAATTTAATAATTAGAACACGGGGAAGAGTTTACCTCAACGGTACACTACATACAAAGTGATTATTAAAAAAAAATTTCTCGTTATTTAAGACCTTAGTTATCATATCATTCACAGAAATTGAAAGAAATTTGGTTTAAGTTGATGAATGAAGTGGTATATGGGGATGTGAAGCAACAAGGACTATAATCCACTATATATATGAACAGTTAGTTTTTCCTTACTTTTAATATGTCACTCTCCACAACGCTCTACGATCGTGTTAAACCGGAACCTACGGTTTAAAGTGGATTCCGAAGCACTACAAACATCCATGGCACCGCCGGTACTCGAACCGGAAACTTGTGGTACCGAGCGCCAGAGCACTCGCCACTCGGCCATTCAGGCCCTTTGGTTTAATTTATTTTGGGGTATGCGCTCAAGAATCACATGAAAAACAACAATGAAACTCCATCAGTTATGGCTACAGTGACACCCTTTTTCGAAAATTTCAAATGGCACAACATACTTTTTTTTTATTAGAATGTGATCTCCATAGTGAAAAACCATAAATAACATTGGAATGTTACCCGTAGTACGAACATCGCCGTCTCTAGACAGACTACTACTATTACACCACACTACATCACCGTGCCCTGAGCTGAGTTGCCCCTTTACAGTTTAGGAATGATGTGAGTGAGAAGTCTGATTTGGCTCTGCGACGCTCTACGGTCATATGAGACTGGAACCTACGGCTTAAAGTGGATTCCGAACCACTATACAAACAATCATGGCACCGCCGGAATTTGAACCCGAAGCCCGTGGTACCGAGTGCCAGAGCGCTAGCCACTCTGCCACCAGGCCCTCACTAGATAGACTAAGAAGAAAAGTGAATACAACGAATAATTACAGAGAAGCAACAAAAAGCAAAACATTGTCATGTTTTTCACAAATTTTCTACATGACTTCCTTCTTACATGAGGACATTTTGCATGCGCAGATGGTGAATAGCACTGAAGCAAGTACCATATGATGAATATACCAAGTACGATATGATGAATCTGTTGAATCTGACGTCTGATGGTATCTTTCAAACCAGTTGCAGTTTGCGGATTAAATGCATACACTTTAGATTTCAAGTATCTTTACTCAGGTATGATTCTTAAACTTTACTACTTAAAATATAGAACAAATAAACAACTAATTTATGTAGTTTTGTACACAGTAATTTTATAATTAACACAGTAACACAGTGATTTTGCTCATTTTGTAATTTTGTTCTATAACACCTGCTGTTTTCTTTACAATTGATGAACGGTGGGATAACTATCTTGAGTGAATAAATTATATTCTATATTAATATGAAAATTGTCTTCTTATGTTTAATGTGCAGAAAACAGTAATTTTTCTGATTATACATCTTTAAAACATAGTTTTTCTCACTATTTTGAACAAACTGGTAATTTTATTTACAAATTAATTTAAAATGTATTATTTTTCCTACTTTTAAAGTGATACATGTTCCGTAATATGACTGGAAAAAACATATGAACATTCTCAACTTATATTATTTTCAAAACAAATTGTTTTCTAAGATTATTTGAGATAAAATCTTATCTTAAAAGAAATAGAAGTTGCAGACAAGTGCATCGTGGATCAATAAGACGTAAACAAAAAAATATATATATATTACAAAATTTATTACGTCTGAACTTTAAGTTTTTATGTTAGTGCAATAGTTTTAAAAAAAAAAATTGCATAATCCTCTTACTATGCTTATTGATTTATGGGGTAAAAAGAATACGACTCAGACATCTTTAATATTTAAAAAGGTTTTTGAATAATTAATTATATTATGCATTCGTAGTAATAATAAAATATTTAAGTAGCAGGTTGATTGAAAATTTATTTTAAAAGCAAAACATGCGTAGTAAATTACAAATTAATGAAAATATCTATTTGAAAGCTATGATTTTACAAGGAGATTAAAAATTGTCTAAGACTGCTATTTGCAGTAAAAAAAAAAAAAAAAATTCCAATGCAATTCTTTCAATTACATTTCTGCACATATTAACAAGTGAATCTTAAAAACTTGTTAATTACTTCCTCCAACCTCATTTCGGTGGTTTAACGTTATTCCTTAAGACAGAGTGTATAGGGATGCTATGACTTTCTGAGTGGTCTTTTTAATAATTACTCTGCATTTATGTGGTATAAACTGGAAGTACACATAGAAAAACCTGTCATAAGCCCTGAAAAAATCTAGAAAACTTCAAATCTCCTGATTTGGTTTGGTTTTCTGATCTACGGTCATCTTGTGCACCCTTTAGGCTAAATAGACCGGGACCTACACATTAATTCCGAACCACTCACAAACATCCTTGCCATCGACAGGATTCGAAACTGAAACCTGTGGAACCAAAGGCCAGAGCGCTTGCCAATTGGCCATTAGGCTGTTCAAATCTTTGGAATCAGTTACTATCGAATCTATTCCTTATTCAAAGCATTTCCAGTAGCGCACTGCACCAGCGAGGTTCGAGCCAACACTTCGAAAAATTTATTTTAAAAGAAAAAGAAATCTCAAGCGAAGTAAATTAAAAATTAACGAAACAACGAAAATGTCTCTTTAAAAACAATGATTTTACAAGGAAATTAGAAATTGTATAAGAATACTATTTATTGTAAGATAAAAAATTTTTCCAATGCAATTCTTTCAATTACATTTCTGCATATATTAAACACGTGAATTTTAAAACATTTGCACAAACAACACAACAAACATATTTTACAATACTCAACAACCTCATTTCAGGGTTTTAATGTTATTCCTTAAGACAGAGTGCATATGGATGCTATGACTTTCCGAGTGGTCTTTTTAGTAATTGCTCTGCATTTATATGATATAAACTGGAAGTACACATAGGAAAACCTGTTATAATCCTGAAAGAAATCAGAAAACTTCAAATTTCTGGAATCAGCAGCAGTCGAATCTGCTTCTTATTCACAACATTGACAGTAGCACACGACCACCAGTGGGAATCGAACCAACACTTAGAGAAATTTATTTTAAAAGAAAATGAAAATCTGAAGCGTAGTAAATTAGAAATTAACGAAACGAAACGAAAAAAAATCTTTGAAAATTTTGATTTTACAAGGATATTAAAAACTGTCTAAGACTACCATTTGTTGTAAGATACATTTTTTCCAGTGAAATTCTTTCAATTATATTTCTACACATATTAACACGTGAATCTTAAAAACTACTTCCTGTAGTACTACTACAAGAAGTAGTCTTATACTACTACTTGTTAACTACTTCACAATAGTCAACAACCTCATTTAGGGGTTTTAACGTTATTCCTTAAGACTATATATGGATGCTATGACTTTCTGAGAGGTCTTTTTAGTAATTGCTCTGCATTTATATGACATAAACTGGAAAAACTTGTTATAACTGGGAAAAATTCCAAACCCCTGGAATCAGCTACTATGGAAAATCTATTTCTTATTCAAAACATTGACAGTAGCACATGGCACCAATGAGATCGAAACAACACTTCGAGTTTTCATATTTTCCAACTTCATTTAGCGCGCATTACAATCGAGCTACTGCGTAAGTTTGAAAGATTTTGGTCATTTTCTATGCTGTTTTAGTTAATGACTTATTCAGTTATCTTTTACAACTTTAATCGAAAGTTTTTGGACAATTTTGTTTTAAATATAAACAATCTCCTGAAGCCGACGCAATTTTTTTTCAATAAAATAACAAAACTTCTACATCACAAATGCAAAGATATATTAAAAAAAAAGGTTTATAACAGAATTGAAAAAGTTTATTATAGAATGAAAGGGTGAGGTTTTTAAATATTTATTGAAAATGTAAACGCTTTGATCAATTTTACATTTATGCTAACACAGCTATGTTTTTTCACAAATTTACAAAATTCTCATAGTATCTTAAATTTGGAAAAAGTCTAATCTGGTTTTTATGCATTATTCATAAAATGAGTATTATGTGTGTCTGGGCATAATGTCTGATATTGCTTTTTTCGCACCTAGGAATAGTTACCAACTTTATGCAAATTGTTATATCACAAGATTTAAAGGAAACAAAAATTCAACTCATCTCTTTACTGAACATGTAGTTGAATATTTAAAAAAACTATTATTATATTTCTATATTATTTTGGGATATATTTAGTTGATTTATTATTTTTAAAAGAATTTCAGTGGTCTATCTACTAGATTTTAATAAAATTTCTGAAATAGTTCATTTTAATTCTCTTCTAGATTTCGAATACTTAAAATGCATTATTTTATGAATAATAAATTATAAATATCATCTATTATTTTGTCATGTAATTAAATGCTTCAATTATTACTATCAGGAAGAATTCCATGGCCCGGCTGGTATTTTAGGAGTTTCAGGGTTTCTATCACTGTTTTGAAAAACGATTATATTCAAAATAAACTATGCGTGTAAACATTTAATGTAAATAATAATTACCTGAAAGGAGTTCTCCGTTTTATTTACAAATTATAGACAAATATAGAGTTGTTACATTGAAAAGAACTCCTTTGGAAGAACTTAACCCCTCCTCCTACAGCTACAGCATGGATAAAAAAAACATTGTTTAGAAAAAGCACTAATTTTATACACATATCTCTCTATAGAATGATGAATAAATGTTTAGAAACGTGATGCATATACCACAGATTAGATAAAAAAAATGGGAAGAGGGTTTCAGCTTCTGTTGTGATTGTGCATCAGTAGGTTGAACTCTGACTTGGCTCCGTGAAAATGTCTTCCGGAAGGAATTTTATGGGAACTACCTGAATTTGCTTATCCGATGGAAGAAAATCCAAAAAACTTCCACCAGGTAGTCCGACTAACGAGGCAAGATGCTGAACATCATAAACGCCCTCGAAACGCCTCGTTTTTTAAAACAGTGTCTGCAACAAAGCTGCCAATGGGTTAAACTTCCACCCTAACGCTCACCAGCTGAGCCACGAGTTGTGCACTATTCGTCTTATTATAGTAAATTCGTGTGACGGGTCCTACGTTTCAATGTAATTTATATAACTTTTTAGAACCCCCCAAAAAAAAAAAAAATTATTAAAAATAAATTATGATATTAATAAATAATACTAATTTATATAATAGTACGTTTTTTATTAAATAACTTAATATACAGGGTGATTATAATTAAGTCTCACTTTCAAAATGCTGTAAAAAAAAAAAAAAACTCCACTAGTCACAATGAGTTCAAATTTGAACTGAAGATACTTGAAGAAGGGGAAAACGGTATGGCATCAAAAAAAGTTCCACTGAATTTTTCCCATCCAATTTGGTATGACATTGCCATGGTGGATGGGCTTTCCGCTAACAGTGTCAAAACTGTTGAATGATTTTGAAGTCATTTTTTCCGTTAAAAAAAAAAAAAAAAAAAAAAAAAAGGAACAATCAAGCACATTGAACAATACAATTGTTTTAATGTGCAACTCATGCCAAATACGTTGTAATTTTGATTCAAAATATCACTGGCAGCTGCTTTCTTTATACCGCTTACAGCGCCATCTATTAAAACACTTTTGAACTTTTCTCATGCTGTACCATTTCCCCTTTCTTCAAATATCTTCAGTTAAAATTTGAACTCATTGTGACGAGTGGTTCTTTCTTTACAGCATTTTGAAAGTGGGACTTTAATTATAATCACCCTGTATTTATATTTATGTTTCGCTGTCATATGAATTTTGCTGCAAAAATTTAATTTTTAACCTTGAAGTTTTTTTATACTCTACTTAAAACTGAAATATTTTCGCCGTTAATTCCCCATTTAAAATTGCGTTTTTCTGATTTGATTAATGCTAATAGTATTCAATTATGTATGCAGAAATTGAGATTGCCCAAAAGGCTAAAATAAGGTTTAAGTTATTAGAGAGTTTTTAAGGATTATATTCTTTAAACTTTTTTTATAATGGATGTTTGGTCCTACTGATTTTTTTTTCTTTTCTTGTAGGAGTTTAATGAAAAGTTCATGATTAATTATTTTTATAATTAGAAAGTTTTGTCTTCAAAATGTAGTTAAAAGAGTTTTTTTTCACGTTTTCGCTTTTCTAAAAATTCTAAAAGATATATTAGATGCTTAATTGAATATGTACGTAACAATTAATGCAACAATCGATTTGCATTTACAACAAAGCAATTATTATTAATTTTTTTTTCTTTTGAAGAACCTTTTTGAAGCGTTGAAAGAAGCTTTTTGTATTACTGAATACATTTTTGATGGCATATTGAAAGCTTTATTCTTCACAATAACATTTAATGGGAATTTAAAAATATTTTAAACAACTGGAAATTTATATACAGTTCAATTATGATTTAACAATTCCAGTTTTTTTTTTCATTTCATTTCATTTGTGAAATATCTATTCTTGATGTTTGATTTTTCACGAGTATTGTTAACAAAAGTTTAATATTTTTATGTAAATTCGTTATTTATTAATTGTTTTGTTGTTATTTTTAAAAGTAAATTATGCTTGACTAGTGGCTTAGTAGCAATACGCCGCTGTTGAGCATTAAGGATGAGATTCAATCTGCTGGCGGCTTTGTTGTAGACACTGCTTCAAAAAACGAGGAGAATAGATGGTGTTCGGGATGTTCAGAATCTTGCTTCGTTCGTCGGACTACTTGGTGGCAGTTTTCTGGGTTTCATCTTTACGATACACAAATTCGGGGTAATTACGCCTTAAATCCTCTCGGAAGACATTGCCCTCCCTCTTCAGTGTCACGGAGCCAAGTCAGACTTCTACCTACGGGTGCTCCATCGCAATAGAAGCTGCCCTCTCTTTCTCTCCTTCTATGAGACCACACGGGTTCTTGGATTTGGTCTAGATGCTGTTGTCTACCAAGTGAGATAAGAAACAATCACAAAAGTAAATTATATTTTGTTTTTTGAATATGAACTGCATTTTGTATCAAATATATGCTAAATTAAATGTTACATTATTTTTCTACAAGCATCGTTATATTGTTGCTTTTGTTTTTAACAATGAACTTACTTCCCCCATGACTTGGTGGCAACGGGCATAGCTAGTGTGCAGGAAGGATGAGGAGCGGATCCGCCTGTGGTGATCGTTGCAAACGCTGCATTCAGAAGAGAGTAGACCCTATGGAGATTAAGGCAATGCGTTAAAAATGTCTAGCATCTATTTTCAGGTTGCTTGCTGAGGGTTTTCAAGATTTTCTCCAAAATGAAACGCAAATGCTGGGCAGTTACTCTTAAAACTCTTCTCTGAAAGCTGAGTCTTCTCCTCATCGCCCATTGGCCGGCTTGATGGCCAATTGGCTAGCTCTCTGGCCTTTGGTACATAGAATTTGAAACGAAAACTTGGTTTTTCTTTGATGATAATAGTGATTATGTTGTCATTGTTCACTTGAGACGGATTCATCATGAAAAAGAGTTGATATTTCTTCAGTCGATGTTGTATTTTTTGATGCTAGGCAATTTGGAATAAACATTCCAATGGATGAAATCTGAAAAATTCTCATACTCCTTCATATCATCTGGGATGTTCACATCCTCTTCAAACTCGACAGAATTTCCGGTCTACTGATTTATCGTGTCCAACTCCAAAGCAGACAAGCTAACTTTTAGTTCGATATCGTATATCAGGTTTCAAACCTAGATCTCTACAGAAAAAACCCAAATGGGTCAGACCCACCAGGATTGGCTTTTATTTGAAGAATTCTAAAGGAAGTATTCATCTGAGGAGTTCACATCATCTGGGATGTTCGCATCCTGTTGAAACTCAACATAATTTCCTATTTACTGGTTTATCGTGTCCAACTCTGGAGCAGCCAAACTAGCTTTTAGTTCGATATCGTATATCAGGTTTCAAACCTAGATCTCCCCAGAAAACACTTAAATGGGCCAGACCTTTCAAGGCTTGGTTTTTATTTTAATAATTCTTAAGGATGATCTATAAGACAGCTCAACTTATTAGTTTTTTTAAGGTATTTCTTGAAAATAAGTTACTCAGCAACTAAATTGATTTTGAAAATAAATTGAAAACAGAAAATTTAAAATTACAATTAGTTAATTATTTAGAACCATTACTGAAAAATTTATATAACGCTACTTAAATAATTACAAACTTTTTAAATATGAAAATTTTATAATTATACGAATCACTTAAAATTGTATATATTTTAATTAAGAATAGTGGTGAATAATTTATTCCGAGAATATTAAATTACGTAAAAGCTTTTTCAGTGGAAGGAAAACTGTATAAAAGCTTTTATTTTATTTCTGAGCGCTTTATCCGCGTTGAAGATTAATGATGGAGTACAACCATTTAAGTTAACTTGCGACTAACTTTTTTTTTATACATATATATAAAAAAAATCCTTCTCTTTTCATCCTTTTAGAAACAGGATGGCTACTTTTATGATTCAATGTCTTTTTCCTTTTCACAGGAGCTAGAGTATTGTTAACTATATATAGCTTAGGTCTTCCAAGAAAGGAAGTTGATATTGCAAAAATAAAAGCACAAAAGTTGCACACATTTGCTGAAAATGATGGATGTTTGCTTCAGAAGTAGATAATTTTTATTAATCCTCCTTAAGGGCAGCTGACAGAAATGTTTTATGGTTCTCGTATTTGAAAATGATGTTGTTCGCTATTGCTAAGAAGTCGCATAATACAAGGTTGTTCAAGTGATAAATTAGATGAATTTAATTTTTTTAGTTTATTATATATTTTTCATATTGAATTTCAATTCCCAGTCAAAATTAACTTGAATGAATCTTTATAAATAAAAGTCAATATACGTATGTATATGCCCTATAGACTGAAAAAATACTCGACCACTTTCGCTGAAAATTTCACAAGTTCATAGGAACACTTCAATTTTTATTTACAAGCATTATTTATATATGCAGAACTCTGGGCTATTAGGCTATTTACAAACTGAAAATTAAAGATATAAATTTGATTTACGAGTTCTTCAGTCTACGGCGAATCTAATATACCCAGTCTGCGACATATCTTAATCACGGCACTCAATTTGGAAAGAGGCAGGATTTCCGGTCTGTTCAATCACTTCACAGATAAAGAGAAAACAACTCTTCTTGTCAACTCTTTGCAGACAACTCCACCTTCTTCTCCAAAAACCTTGCTTTAAGAAAATCCGTCAAGAGAAGGAGGCGGGGTCCGCTTCCCTTATTCTCACTGGAGTGGACACTTCTTCATCCCTTGGTCTATCACCAAGAGTACCAAGTTAATAAATTGCAAGTCTTAATAAATAGCAAGTGTTAATATATTGGAAGTTAATAAATTGCAAGTGAAAGAGTAAGTTAATAAATTGCAAGTGAAAGAGTAAGTTAATAAATTGCAAGTCTTAATAAATAGCAAGTGTTAATATATTGGAAGTGAAAGAGTAAGTTAATAAATTGCAAGTGAAAGAGTAAGTTAATAAATTGCAAGTGAAAGAGTAAGTTAATAAATTGCAAGACAAAGAGCAAGTGTTAATAAATTGCAAGAGAAAGAGCAAGTGTTAATAAATTTCAAGAGAAAGAGCAAGTGTTAATAAATTGCAAGAGAAAGAGCAAGTGTTGATAAATTGCAAGTGAAAGAGCAAGTGTTAATTAAATTGCAAGTGAAAGAGCAAGTGTTAATAAATTGCAAGTGAAAGAGCAAGTGTTAATAAATTGCAAGTGAAAGAGCAAGTGTTAATAAATTGCAAGTGAAAGAGCAAGTGTTAATAAATTGCAAGTGAAAGAGCAAGTGTTAATAAGTGAAAGAGCAAGTGTTAATAAATTGCAAGTGAAAGAGCAAGTGTTAATATATTGCAAGTGAAAGAGCAAGTGTTAATAAATTGCAAGTGAAAGAGCAAGTGTTAATAAATTGCAAGTGAAAGAGCAAGTGTTAATAAATTGCAAGTGAAAGAGCAAGTGTTAATAAATTGCAAGTGAAAGAGCAAGTGTTAATAAATTGCAAGTGAAAGAGCAAGTGTTAATATATTGCAAGTGAAAGAGCAAGTGTTAATATATTGCAAGTGAACGAGCAAGTGTGTTAATATATTGCAAGTGAAAGAGCAAGTGTTAATATATTGCAAGTGAAAGAGCAAGTGTTAATATATTGCAAGTGAAAAGAGCAAGTGTTAATATATTGCAAGTGAAAGAGCAAGTGTTAATATATTGCAAGTGAAAGAGCAAGTGTTAATATATTGCAAGTGAAAGAGCAAGTGTTAATATATTGCAAGTGAAAGAGCAAGTGTTAATATATTGCAAGTGAAAGAGCAAGTGTTAATATATTGCAAGTGAAAGAGCAAGTGTTAATATATTGCAAGTGAAAGAGCAAGTGTTAATATATTGCAAGTGAAAGAGCAAGTGTTAATATATTGCAAGTGAAAGAGCAAGTGTTAATATATTGCAAGTGAAAGAGCAAGTGTTAATATATTGCAAGTGAAAGAGCAAGTGTTAATATATTGCAAGTGAAAGAGCAAGTGTTAATATATTGCAAGTGAAAGAGCAAGTGTTAATATATTGCAAGTGAAAGAGCAAGTGTTAATATATTGCAAGTGAAAGAGCAAGTTAATATATTGCAAGTGAAAGAGTAAGTTAATATATTTCAAGTGAAAGAGTAAGTTAATATATTTCAAGTGAAAGAGTAAATTAATATATTTCAAGTGAAAGAGTAAGTTAATATATTTCAAGTGAAAGAGTAAGTTAATATATTTCAAGTGAAAGAGTAAGTTAATAAATTGCAAGTGAAAGATGATTATTTAACATGTGCTTACAGTCCATAAAGGTTTGGAAATATTCTTTGAAACATAATCTCGGAGAATCATTACAATTTTGGCAAAAACTTCTCCCTATTAATTTCTTTCTTGAAGAAACATAACTTTTATTATTTTTTTACATGGAAATTCCTGTCTGAAGAAAATTTACTACCAAAATAAAATGCTTGAAACAAGAAGAATAACAATTATTCTATTTTTATTTACTACTTGCTCTTATGCAGAACTATATTAATAAATTGTACTAGTAAAAGCACTCTTCAAAAAATATGTACATTAAAAAACCCGAAGGGAAGAGGAAATGTATTTTAAACTTACCAAAATGTTACAACTTTTCGGTAGCACTCAGACACAGTTGTTTCATTCTATCTGGAATATGATACTATGATATCAATGTTGTACATATTTACAAAGTAGTATACATATAGTCGAGAGCTTCTTTTATAAACACCACTTTATACCACCACGTTATTTTTTATAATTTAATGTTTTTCAAAAAGTGACTATTTTTCTCGAATAAATTTTTCAGTTTACTTATATTTTTGAAATCGTCTTTTTTTTAGTGTTTTCATAAACTTTCTTTTGAATAATTCTGATGCCTTTGGCTTCTTTCTCGACATAAAATAAAAACATTCACTGTAAGCTATGAAATAATTAAGAATATATTATTCTGTTTTAAATTTTGATACTAAAAAGGGAATCTTATTAAGTAATAATGTATTAAGTTAGTAGTTTAATTAGAATGCACGATGCATTTTAATCTTTTTTGTTATGATGCGTGAATAACAAGAAAGAAACAATTTTTTTTTTAAAAACAATTTTTAAAAATGTGATTTTGACATTGTTTTAGACTTATTTTGTATGAAAAAAAAAACGTAATTTATATTAATTTAATATTTTAAAAATAAGTAGTTAATAATTAAAAAAATAAAATTATTAATTAAAATAAATTTATTAATGAAAAATGTCATCAGAAATCTAATTATTTTAAATGGACTGTTAATGTAGTTTGTCACTGATATTATTAACTTGAAAACAAAGTTTTATTATTTCTACATTCATAGATAAAACTTTTAACCATAGAAAGAATTTCAATCTTAACTTAAAAACTAAGAAAATCCTATTCTAGAAATTTTTCAATTACATATCCTACAGATTGGAAGTAAATTCGTTTTAAAATTTTTATTTGTTTAGAAAATAGATTCTTTGATCTTAAATTTGTTAAACATCCTGAATTTGATTTAAATAGTTGCAAACGAATTCCAAGAAAAAAGTTAGATGCAATTCAATAAGAACCTGTAAGCAATATGAAAAAACATCCATTTTCTTATTCGATTTTGTTTCAAATTGATTCATCTGATTCAGTTAAGCTTAGCATTTCTAGGGACTACAACCGTCAGGGATATCTTAAAATTTTTACATGTTCTTTTTCTGAGTATCTAAAAAATCATTCATATATACACTGAAGTGACAAAAGTCATGGGATAGCAATATGCAAATTTTCAGATGGCAGTAGCATCGCGTAGAACAGGTATAAATGCGCAGTGCTTTCGCAGAGCTTTCATTTCTGTTCAAGTTATTCATGTGAAGAGGTTTTGACGTGATGATGACCGCACGACGGGAATTAACAGACTTTGAACGCGGAATGTTAGTTGGAGCTAGACGCATGGGTCATGCCATTTCGGAAATCGTTAGGGAATTCAACATTCCCAGATCCACTGTGTCAAGAGTGTGCCGAGAGTCTGAAATTTCAGGCATAACATCCCACCATGGACAGCGCAGTGGTCGACCGCCTGCACTTAACGACCGAGACCGGCGACGTCTGCAAAGAGTCGTAAATTCTAACAGACAAGCAACACTGCGTCAAATAACCGCAGGAATCAATGTGGGTCGTACAAGGGATATGTCTGTTAGAACTGTGCGGAGAAATTTGGCTTTCTTGGACTATTCCAGCAGAAGACCGACTCGAGTGCCTTTACTGACAGAACGACATCGTTTGCAGCGACTCTCGTGGGCACGTGAGCATATCCGTTGGTCCCTAGATGAATGGAAAACCGTCGCCTGGTCCGATGAGTCACGATTTCAGTTGGTAAGAGCTGATGGTAGGGTTCGAGTGTGGCGCAGACCCCACGAAGCCATGGACCCAAACTGTCAGCAAGGCACTGTTCAAGCTGGTGGTGGCTCCGTAATGGTGTGGGCTGTTTTTTCATGGCATGGACTTGGTCCTCTGGTGCGACTGGACCGAACATTGACTGGAAATGCTTATGTTCAGCTACTTGGAGATCACTTGCAGCCATTCATGGACTTCATGTACCCAAACAACGATGGGATTTTTATGGATGACAATGCGCCATGTCACCGGGCCACAACTGTTCGCGATTGGTTTGAAGAACATTCTGGACAATTCCAACGAATGATCTGGCCACCTAGATCGTCCGACATGAATCCCATCGAGCATTTATGGGACATCATCGAGAGGTCTGTTCGTGCCTAAAATCCTGCACCATCAACGCTTTCACAATTATGGACGTCTATCGAGACAGCATGGCTCAATATTCCTGCAGAAGACTTCCAACGACTTGTTGAGTCCATGCCACGTCGAGTTGCTGCACTTCGCCGGGCGAAAGGAGGGCCGACACGATATTAAGAGGTATCCCATGACTTTTGTCACTTCAGTGTATAATTTTTTCCTTATGATAATTATCCTTCTCTACTGATACATTAGATTAGTAGCAGATTCATAAAAGTTAGAAAGATAAATGATCGCATCTGTGTTTATCGTACAAATGGCGGCACTGATAGCCAATTGGTTCGGAATCCACATTAAACTGTAGCTTAGAATCCACATTAAACGATCTACTTAGCTTAAAGTGTTCAAAAAATGACCGTAGAGCGATAAACCGAACCAAACCAAACCAAAGCAAACAATAAAAATACTGTGTTTAGTCCCTTGGAAAACGAAGGCAAAAATCGTGTTAGCCCAACTGGTAGACCAATGTTAACGTGATCAGATAACATGCAGGAGGACTGAGGTTCAAATCCACCGAGGGCTTCTACTGGGATTAATGGTTTCAGAAAGGAGGAGGCTAAATGGCGATTGTGACAATATATGCAGAACGTCTGGCATCGGTAGTCAGGCTGCTTGGTGTTAGTTTTCCGGGTTACCTTCCATATGACATAAAAATGCTGGGCTCATAATTAAATTACCCATAATTAAAAAATTAAAAATTGAAGGTACTCTCTTAAGGCAATGTTCTTCAGTCATCATCCTTCAGTGTTCGTAGCCGACATTAATAGAACACGAAGTTAACCAATGTGGAACAGCAGGACAAAAAAAGATTAATTTAGTAATTTTAAAGGTCCCTAGCTAAGAGAGCGATGATCAAATCCACAACTTCTTCCTTCGAAAAACCTCTAAAGCTCTAAAAGATAATCTTTAAGGCAGATAAAGATAACATTCTAAAATGTTATTTATTGGAAATAGAACTCATAAAATACAAAACAAACGGTGCAGAAATATTTTAAAAATATATCCTCAATAAATTTAATGTTTTGGGGACTGAATTGAAAACTATTTTGATTCTAGCAATAGTACTAAATAAAGAATACTTTTATTTGTATTATGGAGTTTGTTATTGATATTTCACAATCAAACATGATGGGACATGTAGCAATAATTAAAATCATTACAGTGACATATTAATTTAATAATTTATTGTGGGAAAACATACTTTTTACGTCAATGTTTTTCGGATGCTGTACATGTGCGTTTAAAAACCTAGTAAATATTGCATAGAATTTATTAAAAAATGAATTTCATATTCTTAGGTAAGGTATATTCTTAGGTATATTATTAGGTTTCATATTCTTAGGTATAAGCTATAAGTGTATAGTAGAGTCATTTCCTCAGAATTATGAATTAATGAAAAGAGATGCTACAATACAGCCATTCAAATATGTTTTATTTATATGATGAAGTTTTTTATTGATATTTTACAGTCAAACGTGATGGAACACGTAGTAGTAATTAAAATATTTACAATGACATATTCGTTGGATAATTTTTCATGGAAAAATTCATTCACTTTTTAAACAACATCAATGTTTTTCGAATTGTGCACATGCTGTGTTTAAAAACCTAGTAAATATTGCATAAAAATTCATAATAAATAAATTAGAATAATTTATAATAAATAAATAAATTAAAATAATTCATAATAAATAAATAATTCATAAAAAATGAATTTCATATTCTTAGGTTATTTATAAGCTATAAATGTATAGTAGAGTCATTTCCTCAAAATTATGAATTAATGAACAGAGGCTCTAAAATGCAGACATTCAGATAAGCTTAAGTTTGGAAAGTTCTTAAAATAAGTTGACTTTCTATGTTATGTATTTTAAATCAAAATTAATAGAATCATTAGAATAATATTTAAAACTTTGAAATGCAGTTATATAAACAAACTACAGTTATTGTTAAGAAATATTAAATACAAATTTTCACTTAAAATGTATCTGAAGATCTTAACTTTGTAATTACTCCGTTCTATAATTTTTAGAAAAAAAAGGCTTAAATTTTTAGTAAAAAAGTCTATAAAAACCACTTTAAAGTGAGAAAAAATATTTCGCTAGATAAGAAATCATTATATAAAATGTAAAGATTAAAGGTTAAACAATCTTCAAGTTTAATATTCAGGAGCGGTTTTTCCCGCCAATCAGATGTAAAGAAAATACAAAGAACAAGATAGAAACAAATGGCCTCAGTTAATCCATCAACTTAAGTCTGGCAAGCCAATAACGCTTCCATAATGAAACAGGAGGCAGTGCAAGTACAAGAAACAAGGTGAGGAATATCCATTCCTTCTTGGTTATAATGTAGGAGGCAAAGAGGGTCAGGAGATTGTTTAATTCTGTGAAGGTGCTTGTGGAGACAATCGTGACCAGAGAAAACACGTAGCAATGTCAGTTGTTTTAATTATCTTCTTAATGGAATGATAAGCTAACTCCTGGGCAACGTCACGGAGGCCTGATGGCCAATTGGCTAACTCTCTGGCCTTTGGTACCACAGGCTTTTCAGGTTTGAATCCTGACAGTGGCATGGATGTTTGTGAGTGGTTCGGAATCCACGTTAAATTGTAGGTCCTGGTCTAATTAGCCTAAAGTTTGTTTTTAAAGTAAAGGTCTAATTAGCCTAAACCCAGAAGTCCTGGGCAACGTCTAGTAAGGCAAAATGATCTACCAACACATCCTTCAGTCGGAGGAGAGTAGAAATATCATTCTTAAATAATTATTATAATAATTTATATCATTGTCTATGAAAATAGGATTTAATGATATTTTTTTGTAGAATTATTATAATTTTTTTCATTCGTTTTAAAAGTAGTTTAGTGTTGTTAAATTATTTATAATTTCTTATATTGATGAATTTGTCAAGTTGTTATAAAAACCTGAAGTTATCATGAGTATTATTTTATAAAGGTAGAATAAATTTATCGAATAAGAAGTATATTTCAGTTTTTTGGGAGTGAGCAATATTTTGCGTTTGAAACGTCTTTTTACTCTATTTTTATAGGAATAGCAAAGTTCAGAAGTCTATTAAGTGAATTATTTTTTATTCGATGTTATTTTATTAACCCTAAAATTTTAGTAAATATTTAATATTTAATTAGTCTCAGAATTCTTTATTATAAAATCAAATAACTTAAATTATATGGAATACTGTTTTGTTTTTAAATTTCCTCTGTTTCAAGAAAAGTGCAATTAAATAGAGGTCTTATGGCCCAGTGACTATTGCTCTAGCACTCGGTGCCGCAAGTTTCGGGTTCGGGCCCCAGTGGTGTCAAGTATGTTTATAGTGTTTCGGAATTCACTTTAAGCCGTAGGTAACGGTCTAATATGATTACTACTACACCACTCCACATCACTGTGCCTAGAGCTGAGTTTACAGTTTGAGAATGATGTGGGTGAGAAGTCTGACTAGGCTCTGTGAAGCTTTACGGTCATATGAGAGCGGGACCTACGGCTTCAAGTGGATTCCGAACTACTAAAAAAATCCAGGGCAGGGGTATAATATGACTGTAGGGAGTTGGGCATAGGGCTGACAACCCTAGGCCGTAAAAAGTAAAACATCTCCTGTCTCGAAATCTGCTAGTAGGCAGATGGACTTGGCCACCAAGGGGCTGTAGCTCCAATGAAGAAGTATTTAAATACATAAAAATTATGGATGGAGTTTCAAACATTTAAGTTTAAAAGAATTCCCTGTTCCAGCATTAATATTCATAATTAAAAACATATTAACAATAATGCTTCAAAAATCAATTAAAGGATATTTAATTTAAAAAAAATAATTCAGCGAAAAAGTTTAGAATTAAAATAAAAATATATGTATTTGGTTAATTATTAAATTAGACATTCCGCCGATAAGATATTAAAGCCGAAATTATAACGAAATACATTTCCTCTACTCATAAAACATACATGGGAAGACGTCTAAACATAAAAACCCAAAGTCCCGACTCAAAGCTGAAATTCAGTTAACACGAACACCCGATTTTGTGGTGCGAGTAACTTTCACGTCTGTTGAATTTTGATTCCGAAATTTAATGCTATCAATGAAAAGTGGGGGAAAACTATCAGCCTTTATGTGTCCGAAATGTAGTCACTCTGTTTGAATAACTCACTGAAGACGTGAGAAAAGGAGAGAAAAGTCTCATATTTTATTCGGAAGGAAAAAAAAAATGCCCTAACGGAAAAAGCCTATAAAAAAACCTCATCCCAATTTAGCAATCGGGTCACGTGATAGGGTCGAATTTCTCGAGAAGTCCGAGAGATGATTTTCGCCTCTTTGGACTCCATCTGGTGTCCTGGGAAAATCCCCGATATGATTTCTGAGTGTCCACGCACTAAAAAAATGAAAAAAATAAAAATAAACTTCCCTGCCCCCGGCGATATGAATAACAAGAAGCAAACTGCTGGACTACTAACTTGTTTGCTTTTCAAGTATTCTTGTAACGTTGCCCGAGATCTATTAAACAATCTTCCCAGCTATTAATTGCCTTGAACAGATATATAACTTTGTGGTTGATTTCGTAAAGGGCCAGTACTAATACTAACTGTTAAGTCTAGTTAGAAATTTCAACAATATGTGTCTAGTAATTTATAGTTTTAGTTGTTAGTAGTAAACGAATTAACATGAAGTAAACAACTGGATTATTATCTCTTTTGCTTTTCGAGTATTCTTGTAACGTTGCCCGAGATCTATTAAACAATTTTCCAGCTATTAATTGCCTTGAACAGATATATAACTTTGTGGTTGATTTCGTAAAGGGCCAGTACTAATACTGCCAGTTAAGTCTAGTTAGAAATTTCAACAATATGTGTCTAGTAATTTATAGTTTTAGTTGTTAGTAGTAAACGAATTAACATGAAGTAAACTACTGGACTATTATCTCTTTTGCTTTTCGAGTATTCTTGTAACGTTACCCCAGATCTATTAAACAATCTTTCAGCTATTAATTGCCTTGAACAGATATGTAACTTTGTGATTGATTTCGTAAAGGGCCAGTACTAATACTAACTGTTAAGTCTAGTTAGAAATTTCAACAATATGTGTCTAGTAATTTATAGTTTTAGTTGTTAGTAGTAAACGAATTAACATGAAGTAAACTACTGGACTATTATCTCTTTTGCTTTTCAAGTATTCTTGTAACGTTGTCCGAGATCTATTAAACAATCTTCCAGCTATTAATTGCCTTGAACAGATATATAACTTTGTGGTTGATTTCGTAAAGGGCCAGCACTAATACTAACTGTTAAGTTTAGTTAGAAATTTCAACAATATTTGTCTAGTAATTTATAGTGTTAGTTGTTAGTAGTAAACAAATTAACATGAAGTAAACTACTGGATTATTATCTCTTTTGCTTTTCAAGTATTCTTGTAACGTTGCCCGAGATCTATTAAACAATCTTCCCAGCTATTAATTGCCTTGAACAGATATATAACTTTGTGGTTGATTTCGTAAAGGCCAGTACTAATACTAACTGTTAAGTCTAGTTAGAAATTTCAACAATATGTGTCTTGTAATTTATAGTTTTAGTTGTTAGTAGTAAACGAATTAACATGAAGTAAACTACTGGACTATTATCTCTTTTGCTTTTCGAGTATTCTTGTAACGTTACCCGAGATCTATTAAACAATCTTTCAGCTATTAATTGCCTTGAACAGATATGTAACTTTGTGATTGATTTCGTAAAGGGCCAGTACTAATATTAACTGTTGATTAAGTCTAGTTAGAGATTTCAACAAAATTTGTCTAGTTGTTGTTTTTAGTTGTTAGTAGTAAGCAAATTAACAAGTTATGAATAACAACAACTAAACTGCTGCACTACTAACCTGATTGCTTTTCGAGTATTCTTGCACTGTTGCCCGAGATCTATTAAATAATCTTCCAGCTAATAATAGCCTTGAACTGATATAATCCTGGGGTTGACTTCTTAAAGGGTTCTTCTTTTCTCTACTAATATTAACTGTTGATTAACTCTAGTTAGAAATTTCAACAATATTTGTCTAGTAATTTATAGTTTTAGTTGTTAGTAGTAAACAAATTAACAAGTTATGAATAACAAGAAGCAAACTCCTAGACTACTAACTTTTGTGCGTTTCGAGCATTCTTGTAACGTTGCCCGAGATCTGTTAAACAATCTTCCAGCTATTAATTGCCTTGAGCAGATATAGTTCTGTGGTTAACTTCGTGAAGGGCCAGTACTGATATTAACTGTAGATTAAGTGTAGTTAGAAATTTCACCAATATTTGTCTAATTATTTATAGTTTTAGTTGTTAGCAGTAAACAAATTAAAGTCTGATAACTTATATTTTGTTTATGTCGTAGTTTTCGAATGCTCAACTTTATTATACTTATACAGACTTATATTATATAGCTGTCTTTACAACATCTTGAATGCATTATTTGTGTCTAAATGTTCCTCATATATTGGTCGCCCTGACATAATCATCTGAACAGATCTCGGACACACAAATCTTGTCAAGTTGTACAAAAAAAGGCATTGAAGTTCCCTGCAATATATTGTTGGTAGTCCTTCGCATTGATAGCTAAAACTCAATGAAGGTCAAACTTTTGTAAGTATTTCTTCACAATCAGAGTGGCAAACCTGTAACAGATTCAGCTTTACCTAGAGTGTACTACGGAAGCTTCTTGAAATACACCCATATTAACACCGCAATTTTGAACGAACACACCAAAAGTATAGTATCTGGTGGTTTACACCTTTCTTCCCTATTCTAGGTTTGGTTTAGTTTGTCGCTATACTTTCAGTGTTTAGACAC